>VZQC01011051.1:6412-41326 GCA_009823505.1 Rhizomys pruinosus | reverse complement strand
TTTTTTTTTTTTTTTTTTATAAAAGTAAGAGTTTATTTGAGCTTACGATTGATGGTTCCAGGGAATTAGAGTCCATTGTGGTGGGAAGCATGGTGGCCAGGGCTGGAGCAGAAAGCCGAAGTTCACATCTTGCAATGAGTACAGGAAGTCAAGAGAGAAACATTCTTGTGTTTTTTAAAATTTTTCATAAGCTTTACTTGGTTGATCCATATTGTCTTCTAATAATTCTAATTCTTCCATATTGTCTTCTAATCTTGATATTCTATTTTTTACTTCATCCATTCTGTTGAGACTTTCTTCCATCCTTTCCAAATGGTTTGTGGATTGTTGCATTTCTTTTTTCATTTCAACTTGAATTCTCTTCAGTGTTTCTATATCTTCTTTGTAATTTCATTCTGTAGTTTTTATCATTGTACTCTTTTAATTTATCCCTATCTTCGTTTAGGTCCCTGATTTCTTTGTTTATATGCTCTTTAATTTCTCTAATCATGTTTATAATTGTTCTTTTAAGATCCATATCCTGAGTTATGTGTAAGGAGTCTTCATTATAGGGTTCTTCAATAGGGATATCAGTATTTGGCAGATGTCCATTTGAGGTTGTGTTTTTTTGTTTGTTTGTTCATTTTTTTGTCTTTTTGAGACAAGGTCTCCCCGTAGCCCCAGCTTTCCTGGAACTTACTCTGTAGACCAGGCTGTCCTTGAACTCACATAGATCTGCCTGCCTCTGCCTCCCCAGTGCTAGGATTAAAGCTGTGCACAACTATACCCAGCCCATTTGAGATTTTTATGTTATTTTTTTGTTGGGCATTTGGGTTGGTTTTGTTGGTTGTGGTTCTAATATGAAGCTTAGGTGTTTCTTTGTTGAACTTAACACTGATTTTGGTTATATTCTTTAGGTGTTTTTGTTAAGTTCTTAATTGGTATACAAGTGTGGATAGTTTAGGCTCTAAAGTCTCATCTCTATCCTAGCAGTGGACAGACTAGCATCCCTCACCCATCCATGGCCAGATCCATGCAACACCCAAGCCAGCCTGAACCCCCAGGCCTGCAGAACCCACACCCCGAGGACTCCAGGTGCTCCCTGTCCTGTGGCCTAGAAGGTCACAACACTGGGGTCCCCCACACCAATGTGGGGCAAGCCCCAGTCACCCACACAGTAAGATGTACTCACAGAATCACCACATGCCATCTGTGTTCTGCCCACCTGTCCCCCAGGGCCAGCCATCAAGATCTGTACCTGGGTCCATTGGGAAGGAGGCTCAGCAAATACTGGATTATCCCTGCTGTCCCCAATACCCTTGGGCCATGTCTGTAGTGCTGAATTGCAGTCACAAAGGACCCAAGTGTCCTTGGACCACCTCTGATGCATCCCATCAGTCTTAATTTCAGAGGGTTCCCTGGTGGTAAGATTGTGGATTTTTCTTGGACTTTGCTTTCAACAGATTCCTTCCTTTGGGTGTAATGTTTCCAACATATTTCAGCAGTATGCACTGCTGTTTCCTTGGTTATGGCCCCTGCCAGTCTAACTCTCTTTCTATGTTTTTATTATCACTTGAGAAAAGGCAGGGTAGGATTTATAAAGTCAGAAACCAGGATTATATCATTGGGGCCAGGTCAACTGAAACAAGATTCTGTTAGAAAAACTTTTCCCAGTACTGCAGAAACAGTGGACTTCCTGAGATCAAGGTGTAGTTAGATGTGAATGTTCTGCTCAACAGAATATGGTTAATGGGGGCTGGGGTAGCAGGTATGCAAAATACAAGACAGGACAAGACTTTGGACAGTTCAGTATGTAAAGCCCAAGACTGTATTCTCTTGGGCACCATGGAAGGGATATCCTTAGAAGATAGCATCCCACCATATCCTGGGGTAGAGAAGATGTGGAAAATGAGAAGGATGCTGCTCAACTCAGAACCACATCACTACCTTACATTGAGATACTAGACAAAAGAAGTGTGACTGTCCAGCACATGTGCAACTGTTCAGCAGCAGTTCTCAAGAGCAACAACATCCTATGTGAAAGGGTGAGAAAACCTAAGAAAGGGCTGCCACCTGATGGTCACTGCCAAAATTAAACCCCAATATAATTCAAATTAGGCTGGAGCAGATCCTACCAACAAATCCTTAGGGCAAGCTGCACCTCTGCCCCAAGGATTTTTTTTTTTTTTTTGNTTTTGGTCTTTTGAGACGGGTCTCCCTGTAGCCCCAGGGCTGTCTGGAATCACTCTGTAGACCTAGGCTGGCTTGAACTCACAAAGATCCACTTGCCTCTGCCTCCCAAGTGCTAGGTTTTTTTTTTAAACGGCGTGCACCACACACGGCCCCGGCTCCAAACTACTTTTTATGTTTACTTTCATTTTCAGTTTTCTTTCATTTTTCTTTTTTGAACAGATTCTCTCCTGCCTGGGCATGTTAGGGAACTGCATTTATCCTGGAAACACTGGAGGCAGGATTGCAGAGGCAGATTGGGTCTCTTTGAGACAGGTCAGCCCTGTTTTATCTAAATAGTAAGATTCCAGGCCCAGCCAAGCAAAGGCAAACAAAGTAAACCAAAGGAAATGAAAAAAACACATATGCCTGTGCTACATAGCTTTTCCTTAACATTCTGATTTATTATTTTTCAAAGTTTGGATTTCTGATTTAAGTGATTCTGTGTAATTTCCATTAATATGTTGTTTGATTGTTTCCCAACACAAAACACATGTACTTTACCTTTGTTTCCTGTCTCATTCTCTCTCTTCTCCTACCTCGCATGAATTCTGTCTTAAACAATAAAATAACCTTGTGTTTTCTTGTGGTGGTTATTGAATGATTTCATCAGTTCCTCTCATTGGCTTGACCTTGGTAACAAAACAGTACAAGCCTAATGACCTTGTCGCTTTACCTCATAGGAGTTGTTGAAGTTAAACAGATTATTATTGAAATTTTAAACTGATTATTACGATGTTTTTCAAGTGAACATGTACACCGAAACCTTTGCTGATTTGCGTCAGCATATCTATTCTATTCGTCGAAGCTGTTGTTTGACGATGTGATGCATACACGTATGCCTTGGGGGACTGAGATTTAGAGCTCTACGATCTGATATTCACAGTACTGGGGATAGGTATCGGCCAACATTGAAACCTACCAACAACCATTCGACTTGAATCTTCCAAGTTAAACTTCTACTTGAAGAAGAACTCATATCTAAACCCATAATTAAAAACTTTCCTGACGAGAAAATTGAGTCACAAAAGAGACCCCACCGACCATACAAGACATAATCTGGTGCCCCCCCTTACCCTTTTAACCTCTTGATGCATCCCTCCCCTTCATCCTCCGGCAAGTACTCTCTGTGTCTTGACCCATGACAAGACAATTCCTTGTCGAAGTTCCCTTACTCCACCTGACTCCTCCGCACACCACCTCCATGATCTCGGATCGCTTCCTGCCCACCTTCCTGAACTCACCAAGTCCCGTTCTGTAGAACTGGATCCGATCTGGTTCTACCGGTCCTCCCTATCTTTTATCTTTTCTGGACCCCCTATTTCATTTCCTTCTTCATTCGTTTTGGCTATTATTTTTTTTTTATTTTTTGAACAAGCGTTCCTTTTTCACCTTGTGGCACCCGCCACCACCAACTTGAGCTTTACCCCCTTTCTTTCCTACATTTTTCACCCTCCATTTTTCCTCTCCCTTTTCCAAACAATTCTTACCTAACATATATTCTTACCCCTTTCCACCCCCATGGTTAACACTCCGCCACTTATTCCACCCGCTTCCCCTCCTCGCGAAGTCTTTTTTTAGGCGGTGCTTAGGCCTACAACATATCCTGGCTGATGCTATCACCCACAAGCAACTATCGTTCAGCGTTTTAAATTTAATCCTGACCCTATTATGTAAGAACGAGAAACACTTTCCATGACAAACACAGACTAAAATTCTCAACATTACAGAAGATAGTAGAGTCTACTCACCAAAGAGAAATAGGAACACATCCATGAGGACACAGGAAAGAAAAGAGTGCACTAGAATAGTCTATGAACAAGCAAGGAATTGGGAAAAACACAAAACATGGAAATATATTAAAAAATAGCCACGACCCAAGAGCAACCCTTTCCATTAATAAACTGCTAATATTTTTTTTTTTTTTTGACAGAGTCTCCCTTGTGGCCCCAACTGGAAAATTTATTTAATAAATTTTTAAATAATTTTTAAATAATTTAAATTATTTAAATAAATATTTAAATAATTCCACATGTTTAAATCAGCAACCCAGATTACTATAATCAGCGTATTTTTTTTTTGGCGGTTCTTAGCCTACACCTTTAATGGCTGTGCTATCCCCACAGCACTATAGTCAGCGTATTTATCTGCCACAATTGTAGGAGAAAAACTTTCCATGACAAACACAGACTAAAATTCTCAACCACTGTCACAATGTTACAGAAGACAGTGGAGTCTACTCAGCAAAGAGAAATAGGAGCATATCCATGAGGACACAAGAAAGAAAAGAGTGAACTAGAATAGTCTATGAACAAGCAAGGAATTGGAAAACACAAACATGGAATCAGTGAAAAAAATAGCAAGAACCAGTGCACACCTTTCCATATAAACTAGCTTATAATGGTCTCCATTCCCCAAGCAAAGAATACAGACTAGGAATCTTGAAGAAAATAAGAAACATTTGATTGAAATTATGCAACCTATTAAATGTACCTACTAACATCTGGCCCAATGCTGTAGCATTCTCATTCTTCTCAGCAGCTCATAGAGATTTCTTTAAAATAATTTATATGGGAGTGCACAGAGCTTAGATCAGTGATTTCCCAGGACCACCTGAAGCACAGGGGCCGGGTGCTTCAGCCAGGGGGATTGTTGGATAATTGTATCATTGTCTTGTGTGGCTGTGGGAGCAGAGTCACCCTGCTAGCTGGTATAAAATGTGGGCCTGTTGCCACTGTGAGACTCGAATACACAGAGGTTAGATTGGGGGGTTTCCCAGGAGCACTTGAAGCACAGGTAGGCATTAGTGCTTCAGCCAGCTGGATTGTTGGATAATTGTATCATTGTCTTGTGTGGCTGTGGGGGTAGAGTCACCCTGCTAGCTGGTGTAAAAGGTGGTCCTGTTGCCACTGTGAGACTTGAATGCACAGAGCTTAGATTGGGGATTTCCCAGGACCACCTGAAGCACAGAGCATAAGCGAGGCACCCCCCCCCCAGCCAACTGGAATTGCTGAGGGACTGTCCAAGTGCAACCACATTAGCGATTCTGGGGGGCAAGGCAAGGCAATAAATGAAGCAGTGAACCTGAGAGAACTCTAGTCCCTCATCACCAAGCCCTAGAAACAACCTAGAGAAACTGGCTGGCAGGAAGCAGAGTTAGCACAGTGCTCAGCAGTGTACCAACTGGGTTGTTCCCTACCTGATTTTTGAAGAAGCTTCAGAACAGAAAAGGAAAAGTGAATTAGACTTCCAGTATATAAACAAAATTGAAAGCCTGAAACCTAGACAAGTCAACACTCCATAAAGAAGGAGAAAAAAAAAAAAAAAACGAAGGCATCTGAAGGAGGCAAGCAAAGCAAGCTGAAGAGGCATTTGGGATTGGCATCAGAATACAGGCAAAGGGAAACCCACATGTGAGGGTCACGACGAAGGGACAACATGGGACAGGTGCAGGATAATTCCATACCAAGCTCTACCAACCCTGTGGGAGATTCCTACAGGGATCTCCCTGGGGGTGGCCCAAGACACAGATCTTAGAGGAACAATTGCAGACATGTTCAAAGAAATCAAAGAATGTAAAGAACAAGTCAGAGAACTAAGGAGAATGAAAAACTCAAGAAGGACCTAGAGGGAGAGAATGACAAACACCAGAAAGTACTAGAGGGAGAGAATGACAAACTCCAGAAGGAAGTGAAAACACTGAAAAGCTCCCATGCTGAAATAAAAAAGGAAACCAACCAACAAACAAGGAGCTACAGGAAGATAGTGAGAAGCTCCAAAAGGAAATGGAAATATTAAAGAAATCACAGGATGAAATGAAAAAGGAAATTAAACACTCATCCAATCAAGAGGAAAGGAAGGGAAAAAGCCTTAGAAATAGAATGGAGGAAGCAGAAAAGATAATATCAGACCTGGAAGATAACACAGAACAACTAAAAAGCTCAAGTAAAGATTATGAAAAATCAGGGCATGGTGGCACATGCCTTTAATCCTAGCACTTGGGAGGCAGAGGCAGGCGGATCTCTTGAGTTCAAGGCCTGCTTGGTCTACATAGTGAGCTCCAGGCCAGCTAGGACTAAAGGGAGACCCTGTCTCAAAAAGACACAAATGCAAAAAGATTGAAATAATTTCATGCATTCTATCAGACCACAGTGCAGTAAAGTTCAATATCAACACCAGGATAAGCCCTACTATCTACAAGAACACATGGAGACTAAACAACATACTCCTGAATAATGAATGGGTCAAGGAATAAATAAAGAAAGAAATAAAAGCATTCCTGGAACTGAATGACAATGACAATACCACACAACAAAACCTATGGGATACTTTAAAAGCAGTCCTAAGAAGAAAGTTTATAGCCCCACATTAGAAAAACAGAAAGAGCCGGGCGTGGTGGCGCACGCCTTTAATCCTAGCACTTGGGAGGCAGAGGCAGGTGGATCTTTGTGAGTTCAAGGCCAGCCTGGTCTCCGGAGTGAGTTCCAGGACAGCTGGGGCTACAGGGAGACCCTGTCTCCAAAAGACCAAAAAAAAAAAAAAAAAAAAAAAAAGAAAAAAAGAAAAACAGAAAGAGCACAAGTGAACGATCTAACACTGCAGCTAAAAGCACTTGAGAGACAACAACAAATGAACCCTAAACACAACAGATAGGAAGAAATAACAAAAATCAAAACAAATCAGTGAAATAAAAACAAAGAAAACAGTACAAAAAAAAATCCATGAAACCAAAAGTTGGTTCTTTGTTTATTCTTTCAAAGACAGACCTCTAGCCCAGTTAACCAAAAGAAAGAAAGAGCAACTCCAAATCAATAGAATTCATGATGAAAGGGGAAAAATCACAACAGACAATGAAAAGATCCAGACAATCATATGGGAATACTTCAAAAACCTGTACTCTAAGTTTGAAAACCTAGGAGAAATGGATGAATATCTGAAATCCTGGGAATCACTAAAGCTTAACCAAGAAGAGATTGACAGCTTAAACAGACCCGTAATACATGAAGAAATTGAAGATGGAATAACAAACCTCTCAATTAAAAAAAGCCCAGGCCCAGATGGTTTCATGGCAGAATTCTATAAAACATTCCAAAAAGACTTACAACCATTATTAGTCAAACTGTTCAGAAGGATACAAGCAGAGAGAAATATCCCAAATTCCTTCTATGAAGCCAGCATCACTCTTTTTGCCCAAACCAGACAAAACTACAACCAAAAAGAGCTATAGACCCATTTCATTAATGAACACAGATGCAAAAATTCTCAACAAAATACTTGCAAATCGCATACAGACCCACATCAAGAAGATCATCCATCATGACCAAGTTGGATTCATACCAGAGATGCAGGGATAGTTCAACATATGAAAATCAATAAATATCATAAAATACATAAATGAACTGAAAGACAAAAAGCACATGATCATCTCAATTGACATAGAAAAAGCCTTTGACAAAATCTAACATCCCTTCATGCTTAAAGTCCTAGAGGGAATTGGATTGAAGGGATCATTCCTCAAATGTAATCAAAGCCTTATACAGGAAACCCACAACCATCATCATCCTAAATGGAGAAAAGACAGAAGGAACTCAGCAAAGCTGCCCCCTGTCACCACTCCTTCTCAATGTGCTTGAGACACTTGCTAGAGCAATGAGGCAAGAAAAGGAAATTAAAGCAGTACTAATTGGAAAAGAGGAAGTGAAGCTATCCCTTTTTGCTGATGATATGATAGTTTACCTAAGGGATGTTAAAAACTCATGAGATCCAGTTGTGGTGGCGTACACCTTTAATCCTAGTACTTGGGAGGCAGAGGCAGGAGGATCTCTGTGAGTTCAAGGTCAGCATAGTCTACAGAGTGAGCTCCAGGCCAGCTGTGACTAAAAGGGAGATCCTGTCTCAAAAATACCAAAAGAAAAACCCAACAAAAACAAAACAAAAAACAGAAAAGAAAACTAGAAATGATTAAGAGTTTTAGTAAAGTGGCAGGATACAAAATTAACCTAGAAAAATCAGTGGCCTTTCTTTACACCACCATCTCTCACCCTGATAAAGAAAAAACAATCTTAAGCTGAAGATGCTAAAACCTATGATATGTGTAGCATGCACATGTGTATATATTTTGGAGTGATGCATATTGGAAGGAATAACAACAACAAAAAGACTGGGTCAAAGAACTGACTGAAATGGTGAACTTCTGCTCAAAACAGTAAACTTCATCGAGAATTTTGAGAGAGACTGAGAAAAAGATGAAAACATGTTTGGCAGAATGCATGGGCTCTGGCGGGTTGAGGGGGTCATGGGTCTTAGATTTGATTTGAAATTTTGTATGAATTGCATAAATCTTCAATAAAAATTGACTTTGAAAAAATAATTTATATGATGTAACAAAAGCCTTAAAGAAGATAATTGAAGTAATTTATTGTATCATATCACAATGTAGTAGATACAGAGATCTATAACAGAAGGGAGAGAGAGAGCAGAAAGTCTCTGGTCTTGAAAATAACCTGTTGTTGCATGAGTAGAAAAAGTTAAGTAACATGCTTATGCTGCTGGCTACTATACAGTTTTATTGATCATGAAATTTATAGAGATATTTTCTTTTTTTTTTTTTTTTTGCATGTGTATGAATGTATTGTCTGCATGCAGGTCTGTGCACCCGTGTCGTGCAATGCCGCAGAGGTCAGAAGAGGGTCTCGGATTCCCCTGGAACTGGAGTTCTCCTGGAATTGGAGTTACAGACGGTTCTTAGCCGCCATGTGGGTGCTGGGGATCGAACCCGGGTCCTCTGCAAGAGCGTCGGTGCTCTTAACCGCTAGGCTATCTCTCCAGCCCCAGAGATATTTTCTTAGGTTTCCTAGCTGAAGTGCTTTGTCCTTTATAGGACATGATTACCAGCTCATCTTTCATTTTTCGAATTCAATGAGTATTTATTGTCTGGCTTAGCCACTCCAGAGCAACAATAAAGTTCCTGATGCCAAAAGCAAAACACTGCTTCATCTGTACTTTAGTGGCAGTGCTCAGAAGGAAGAGCTTTTCCATTGCTTTTCATCCCACAGTCCTGTGGGTTCTTTGGTACATTAGCCATGACATTTAGAAAACAGAGCATTTCACAGCTCTGCTACCAGTCCTCCATTTCACTCTAGGAATTTTTTCAGCATTTTCTGTGAAGTTCTCAGATTCTTTGAGCTGGTGATGTAGTCTCATTTAGAGGTATCCCTTAACACCTTTTCAAAAGGTTCACATTTATGGGTCTTTACTATCTGTCCCACCCTGCAAAATGAAAATTCTCTGATCAAGGCTAAGAGTGGTGCTGATCTCTGGTTATAAACATAGTCTCACTTTTTAACAACAAAGTTCCATTTTGACCATTCCTTGTCCTCTGAAATAAACACTTAAAATCTTGTTTTCTCTTTGTTCATTCATTTGATTTTAATTTCTCCATTTTCACAGTTGTGCTGAAAGTAACCAGGAAGTCTGCTCCTTGATTAATTCAATCTTTGGTATAGATTTCTTATAATCCACACTGCCAAAAAGAAATTGGAAGAGAGAACATAAGCATTCTTCTCTAGATAATCAGGGCTTTGTTTTATTTTTCCCATTCTATCCATCACTCTTTGGTTTTTTTTTTATTATTATTATTTTTAATTCTTTTTTTTATTTTATTTATTTTTGTATGTGTATGAGTGTACTGTCTGCATGTAGGTCTGTGCACCCGTGTCGTGCAATGCCGCGGAGGTCAGAAGAGGGTCTCAGATTCCCCTGGAACTGGAGTTCCCCTGGAATTGGAGTTACAGACGGTTCTTAGCCGCCATGTGGATGCTGGGGATCAAACCCGGGTCCTCTGCAAGAGCAGTCGGTGCTCTTAACCACTAGGCTATCTCTCAAACCACAGGAATATGTCCACTTAAAACCCTTTGTTTTCCTAAGATCCCAGATTCCTTTAATCATCAAATTTGGGGTTTAGCTTACATTTCCTTAAATCCCCTATGTCCAAACTGAGGTAGTCAGTGTAAGAGCTTTGGCCACAAGTTGTATTTGTGTTACAATTCCTTGGAATTCTCTTTAGTGATATTTTCTTGAATCCCTACATTAATAGAGAGAAGAAATTTGTGTTGATTTTTTTTCTTTCTCCCAGGGAGTGAACCAGGCAGGGACCTCTATTGAAAACCCTCTGTTAGACTCCTACACAGAACAAGGTGCACTCTCATTTTCTTTCCCACAGCTGAGGATCTGTACTGAAGAAGAAAATTGTGTCCTTACAGGGCTCTGTGTCATTTGAGGACATAGCCGTGGACTTCACCTGGGATGAGTGGCAGGATCTGACCACTGAACAGAAGACCCTCTACAGAGATGTGATGCTGGACAACTACAGTAGCCTTGTGTTCTTGGGTGAGTCTCACTCTCTTATAACTGTCAGTTCTAATTAGGTTTTTGTTGACTGATGAATATATTTGTTCCTAAATTTTCATGTTTCTCTTTGAGTCAGTGTCTCACTATGACCCTGAATTTCTTGGAATTCACTGTGTAGACCAGGCTGGCTTTGAACTCACAGAGGACTAGCTTCCTCTGCCTCCTGAATTCTGGTGAGCCACCATGCCAGGTAGTTGTTCCTTTTTCTTCTAAGCTCATTGTTTACATTTTCATCAACACATGATAATAATGTACATTATAGAGAAAAATATGGTTTGCAGTACACTTAGTTTAATGATCCCATAAAGCACTGTGCCTCATGCAGTACTTGTTTATATTGGGAGGGAGAATTTAAAATCTGAAAGCCATTTTGACTTTCAGGCCATTGGGAATTTGCTTGCATGAGTGTGCAGGAATGGTAACAGCATGTTTAAGACCCATGCCAACTCAGTCAGACAGAAACCTACCATAGAATGAGGGAAATGGATCCAGGCCCCAACCCTAGCCTAGGAACTATTGACAACTGATTACTGCTGGGTAGGAGAGAGTAGATCTCTAAGATCTATAGATAGGCTAACTAGAGTCCAGTGGATGAACTTGTACTGAAGGACATCTGCATACAAATACTTGACCAGACAGGATATAATATATTTGACAGAATGCATGGAATATAATGGGGGTGAGGGGCTATGGGAAATATGAATGGGGAGGGACATTTACATTTGATTAAGAATGAATTATATGAATTGCACAAAAACTCAAACATTTTAAAAATAAAATCTGAAAGCCATTTTGAAATATTTAGTTATTTGCTGCCATCCTGTATTCATTACTGTTCTTTGGACCATAAGTTCCTCATCACTTTCATATCCATCCCACTAAATACTACCCTTCTTCCTTCCATCCCTCTTTCCCCTATACCTTTTCCATGCTTGAGTCACCACTGTTTTCTTCTATACTCTTAGAAGATCAACTTTCATTTGCAGGTACCATAAAAACACGTATGATTTTTCTTTTCTGTGGCTGTGATAGAATTCCCTGGCCAAAAAAAAAAGTTTCAGGGAAATAGAATTTTTTTTTTTTGACTTACAGTTCCAGAGGAGATTGTGCATCATGGTGGGGAAGGGGATGGCAGTAGAAATGTGAGGCCTGCCTGGGCTTCAGGATGCTGAGACCTCACATTCCATCCCAGGAAGCAGAGAGGGCAATCAGAAACTGGGACCAGGCTATAAACTGCTAATGCCCACCCCATATCAGATGGACTTTGTCTTGCAAGTCTCCATAAACCTGCTAATGGTTCCATGACTTTCCTGAACAGTGTACCAAGTAGTGACCATATGTTCAAATACATGTATCTATGTACCATTATTCTCTTTCAAATCACCACAGAACTTGGGGGGGGGCAGATGTAGAAGAAACATCTATTTACAGGTGTGTATGGAATAGGTTCCTCCAAGAAAGTGTCCTTAAATACCATGTTGGTGGGTGAATGAGTTTATGGTGGTACTTAGAGAGCAAAGATATCTCTCAGAGCTCTGTCCCAAACACTTCCAGCCTTTGTCATGTTTTACTACATTATATCAAATTTTCTATGACCTTTTACTGTAATGTAATATAGAGTCATTTGCTTGGGAAATCTATTATGATTCCTGTGAGAATCTAGGATCTGTAAATTTGTGTGTTTCGCTGGGCAAGGTGGCACACGCCTTTAATCCTAGCACTCGGGAGGCAGAGGCAGGCGGATCTTTGTGAGTTCAAGGCCAGCCTGGTCTACAGAGTGAGTTCCAGGACAGCTGGGAGACCCTGTCTCAAAAAGACACAAAAAAAAATTGTGTGTTTCTCCTGTGTTTTAGAATTCTTTCACTGAATAGGTATTCTTGAGGTTTTTTTTTTTCCTTCTGGAATATCTGTGAAGTAAATGTTTGGTTTTTTTACTGGTGGTTTCTGCACATGAAAGACTATATTCCTTATTCCACCTGGATTCATTAAAAATAACAAATTTCTGGAGAGAAGACCGCTGGCAGCGGTACCAGCAAGCAGGCAGCAGGTAGCATGGGTGCATCTGTTCTCTCTGGTCTTGACCGTGGACATGAGGTCACCACTGTCTCAAGCTCCTGCCCTGTGTCCTTCCCACGAGCCAGACTAGGTTGAAAAATCACTATGATAGATGCTGCAAAGCTCACCACCATGAATAAAGTTGGGTTCCTGAGCTGTAAGAGCAAAGAACAACACTGGAAACAGGGAGAGAGGACATTTTCACTGCTGCTGCCGCCACCACAGAAGGCTGTTTGTGGTATTTCAACTTAAGTAAGCTGAGAATTAACCAGGATCCTGGAATCGAAAAGGCTTTTCAGATGGTTCTAATGAACGGTCAAGATTTAAAACCACTGCCCTGGCCAATGTCAAGAAGTGTGTGTTAGGTAGAATTAACTGACAGAGGAGACCCCATATCATGTTCTATTTTAATTGCCTATAATACTTTTTAAGTCAAAAGTAAGCATCTACTTGAATTTTGATGCTTCGATGCTTCTGACAGTTAATGAAAAGGTTTTATGTAGTATCAAAGTATGATTTTGTCAATTTTGCTTGTCACTTTGGTTCTATAGAATACATTCTGCCAACAGGAATGAATTCTTTACTCTCCATAAAATTCAAATCAATTAAAAAAAAATAACAAATTTCTGTGTTCATAATACTTTTCTCAAACCTATGAGTTCAACTGTGATATTTTTTAGTTAAGTTCTTTTTCCATTGATTGTGGTCATCAACTATCAAATTTTTGTCAGATTCATTTTTATGATCATATTCTCTTATTTATTTTCTCCTAAATATTTTTGTGTTTTGTTTCTTTCCTTTCTACATTTTCTTAAATCATGAATTTGTGTTTGTATTATGGAATTTTAGGCCACTTGCAAGTAATTTTCCAGTGTGTAGAAACCATCTCCAATGAAAATTTCTGATTTAATGATCAAGGTGCAATTCCCAAGTCACAGCACTTATTCTTCACCAGTGGATTTAACTTATAACTCTGTTATAATTTACATTTTATTTCTCACTTACAGGGCACTGCATGTCCAAACCTGAGTTGATCTTCAAGTTGGAGAATGGATTTGTGCCATGGAATGTGACAGAAGCTTCTGCTCAGAACCTTCTAGGTCAGTGAATCCATCCTGAGCAAGAAGCCAGCCCATTAGATATTGGTCATTCATTGGAATACCTCCCACAAAGGTTTCCAGATGACAACTAATGTGGTGGATCAGACACTTAAATTTTGCTATTCTTGGACTGTTTATCTAGGTCATTTCATCTCCTTAAAGTTTTTTCCTGAAATACATTTTCTTATATTTGCTGAAAATTCAACCCTGTAGATCTGAGACATTTTTTTTTTTTTTTTTTTTCTTTTCGAGACACGGTCTCCCTATAGCCCCAGCTGTCCTGGAACTCACTCTGTAGACCAGGCTGGCCTTGAACTCACAAAGATCCACCTGCCTCTGCCTCCCAAGTGCTAGGATTAAAGGCGTGCGCCACCACACCCGGCCGCCTGAGACATTTTCTAACTGGCTTTTTTTCTTTACTTTTCCCAATGTGTATGAGTGTATTATCTGCATGTTTTTAAGTGCACTCATGTCATTGAGTGACATCCGTGGTCAGAAGGGGGCATTGGATACCCTGGAACTGGAGTTATGGATGAGTATTTGGTGACATGTGGGTGTTAAGAGCTAAACCTAGGTCCTCTGTAAGAACATCCAATGCTCTTAACTGCTGAGCCATCTCTGCAAACCCCCTATATGGTTTTCTTTGAGACAGGGTATATGTAATCAAAGGTAGTCTCAAAGTTGCCAGACAGCTGAGGCCCCACATCCCATTTGATTGGGTAAAAGAAATTTGCTGATGCACCCAGATGGTGAGGCAATTTATTGGTTTGAATGTTTACCTAAATTCTAGGTGTCCTCCTTTCTTCTCTTGTTTTATATACTAGAGATTTTATTAGGTATTCTCAACCTTTTTTTTCAACCTTGAACTCCTGATGATCTTATCAACAGTTGTCTTTTAATTATGATATTAGTAGCAATCAAAAAAGTACATCTTCCCTTAAGATAATTACATTCCATTAACAGAAAAATAAGCAAAGATGTCATGTATCCTAATTGGTAGGGGCCAAGAGAATGTTTGGCAAGAGGATATGAAGAAAATATATGTAGTTGTATTTTAGGGAAGAGTTTAAGTTATTTTATTACAAAGGAAGTATTCATTTACTTTGACTTGGGATGATTTTTACAAATTTGGTGTATAATATGTGGGTGGATATAAGTGAAGATTGATACTGACTGTGATTACAATGTCAATGCCAATTTGGACATCTGTAGCCTGGAGATTATTTAATACAGTTCTTATTGTGTCTACCTGCAGAATTTGTAAGAAATGAATAGAGTGTCATGATTTCCAAGGAGAGAGGGGAAATTAGAAGTTTTCTTCATGTATGGGAAAATTAAGGTTAACAAAGGAAATAATAAAGTCTAAGGAGAGACAGGGGAATGATTGCTGGAGTTTAAGAAAGAGATATCAAGACAGTTTAAGAGGAGAAAATTCAGGGCTGGAGAGATGGCTCAGTGGTTAAGAGCATTGACTGCTCTTGCAGAGGACCTATCTTAGGCAGGGTGTGTGGTGGTACATGCCTTTAATCCCAGCACTCCAGAGGCAGAGGCAGGCGGATTTCTGTGAGTTCAAGGACAGCCTAGTCTACATTGTGAGCTCCAGGCCGACTAGGACTAAAGGGAGACCCTATAATTAAAAAAAAAAAAAAAAAAAAAAAAAGAAAGAAAAGAAAAAGAAAAAAAAAACGAAAAAGAAAATTCAACAGATAATGCAGAGAAAAATAGGGAACATTTCATACTGCAAACCTCATGACCAAGGTACATGCAAAAGCAAAGTCAACATGTTTCTCCAAATATCTAGAATCCAAAATGTGCAGATGCCAATGAACTGACATTCATGACTACTCAAAATCCTATGTTTGTTTTTTGAGGTTGAAATGTGCACTGTCTCATGTCATCCAGGCATGCCTCAAGTTAGCCTTCTGGTCATACCTCCCAAATTTGGGGGGGGGGGGGGAGCAGGTGTTTGCGTGTGTGTGTGTGTGTGTGTGTGTGTGTGTGTGTGTGTGTGTGAGACATGTACCCTCTTACCTGGGTTTCTGTGATAATAAGGATCAAACCAAGAGCTTTATCTATCTAACCTCTGGATCTTGTGTAAAGAAGGGTTTTTTTGGTTGTTTGTTTGTTTGTTTTTTCTGCTATTCTTGCTTTGAAGAACAAGTTGATTAATTTTATCCACTATCATGCAATGTCATATCCACACCCTCTGTAGAAAACAGGAATTAGTAAATATTCAGGGGGCTGTGGACACTGACAAGGTTTCTCTGCAGGAGATATCCACAAAGGAGTCATGAAAACTATCAGGGTCAAGTTTGGATTCCCTTAGAAAATTAAGAGGCAATGAACTCATATTGCGGAGTGATTGGTTGTTGCATCTTCTGTGACAAGGAATGAGTATTACTGAGTTTGGATCAATGCAGAGGCTTTGAATACTGAGTCTTAAGTGAGCAAATTGCTTGCCCCCAGACCTACTTTCACTGTGTGTGTGTGCGTGTGTGTGTGTGTGTGTGTGTGTGTGTGTGTGTGTGTGTGTTCTGGAGAGGGAGGGGGAGAGAGAGATTGAGATTAGGAGGGACATGGCAAATGTGTGTAATTCGGAGTACAACTTTATGAATTTGGTTTGCTTTGTCCAACTTTTGGTATGTTTTCAGGATTATATTTAGGATATCAAGTTTGAGACTTTCCTTGTTGTACTGTCTCACTGACGCTGTTTTTTTATTATTTTTATCTTCATTTCCAGATTTTAACACATATTTATATTCTTTCCCTGTCCTCTTTAGAAGACAGAATATTTATGATCCCACCACCTTAAATACAACTAACTGAAGAAAATTTCTTATCTCACATGATGGTGTTATATAAATGATAATTTATGGTTATTATAATAATCAAGGGGGAAGTACCAGGTGAAAATTACAATGTAGAAACTAACAAATGCAATCATTTATATCCATATGTTCCAATAAGAGTAAAACAAAGACATGATAGCACTGAAATATATATGTGTGTAATTTATTATATGTAGTCATAAGGAAGTATGATGTATATTGTTATAATTGAAAAATAGGCAGAGTGTGCTCATGCATGACTTTAATCCCAGAATTCTGGAGGCAGAGTCAGGTAAAGTTCTGCAAGTACAAGGCCAACCTAATCTATGTAGCAAGATCCCTGCCGGCCAGGGATATACACTAAGACATTATAGGAAACAAATAGAGAAGAGTAAGTCTAAGTAAGTAATTCTCAGCTTCCATAAGGATTAGTATGCACATTTTACTTTTGTATGTGTAAAAAAGATGTAAGGGTGATCGGTGGAAAATGACATTTATAATTTCACTTCTGATCTTTATAAAGTTACTGCCACGATGGAGATTATCTGTAAAAATGACAAAAGACATTTGTGGAAAGATAGAATCATGAACAGAAAGATATCCACTGAAGACATTGTTAAAGTGAGTAAAGTATGTAATGTGGGCTTTTAAATTTTAAAACCTGTAAACAAAGATTAGAACCCCTTTGGAATGTTTCCTTTAGTATTTAACGTGGGCTGGGGAGGTAGGTTAGTCACCAAAATGCTTGGCATTGCCAGCATGGTGACATCAATTTGTATAACCAGCACCCCTGTATAATGCTAACCAATTTGGCATACAACTGGACCCAAATTATTGAAAATGGAGAGAAAAGAACCCTGATGAGACAATATATCCAAATTTTCTTGCTTTGAGGTCACTGAGATTTAGAAAGGGATTCAGGATGTAACCCATATGCAATAGTAGTGATCAAATGTCAGGAAAAACTGCATAACTGTCTAAATATAACCACTTCTATCTCTAGGAAGAGCTGACAGTTCAACAGAAAATCCAACAGAGACCCTTCTATGAAGGGAAAGGATATGCAAAGACATTATACCAGAAGTCATACCAAAGCCAGAATCAGTCAGGTAAGAAATGTGTCAATTATAAATCACAATTCACTCAGAGTCAAAGATGTCCTCAAATGGAGATGCCCATTGAGCACAAAGTATGAATGAGTATGTTCTTCAAGTTACAACTAAGTTTCTGTCATACAGGTGGGAAGTCCTCTAAAAGTACAGATTGTGGAAATGTTTTCTACTTCAACTCGGAATTCACACATCATCAGTTCCTTCATAAAGGTGAGAATCCCTATAATTGTAAGCACTGCGGAAAATCATTTGGTCACATGTCTGTTCTCAGTGTGCATGAAAAAACTCACAAAGAGGAACAGCGCTATGAATGTACACAGTGCAGAAGAGACTTTTCCAGGAAGTCTCAGCTCACTGTCCATCAAAGAACTCATACAGGAGAGAAGCCCTATGAATGTAAACAGTGTGGAAAAGCATTCTCCACCAAGCCTAATCTCACAGTCCATCAAAGAACTCATACAGGAAAGAAGCCCTATGAGTGTAAACAGTGTGGAAGAGCATTCTCCACCAAGCATAAGCTCACTGTCCATCAAAGAACTCATACAGGAGAGAAGCCCTATGAATGTAAACAGTGTGGAAAAGCCTTCTCCCTGAAGGCTCTGCTCACTGTCCATCAAAGAACTCATACAGGAGAGAAGCCCTATGAATGTGAACAGTGTGGAAAAGCCTTCTCTCAAAAATCTCTGGTCACTCGCCATCAAAGAACTCATACAGGAGAGAAGCCCTATGAATGTAAACAATGTGGAAAAGCCTTCTCCATCAAGCATAAGCTCACTGTTCATCAAAGAACTCATACAGGAGAGAAGCCCTGTGAATGTAAACAGTGTGGAAAAGCATTCTCCACCAAGTATTATCTCACCGTTCACCAAAGAACTCATACAGGAGAGAAGCCCTGTGAATGTAAACAGTGTGGAAAAGCATTCTCCACTAAGTACTATCTCACGGTCCATCAAAGAACACATACAGGAGAGAAGCCCTATGAATGTAAGCAGTGTGGAAAAGCCTTCTCTATATTATCCAATATCAAGGTGCATCAAAGAATTCATACAGGCAGGAGCCCTATGAACATAAACTAAGTGAAAAACTTCTAAGAAGACTATTCATTGTACACAAGGTATCTCATACAAGTGTGAAATAATGTAAATATAAGTAACATGCAAAATCCTACTACAAGTTGCATCTCAGTCATAGAATTCATATAGCTCAAAATTCATTGAATATACTTAAAGCAGGAGAGCTCTTCCTTCAAGTCACATCTTTTTGAACATAGCGAACACATAAAATTGAAAGTCCTCTTATTCTACAGAATTAAAGAAAGCTATCTTCTGCAGATCACACCCCACTGGACATAGCTGAAAAGGGTAGATTCCATATGAATTTATGTGTTACAGGAAATCCTTAATGGTATAAGAAATACCCCTGAACATCATATTCTTGTGGAAGAATAATGTTAAGAATGCATGGGACTTACTATAGCTGTTCATTCCTAGGTTTTCAGCAGACAATGTTTACAAATGAGGAGACTCAGAAATGTAGAGTATATGAGAGAACTTTGTCCTATAAACCTGACCTGACCCAACAGCAGTAAAAATATAGAGGTATGAACCACCAAGGTTTAAGATTGCTGGATATCATTGTGACAAAATACTTTCTGTACATAGAGAATACATCCATGTGAAAAAGTATGGAATTAAGAAATATAGGAAAGCTTCATTGTATGAAGCATGAATGTAGGCAGTAGCTCTGTAAATGTAAAGAATATGGGGAAATTTCCTAACAGTGTCATTATTGCAATTTTGAAAAGTACAGATAGAAGCAGCTTTGGAAAAAAAATTTTAATTGGCCATTTTATTTTATTATTTTTTTTTATTTATTTCTGTATGTGTATCAATGTACTGTCTGCATGGAAGTTTGTGCACCTGTGTCATGCAACACCGCAGAGGTCAGAAGAGGGCCTCGGATTCCCCTGGAACTGGAGTTCTCTTGGAATTGGAGTTTCAGACCGTTCTCGGCCGCCATGTGGGTGCTGGGGATCTAACCCGGGTCCTCTGCAAGAGTGGTCTGTGCTCTTAACTGCTAGGCCATCTCTCCAGCCCCTTAATTGGCCATTTGAAAAACAGGACTCAGGCCTTATCCTAGGTTGATTTCTATTGCTGTAATAAAACACCGATTAATCAACATGGGGAAGAAAATCTTTACGGTTTACAGTAGTCCTTAATGGTAGCTATAGCAGGAATTCAAGCACAAAGTTCAAAAAGAAATGAGGAATGGCTGCTGAATGGCTTGATTTCTATGACTCCAGGCAACCTTCTTCTGCCTAGGCACATGTGTGAGAGATACTAACATCCACAGTAGTCTGGGGCCTCCAGTATTAAAGAAAAATGCTTCAAAGACCAGACAATAGGCCTCAATTCAGGTTCCTCCTTCCCAGGTGATTTTGGTTTATTACAGATTCAGAAGCACTGACCCTCTACATTGCAAACCTCATTGAGTGCCACACTGTGACGTAAATCATTTAGTGAGGTATATTATTACATGCATTTAGTACCTGAACAACTGGGTCTTCATGCTAGAGGTTAGCTTGGCCTGGAGTTTTGGGGATGGCATGAGCAACACATCAAAATATCATAAAAAAAAGAATAAAACAAAAAACATTCTTAAAGTATGTGGTACCTTATGTCTGAAACCTCACCTGAGTTTACTACAATGATTTGTCAGTAAATCTTGTCACTCTAAGAATTATAGAAAATGCATTTTTAGGCCGGGTGTGGTGCCACATGCCTTTAATCCTAGCACTTGGGGAGGCAAAGGCAGGTGGATTTTTGTGAGTTCAAGGCCAGCCTGATCTACAGAGTGAGTTCCAGGACAGCTGGGGCTACAGGAAGACCCTGTCTTGAAAAGACAAAAAAAAAAAAAGAAAAAGAAAAAATGCCTTTTTAAAGTCCCATATTACCAAGTTATCAAATAACTTAGGAAACTTAGAATCTTTCAAATGTTTTACCCTTATGTTCTGTGTATCCATGTATTCCCTCCATGGATATAAGTGCACCACATGTGTACATGTCTACAGAGACCAGTAGAGGCCTCTGATTCCCTGGAATTAAAAGTTTGGATGATTTTTACCTGACATGAGTGTGCTGGGACATGAACCCAGGTCTTCTGGAGGGGAAACAAGTTTTCTCTCCTTCCCTCTGTCTCTTATGTCTTTTGAAACAGGGTCTCCCTGTGGTCCCAGCTGGCCTGGAACTCACTATGAAGACCAAGCTGGCCTTGAACTCAGAATGTCTACCTGCCTCTCCCTTCTGAGTGTTGAGATTATAAGCATGTGCCTCCACTCCCAGCAGGAATCTAGTATTTTTATCTCTGAGATATATCTCCAGCCTTGATTCTCTCCCCTGCCCCCAATTTTTTTTCAAAATTTTTAAAATTGCAATTTATTTCATGTTCGTGTTTTGAATACCTGCATGCATGTATGCAGAGCAGAAGTCAAAATGGTGGAATGGCTCTCTCCTACCATATAGGTCCTTGCGCTCGAACTCATTTCATTGGTTTTTGTGACAGGATGTTTTGTCCTCTGAGCCCTCTTGGCGGCCCAAAAATTCTTTTGAAGTTCAGGAATTAGGAGTTTCTGTAAATAAAATGGAGCCACTGCAGCTGATTAAAAATGCATTATTAGGCAAGGATGTTTCTATGAACCTTCTCATATTTAGTGGTTGTAATATATGTTTGTTTTATTTTTGTTTTAATGTTCTGAGTTCTTTATTTCTTTTGAATTCACTTTTTTTCCCTTTAATTTTATATTACTCTAAAATATGCCCATATACCTAAATTACAAAGTCTGGAAATAGTGGTAGGTTCACTCTAGAGCCTATTAAGGGATTCACATTTTAACAGTACAGTTGTTTTCAGATAAAAAGAAATATAACATTAACATTGCTCAGTTTGCCTTACAACTAGGGATTTGGTGCTAGCATCTGCAAATGAGGGATACCATTCATTGTTTGTTTTTCTGGGACTGTGATGCTATACTTAGCATAATGGCTTCTAGTTCCATCCATTTGCCTGCAAAGTTCATGATGTCGTCTTTCTTTACCACTGCATTGTGTAGATAAACCACATTTTCTTTATCCACTCATCAGTTGAGGGACACTTGGGTTCCTTCCATATCTTTGCTATTGTGAAGAGAGCTGCAATAAACATGGTTTTTCATGTTTGTCTGGTACAGGTTGAGTCTTGAGGGTATATACCCACGAGTGGTCTGACTGTGTCAGCTGATAGGTTTAATTTGAGTCTTTTAAGTATTCTCCATATACCTTTCTGTAGGGGTTGCACAAGTTTCCATTCCCACCAGCAGTGAATTAGTGTTCCCTTTTCCCCACAAACTCTCCAGCATTTGGTGTCATTTATTTTCCTAATATTAGCCAGTCTTACTGGGGTAAGATGAAATCTTAAGCTGGTTTTAATTTGCATCTCCTTAATTATTAGCGACGTTGAACACTTTCCAAGATTTTTCTTAGCCGTCTTCACTTATTCATTTGTGAAGTCTCCATTCAGCTCTTTACTCCATCTTTTGATTGAATCATTTGTTTTTTTGCTCCTTTGTTTTTTGAGTAATTTATATATTCTGGATACATCCTCTGTCAGATGTATCACTGGTGAAGGTTTCCTCCCACTCTGGATTTTCTCTTCATTTCTTTGATTGTTTCTTTCACTGTACAGAAGCTTTTTAGTTTAATGAGGTCCCACTTGTCTACTGTTCAATTTGTTCCCAACGCAGCTGCTGTTTGATTTAGAAAGTCTTTTCCTAAGCCCATATTTTGTAGGTTACTGCTGTTTTCTTCTGTCATTTTCAGAGTTTCTGATTTCACATTGAGGTCTTTGATCCATTTGGAGGTGGTTGTTTTTTTTTTTCTTTTTGGTCTTTTCAAGACAGGGTCTCCCTGTAGCCCCAGCTGTCCTGTAACTCACTCTGTAGACCAGGCTGGCCTTGAACTCACAAAGATCCACCTGCCTCTGCCTCCCAAGTGCTAGGACTAAAGGTGTGCACCACCACGGCCAGCTGGAGTTGATTTTTATACACAGTGAAAGGTAGAGGTTCAGTTTCATCTTTCTATAATTGGTGATCCAGTTTAGCCAGCACCATTTGCTGCTGATGTCTTTCCTCCATTGAGTCTTCTCGGCCCGTTTGTCAAATATGAGGTAGCTGAAATTGCACGTGCTCAGGTTAGGATCTTCAATTTTATTCCATTGATTTATGGGTCTGTTTTTGTGCCAGTACCATGCTGTTTTTATCACTATAGCCCTATAATATAGTTTGAAGTCTGGTATGGTTTTTCCCCCATTTTTGCTTAAGGTTGCTTTGGGTATCTGGGATCTTTTGTTTTTCCATATGAATTTAAGGATTTTTTTTCCTCTAAATCTGAGAAGAAACTTGTGAGGATTTTGATTGGGATTGCATTGAATCTGTATATTACCTTTGGGTAGAATGGATATTTTTACTATATTAATTTTTCCAATCCATGAGCATGGGAGGTTTTTCCATCTTCTGGTATCTTCAGTCTCCTTCTTTGGGGCTCTAAAATTTTTGATTGTATAGATTTTTGGTGTCTTTGGTGTCTTTGGTTAGGTTTATTCCAAGATATTTTATTTTATTTTATTTTGGGTATTGTGAATGGGAGGGTCTCCTCGTATTCCTTCTCCATTTGTTTATTGTTGGTGTAAAGGAAGGCTACTGATTTTTCTATGTTGATTTTGTATCCTGCCACTTTCTGAAACTCTTGATTGCTTCTAGGAGTTTCCTGGTGGAGTTTTTTGCATCCCTTTTAGGTAAACTATCATATCGTGCAAAATTGAATAGACTTCCTCTTTTCCAATTAGTACTCTTTTAATTTCCTTTTCTTGTCTTATTTCTCTAGCATGTGTTTCAAGCACTGTATTGAAAAGAAGTGGAGATAGGGGGCAGCCTTGCCAGGTTCCTGATTTTAAGGGGAATGCTTCTAATTTTTCCCCATTTAGGGTGATGTTGGCTGTGGCTTTTTTTTTTTTAATTTTTTAAAAATTTATTTATTTATTTATTTATTTGTGTGTATGAATGTACTGTCTGCATGTAGGTTTGTGCACCCATGTCGTACAATGCTGCAGAGGTCAGAAGAGGGTGTCAGATTCCCCTAGAACTGGAGTTCTCCTGGAATTGAGGTTACAGATGGTTCTCACTGCCATGTGGGTGCTGGGGATCGAACCCGGGTCCTCTGCAAGAGCAGTCGGTGCTCTTAACCACTAGGGCATCTCTCCAGCCCATGCTGTGGCTTTGTTTTATATGGCTTTGTTTATGTTAAGGAATCTTCCTCCAGTCCAGTTCTCTCTAGGACCTTAAGCTTGAAGGGATACTGGATTTGGTAGAAGGGTTTTTTCTGCATCGATTTAGAAGACCATGTGGTTTTTGTCTTTCAGCCCATTTATGTGGTTTATGACATTTATTAATTTTCATATGTTGAAGCATCCTTGCATCTCTGATATAAATCTGACTTGGTCATGGTGAATGACCTTTTTTTTTTTTTTTTTTTTGTCTTTTCGAGACAGGGTCTCCCTGTAGCCTCAGCTGTCCTGGAACTCTCTCTGTAGACCAGGCTGGCCTTGAACTCACAAAGATCCACCTACCTCTGCCTCCCAAGTGCTAGAATTAAAGGCGTGCACCACCATGCCTGGCTGCATGATCTTTTTGATGTGTGCTTGTATGCAGTTTGCAATTATTTTGTTGAGAATTCTTGGATTTATGTTCATTAATGAAATGGGCCTATAGTTTTCTTTTTTGGTTTTATCTTTGCCTGGTTTTGATATTAGAGTGATGGTGGCTTCATAGAATGAATCTAGGAGATTTCCCTCTGTTTCTATCCTTTTGAACAATTTGAATAATAGTGGTCATATATCCTCTTTAAATGTGTTATAGAACTCCACTGTAAATCCATCTGGGCCTGGGCTTTTTTTTATTTGGGTGGTTTTGAATTACTATTTCAATTTCCTCATATGTTATGGGTCTGTTTAAGCTGTCAATCTCTTCTTGATTAAGCTTTGGTGAATTCCAGGATTTCAGATATTCATTCATTTCTCTTAGATTTTCAAATTTAGTAGAGTATAGGTTTTTAAAATATTCTCATATGATTGTCTGAAACTTCATTGTCTGTCATGATGTTTCCCTTTTCATCTTGAATTCTATTGATTTGGAGTTGCATTTTCTTTTGGTTAACTGGAATAGAGTTCTGTCTTGTTTATCCTTTCAAAGAACCAGCTTTTGGATTCATTGATTCTTCACATTCTTTTCTTTGTTTCTATTTAATTGATCTCTGCTTTAATTTTTGTTATTTTATCCTTGTGTTTTAGGTTTAGGATTCACTTATTGTCTCTCAAGTGTTTTTGGCTACAGTGTTTGATCATTCATTTGTACTCTTTCTGTTTTATTTATTTTTTAAAATGTAGGCACCCAGGCAGGGCTATAAATTTCCCTCTTAGGACTGCTTTTAAAGTATCCCATAGGTTTTGTTGTGTTATATTGTCTTTTTCATTTAGTTCCAAGAATACTTTTATTTCTTTATTTCTTCCTTGACCCATTCATTATTTAGGAGTGCATTGTTTAGTCTCCATGTGTTCTTGTGGATAGTAGGGCTTATTCTGGTGTTAATATTGAGCTTTATTACACTATGGTCTGATAGAATGCATGGGATCATTTCAATCCTTTTATTGAGGGTTTTTTCTGTGTTTTTTCATGTGGTTGATTTTGGAGAATGTTCCATGGAGTGCTGAGTAGAAAGTATAGTCTCTGGTTTTGGGTGGAATATTCAGTAGAGGTCTGTGGGGTCCTTTTGGTGTATTGTATTGTTCAGTTCAGATGTCTCTCTGTTTATCCTTTGTCCAGTTGACCTGTCCAAAGGGCTTAGTGGTGTATTGAAGTCCCTTACTATTAGTGTGCTGGGATTAATCTGTGCCTTGAGGTCCTGCAGAATTGTGCTTATAAAGTGTGGTGTACCAGAGTTTGATCTGTATACATTCATGACTCTGAAATCTTCATGGTTAATTGTTCCTTTGATAAGGATGTAATAGCCCTCTTTATCTCTTCTGACTACTTCTACTTTGAAGTCTAGTTTGTCTGATATTAGAATAGCAACTCCTGCTTGCTTTTTGGTACCACTTGCTTGGAATTTTTTTTTTCCTTCCTTTCACCTTAAGTTGGTGCCTATCCTTGAGGGTGAGATAGGTTTCTTTTAGACAGTATATAGATGGATTCTGTTTCCTAATCCATCAGTCTATATCTTTTGATTGGGAAGTTTAGACCATTAATATTTAAGGTTATTATTGAGATATGGGTGTTGCTTCCTTTTGCCTTATTTTCTGTTTGCCTTCTTTATCTAGGTTTGTATTTCCGCAGTTATACTTTTATTAATTACTCTCTCTAGGTGCTTGGGGATAGTTTTTCCTTTCCTCTGTTCTTTGAATTGCTTTGAGTATTTTCTGAAGGGTTGGTTTTCTGGACAGATCTTCTTTCATCTTGTTTATGTTGTGGAAGATTTTTCTTTCAACTGTAATTGACATTTTTGCTGGGTATAGTAATCTGGGTTGGCATCTTTAGTAGTTTAGTACTGAGGATACTTTGGTCCACATTCTTCTGTCTTTCATTGTTTGCAATGAAAGTGACCTGTAATTCTGATGGGTTTCCCTTTATACGTATCTTGTTTTTCTCTTGTGGCTTTCAGTATTTAGTCTTTGTTTTGGGCATCTAGCATTGTAACTATGATATGGTGTGGGGAATTTCTTTTCTTATCTCATCTATTTGGTGTTCTGTGTGCTGCTTGTATTTGTATGGGTTTGTCTTTTTTTCAGTTTGGGGAAATTTTCTTCTATTATTCTGTTGAAGATCTGATCAATACTGTTGTCCTGCGATTCTTCTCCTTCCTCTATCCCTATGTATGGTGTTGCTGCCAAATTTTGTGGTGGGGCCCACTTTGTCCCAGGACAACCCATGTGGAAAACTCACACAGGAAAGCACACCACGTGTACACAGGTTGAGGTCCAAATGCAGCGAGAGATTTTATTCCAACATGTCTGCTTAAATATCCATCATGACTCAATCCTCAGGGCCAAATGCTAAATCTTTTCATTACTACACCCCACCCCATGGGTGTGGCCAGGGAGGTACCATTAGCTTAGAATCCAACCCATCTTAACTAAGTTTTCCCACATCTATAATGCAGAGGTCTGGTCTTTTCATAGTGTCCCCATTAGTGTTCCACTCTTGTGGTTTTTTTTAATTTTTCATAATCTTTGCTTGAGCATTCCAGTTCGTCCATGTTATCTTCCAGTCTTGATATTCTATTTTCTGCTTCCTTCAATCTTACTGAGGCTTTCTCCCATCCTTTCGTGCTGATTGGATGAGTGTTCAAGTTCCTTCTTCATTTCATCCTGTGATTTCTTTAGTAATTTCTACTTCCTTCTGGAGTTTGTCATTCATACATACACTCATAAATAAGGTTCTAATGAATAAATTTGGTGATGGCAGTTTATAAAGATTATACTGAGCAGAGGCACATACATTTCTGTCATACCAAAACCCTTCAAAATTTCAGTTTGTTATATATCATGTTTGTGTTTTAAATACCTGCATGCATGTGTGCAGAACAGAAGTCAAAGTGGTGGAGTTGGTTCTCTCCTACCATATAGGTCCTTGTGGTCAAACTCATCTCATTGGTCTTTGTGGCAGGGTACTTTGTCCTCTAAACTTTTTGTGGCGGGATGTTTTGTCCTCTGAGCTCTCTTGATGGCCCAAAAATTCTTTTGAAGTTCAGGAATTAGGAGTTGCTGTGATGTGGTTCAATGACACATAAATAAAATGGAGGCACTGCCACTGATTAAAGATGCTTTATTAGACAAGGATGTGTCTGTGAACCTTTTCATGTTTAGTGATTTTCATATCTTTTTACTTTATGAAAAGGTCTCTCTGTGTAATTCATATGATTTTTCAACTGTCAGGATTCAGGCTCTTCTCATGTTCACACATTATCTATATTGTTCCCCTTTGGGTTGGATGATAAGGCATGTACAAGCACACCAAAAATTAATTTAATATGATGTGTGAACATTTGTAGTAAAACATCAAAATGGACAGGCTGGGGCTCATCAATTAAGAGAACTGGGTGCTCCCACATGCCAGCTGTTATGGATAGCTTTAATGTCAACTTGACACACCTGGGTTGAGGGAGCCTCAATTGGGTATTAACACCATTGGACTGCCCTTTGGCCATCTGTGGATTATTTAGTATTTTCTTGTTTTTTGAGTCATGTGGGAGGACCCAGCCTACAGTTTGCAGTGGGAACCCATGCACAGGGTGTTGTGTATGTATAAGAATGCAGGCTGAGCTCATGCCAGGGGACAAGCTAGTAAGCACCGTTCCTCCATAGCCTGTGCTTCAGCTCCTGCCTATAATTCCTGCCCTGAGTTCCTACCTAGGGCTCCCTAAGTGATGAACCATGAACTAGAAGATGTAAGACAAATAAACCCTTTCCTCTCTAAGTTGGTGTTGGTTAGAGTTTTGTCACAGCAATTGAAAGCAAACTATAATCCATAACTACAGTTAAGTGGAATTTGACCCTTCTTCTGACCTCCATGAGCATTGCCCCCCACACATATACTTACATATGTGCAAGCTGTACACTCATACATATAAAATAAAAAATTACATATATATTTATTTTTTTTAAAGCTGGGCTGGGCAGATAGCTCACTGGGTAATACTACCTTCACTGTAAACATGAAGACTTGTGTTCAGATCCTTTCACTACATTTCAAAAGGATACATAATTTACCTTAAATCTAGTGCTTTAAAGAAGCCAGAGACAAGAGGACCAGTAGAACTTACTGGCCTTTCAACCAAAAGGAAAAATGGTGAGTCCCTATGATAAAAAGAAAGCAATAGACCTGGGCACCTATCCTCTCAGCCCTGCAAATGCCTACATGAGCATGTAACCACAAAGAACCATGACACATGCACACAGGACACTCAGATTTATACACCATGAAACTAACCAAATTTCAGGATATATAAGATGGATTAATTTTTTAAATTTTTTTAAATTATTTTTTATGTATATGAGTGTACTGTCTGCATGTAGGTTGGTGCACCCATGTTATGCAATGCTGTGGAGGTCAGAAGAGGGCGTCAGATTCCCCTGGAACTGGAGTTAAAGACGGTTCTTAGCCACCATGTGGGTGCTGGGAATCGAACCTGGGTCCTCTGCAAGAGCAGTCGGTGCTCTTAACTGCTGAGCCATCTCTCCAGCCCCCAGATGGATTAATTTTTAAACAGTTGTTAATATTACTCAACAGTAATACAATATATACATGATGTTCTTGCCAAAATCTCTTAGCTTGATGAATTTGTTGCTATCAAAACTTGAGCTTCATATTTTAATGTGTTTACTGGACAGAGGGCTCTGATACTTTAAACATTTGAGAGTGCCTACAAAATTCCCAGCATTTTATGGATAGTAGTAGTATGTCTAGCATTGAGAGCCCTGCACCTAAGTGCAAAGAACATGTACACTTTATTATAATAGTGACTCTGTCTGGGAGTGTGCCACCATGAAAGGTACATGCTTAGCACTTTGGGCCTTCAGTCCACAGCACACACAAATTAGAGAAAATTTACCTGTGAAGAAATACCTGATAGAAGCAATTTAGACATGCTTCCTCTACTAGTAACTTTCTGCAGTTGTGATATAATATCATGACAAAGGCAATTTAAGGAAGAAAGAATTTATTTTGGCACTGGTGCAAGAGGACTTACTGTTACTCATGGCTGGATGGCACAACAGCATTGTTAGGAATGGAATGAGGAGCAGAAAGTTGAAAGCTCACATATTCAACCAGGAAGTGGAGGGGTGGAACTAGAGAGATGGTTAAAAATGCTGCTCTTGGGCTGGAGAGATGGCTCAGTGGTTAAGAGCGCCAACTGCTCTTGCAGAAGTCCTGGGTTCTATTCTCAGCACCCACATGGCAGCTAAAAACCATCTTTAAGCTGGGTGTGGTGGCACCTGCCTTTAATCCTAGCACTCGGGAAGCAGAAGCAGGCAGATCTTTGTGAGTTCAAGCCCAGCCTGGTCTACATAGTTGAGATCCAGGCCAGCTGGGGGTACAGGGAGACCCTGTCTCAAAAAACAAAAACAAACAAACAAAAAAAAAAAAACAGCAAAAAACAAAAAAATTAAAAAAACACTGCTCTTGTAGAAAGTCTGGATTTAATTCCCAGCACCCACATGGCAGCTAACAACCATTTGTAATTCCCATTATACATGTTTGACACCCTCTTCTGATCTCTGTGGGTATTGCATAACACAGTATACTTAAATACATGCAGTCAATTAAACATAGACAATTTAAAATAGAAAAGAAAAGAAGTAGCAGCAGAGGGGTAAGCTGGAATTGCATGAGGCTATGTTCTCTAGAAGCCTGCTTGCAGTGACAGTTCTTCCACCAAGGCTACACCTCATGAAGATTTTATGACCTCCCAAAACAGCACTGACAGCAGGCCACCAAGTGTGAGCCAATGGAGGAAATTTCTCATGCATACCATCACATTCCACTCTGTGACTCGCATAATGCAGATATACTCAGTCCAACTTTAAAAGTCCTCAAATATTTCATTTTTTAGACATTAAAAGTACAAACTCTCTCTGTAGACATAAGCAAGACTTGTAAGTATAACCCCCTGTAAAATTAACAAAGAGCAGTTTCCATATTTCCAATATAGGAGTGAAGCATAGTAAGCAAATATAGGACCAAAACAAGATAAAAAATGAGCAGGAAGACACCAAGTCCTCATTTGCAGCAGCTTGTGTATGTTGTTTTCTAGGTGCAGAATATTCCTTATGTATTGTCCTTTTGCAAGTTGGAAACTGATTTTTAAAATCTTGCATTCAGGGCACCTTTCTCATTGTTCCACTCAAGAGCAGGAGGCCTCTACTTAACAGTAGTGTTCTCTTAACTATGACATCACCTCTTCCAGCACATCCCTTGGCAGCAACATTATGCTTCCCAGTGCCCTGTTTTTCCTGAAAGTTGTAAATTTTGTATATTTTTCTGAATCACCTCCTCACTTTTACAATAGACTTCTGAAAAAAATAATAACCAAGCCTTTCTTAAATTTCTTGTGCTAACGTAATTGGGTCATGAGTTTTAATGAAGACTTGAACAACTTCTTAAGAGATGGGCAGAATTCAGCCAGATTCTTTGCCAAAATATCAGAAGAATGGCCCCAAGCCATGGTCTAGTATCATGAGCTGGTTCTTTACCATCCCTGCACTACTATTTTCTAGGGTCCTACTAGAATGGCCTATAAAACAGTGCTTACAGCATACTTGCAAGGCCATTGAAGAATGCATCGTACAAATCAGTTGATAAATTAATTGGTTTTATATACAGGCCAAGCTTATGTGGCAACTGAGCCACAATGTCCACAATCCCTTCTGCTGGAATGAGGCACTGCCTAGCACCTGCTGGAACCACTCATACAAGAAGTTGATGGGGAACTTTGAGGCAGCTGATCATAAGCTGAAGCCAGTCCTCAATATGGTCTTGAATGTGTAGCAGTATGTGACCAACCAGGTTCAGAAACCACAAGTGGAGCTCATCTCAAGATGCATTGGGAGCAGTACTCTCTGGACCACTTCCATGAATGAGTGCCAACTACTTAATGTTATTCAGAGTTGTCATGACACTACCACCAAACTTTGAGGCAGGTAATCTGAAATGCTAAGTGGTCAACACAGAACACATCTTCACAGGGCAGATCCCATGACTCATATTTTCTTCTTTTGTCTGGTTCTCTAGTTACCAGGGAAAACAATGAGCAAACTCTCCAATCTGTTTCAGGAAGACTAGAGAGTTTATTCAGTCTTGCCTACAAAGTGATAAGGAAGTGTATACTTCCTTGGTGCCACAGGTGCCTAAAACCACATTCATATAGCTTGCTCTTTTTTTAAAATTATATTTAGAACTTGTTTTATTTCTAGAATTTTCCATAATATAAAGCAGAGATTGATGGAACAGAAATCACATGGCAATGCTCCTTAGGAATAATTTTTGGAATGTCCAAATGCTAATGAGATAATTGGCAGGAATTGGGCTCAGGTTGCAGTTGGCTATTAGGAGAATCAATCATTTGGTTCAGGGGAATGTAGCTCAGTTGGTAAAAAAAGTTAGTGTATCCAAATATGGTATACTTATTTTCAAAACTAGCTCAAGTTTCTTCCTAGCAAGACAATAAAACAACTAATGCAGTGTCATGTACTTACAGTCTAGGAAGATAGTGATAAATTGTTCATACCAAGAATACAAAATTAAAACCAAACATTTTGGGGGGCATGCCACACCTGTCTGTATTCTCAGAATTTGGGGGATGGAGACAGGTGGACCAGGAGTTGGAAATCAACCAGGCCTCACAGAGACATCTTGTCTCACAAAACCAAGAGGGGGTGTAGAGGCACATAGTTTTATTACCCACATCTGAGAGTCAGAGGCAGGCAGATTTCTCAGTTCAAGACCATCTCGGGCTACAATATAGTGAGACCTGTCTTAAAAAAAATTGAGAGGCCTCAGTGTGTAACGTTAGACATTAAGCCTGGACCCTCTGAGTTCATCCTCTAACCACCAACATGGGTATCATGGAGTGTATACACACAAATGAATGTAAAAAGGAAAACACAAGGCTTATGCTGACTGGATGGATGGGTAAAGGTGCTTGCTGCCAAGCCTTACAACATGCATTCAGTTCCAGGGATCCACATGGTAGACGGAGAGCTGACCTCCACATACATAATCAATGTAAAAATGTTTTAACTCAAATGGGTCAGTTTTAAACAGTTTCTCTGAACAGTTTTTTGCTAACAATTAAAACAAAATTTACTTTTATTGCAAATTTCTGAAAACCAGAGTATCTAACTTTCTAACAAAAACTATTTGAAATTCTATATACATTCCTTCAAGTTCTTTTGGCTCTGGGGCTTCTAAAACACACAGAAATATTTGAGAATCACTGGTGCATCTTTGGATCTAATCAAAAGGTATTATGAAGTTATTCACATGCACACATTCCTTATAGACTTGCTATCAAGTTTGGAAGAGATAGCCACACACACACACCCAAAACAAGAGAAATACATCACAGAACTCGTGTACATAGATTATCCAGTAATCTTGAGGTACATAGATTATCCAGTAATCTTGAGGTACATATATTTTAATTCCCAACAGCTTTCTTTCAAGCTGCATAACATTACCAGCAGTGAGAACAGGAGCCTTAAGCCTAAATCACCTTTTGGTCACTAATTCTTTCCCAGTCTAGTGTTCTCAGATGGGTCCCATTGCTGATGTGTACAGAAGGTGCAGGTGCATTTGAATGGCTCACTTCTTGCTCCCACTTCTCCCTTGAGGGCAGCACTTCTTACTTTTTGTTTTTGTTTCCAATCCTGCGCATTCTTTTCATTTTTGCTTTGGGGTCTTTCAGCACTGACAATAATATCCGCGCCCCTCTCAGCTTGGGAAAGTCTTCTCTACTCTCCTGCGCCACTGTTTCCTTTCTGACCTGGGCCACAGGCTGAACAGGGTTGAGGGTCAACTTGCAAAGGTCCTTTACCAGCAGTTCTGGAGGTGAGCCTGCTGAATCTTCGGTGGAATTTTTACAGGATGTCAGAAGAGGCTCCGGGATCCCTGTTGGATTAAAGATTTCTGATGGTTCCATGACAACTGTCAGAAGGCTCAGAACAGATCCAGATAAAGGTGCTTGGTCCTAGAGAGATGGAAGTCCTAAAGTCCCAACCAACAGAAGTGAGACAGACCTAGCCCACTCAAGATCCTCTGCCAACATAGCTTTCCCCAAAATTCTCAGTGCATGTTCCCTGCAACCATTGCAGGAACTCAACAATTGTGAGATTCTAATAGCAGGTTCAGCTTTGGCCTTAGTAAACTAGACTCCATCTTTGACGTTTGCAGCTTGCCGGATGACTAGTCCACTTAAGGTGTATTTTATTGTATATGCCCCCCACCCCCCTCCTTTGTTGGCCCTTACAAAATGGACATGGCCAACTTCTTCAAGAATCCCTGGGCTTTTGGGGATGGTGAGAGAGATAGAGCCATCTGTTTTTCCTCTGAGGTTTGAGGGATTGATACCCTTGAGTATGTCCAATTTGTGTTTCCAGTAGACTGATGGCTCATCTTAGGGATCTCCTTTTATTCCTACTAATAAAAAATAGCAAGAAGGACTAACATAAAAAATTAACCATTATTAGAAATCACAATATACCCACAAACACAAATGCATGGATGTGTCTTAGTTGGACTATCACAGCTCTCTCTCTCTCTCTCTCTCTCTCTCTCTCTCTCTCTCTCTCTCTCTATACTTTTATTTCATTTTTCTAAACAATAAGTAGTAAGTTATGAATACAAGCATCCTTTATGTAAAACCAATTTGCAAGCAGTTGTGCCCAAACCCACACAGCCCAAGGCTCCCACCATCCAGCTGAAGGGGTTTGTATGTACAATCATGTTGATAACATAAGTGTCCAGTCTATATTGCTGTAGTTTCACCATTCACCTCAATCGCAGCCCTAACATTCTACCATACCCCCTCTTCCGCTGATTGTTCCCTAGGCTTAGAAAAGGGGCACAAGTGAATGAGAAGCAAAACAGTCTACTTTCTCTGGAGATATCATTTTAGACTCTGATCAGTTCTGGCTGTTTCCTTTCAAGGGTTGACAGTTTGTCCAGGAGTAAGCTTTCAATCCTACTAATGAAGCAAAAGCAATTAGATATATAGGTATTTAAACAGTACTAATTATTATGGTAGGTTACTTTGATATAGAACCACGTGTTTGGATGGTATGCTAATCCATGAACTACGTTTTTTCTGTAAAAGGTCACAAGGTCTTCTCCTTATAACATCTCCAAACCACTAGATGTAAGCTTGTGGCAGCTACTTAACCAAAGAATGGCAAGAGCTTTCTATTGTGGCTTATAGACGCTCCTGCCACTAGGGGTGAATGAAGCATAGAAGATGAGTTGTGCGTCCTCCCTCGCATCGGAGGTTAGATTTACAGTCAGGGTCTAGTCAAGGGTCAAGGGTCAGAGTTAGGGTCTACGGGTCAGGGTCTACGGGTCAGGGT
>VZQC01011034.1:3937280-3949452 GCA_009823505.1 Rhizomys pruinosus | reverse complement strand
GTGAAGGGGTATTCAGTTCTTCCTCCACGGTTTTAGAGAACTGCCAAGGTCAGGCAGGAGCCGCAAGTCAGGGTTTTTTTCCCTGCATAACGTAGCGGCCCTGATGGCCATTGCATGAAGCTGTGATGTGAAGCCTGTTTCAGCGGAGACCCCAAGAAGACATTCGAGATGCCCGACCTGTGAGATATTTGCCAGACCTGTGAGATATTTGCCAAGGAGAGCTTCATACAGGGAGTTGGTAGTGGTACTGGCCTAAGAAAAAGATGTATGTGTGTTGTTTGTTGCAAGCAAAGCTGGAAGAAGTGAGCCATCTAAGCCCTTTGGAAAGTCAAAGTCCCAGAGGTTTGCATGTGGAGCTACTGGAATTGGCATTTGCCCTGCTGGATTTTTTTCGGTCTCTGTTTTGGTCCAGTATTTCCCCAGTATGCATCTATTTCCTCCCTTTTGGGATGGGAATGTGTATTCGGTTCCACTGTATGTTAGAGTATGTAATTTGCCTTTTATTTACAGGGAGCTTACAGTTAAGAGATTGGCCCTGAGTCTCAGAAGAGACCTTAGACTATGGACTTTTGAATTGCATTGAAACTTGAAATGAACTGGTCTAAAGACTAGGGGACTTTCTTCTTTTAAGGTTGGACTACTAAATGCATTTTGCATTATTATGGTCAGGAGCCTCTGGGGGCCTGGGAGTTGGAATGTGTGGTTTGAATGCAAAGTGTCCCCCATAGGCTCTAGGTATTCGGACGTTTGTCTCCAGTTGGTGGCGACACTTGGTTTTGGAGGTCTTGGGGGGTATGGCCATGCTAGAGGAAATAAGTTATTGGGGGCAGGCTTAGTGAGTTTTTTTTTTTTTTTAGCTATAAGTGATAAGCTTAGTGAGTTTTAACAAGCCTCATGGTTCTTACAGTTGCTCTCTCTCTGCTTCCTGTGCTCTTTGGAGATGTGAACCTAGTTTGCCTGCTCCAGATCCAGCCGCTAGGCCTCCTGCCACAATGGACTCTAATTCCCCCGGAACCGTCAATCGTAATGTCAAATAAACTCTCCTTTCATAAGTTCCTGGTCATGGTTGCTTTATCACAGCAACGAAAAGTGAACTACTACACTGTGTTTGTTCCATAAAACTAATCTAACAGGGACATTTAGCTAAAGTAGGCTCCTCGTTAGTGCTGAGATTCTGATATGATTCGCCTATACATCTAAAAAAAAAGATTATTAAAATAACACAAGGTTAAACTCACAAAGATGGAAAAGAGGAAACGCCAGCCACCCAAAAAACATATGATAAACCACTTCAATCTGGTGTTGAAACTAAGGGACGAGGCATCTAGGACCTGAGGAAGGACAATGACAGTGTAGACCACTGTGTGCAAATCTGATTCTTAACACACTCCAAATTTTTTACTCTACATGGTGTGGTCACTGCTGTGATTCTGAGGGACAGATGAATGTTGGGGTGCCCGACAATTCCAAGAAACCATTTTGGCAGGAATAATCACAGTGGTGTTTGTTTCCCCATCAGCCCATCTGGGCAGCAGACGTGCACACTCATCTATACACAAACACATATGTACACGATTGCATTGTGTGAAACTCATGATCCTCTAATCAAGATTAAAAATCAGGGCCAGCAGCATGCTGGGAACTGAAGCTGGGTTCAGGCCCATAGGTTCACCCTACACCTCTCAACTTCTACAGGCTCTGGGCAGTGAGACAGTGTGGAACTGCTCTCAGCAGAAACCTTTAAGGAAGTGAGGGAAGCTGGAGCCAAGCGCAAGTCACCTAGCCAGGGTGTGCCTCACCCAGAGATCAGCCTGGGTCCACCGTGAGGTGGGCTGCAAAGTTAAACTTCAGTAGTCTGGGCCCCTCCCCTAGCTGGTGCCTGGCTGTATGTTGGGACACAATAAGGGGACCATACAACCTGCAGTGAGGATGCTGTGCTGGCAGCCTGGGGGAACATGGCCAGACACCACACAGCTGGCACCTTCCGTTAGAAAAGTATTTCGCTGGGCTTGGTGGCGCTCACCTCTTTTTTTAATCCCGCACTTGGGAGGCAGAGGCAGGGCCGATCTTTGTGAGCTAAGGCCCCCAGCAGCCTGCAGCATGGTCTACAGAGCAAGTTTCCAGGGACAGCTGGGGCTTTACAGGAGACCCTGTCCTCAAAAAGACCAACAAAAAAACCCAGCTCATTTAATGTCAACTTATGAGTACGGCTTATCCCAAAAATTGAACACAGTTTTGAAATAAATGTGATTCTAGAGCAACCTTTTTCTACATGACATGCAACTTATAACAATTTTGCAGAAGCAAAAACATCTATATATCCTTTGGACAGCATAATCCAGCATACAATCATAATTACACAAGATTGCCAAGTAAAATATGAAAACTATCTTCCTAGTCAGAGTAAAAAACTCAATACCTGTTTTAGGAGGAACGGAAAATTAGAAACTGGTTTCAGGCAATGGTGGTTGCACCTCCACCTTTTATTCCACCTCTGCAGGAGGATCAGTGGATTGGATCTCTGTGAAGTTCAAGCCCAGCCTGGTCCACATATCGAGCTCCAAGGCTTGTCAGCTGGGAATTATTAAAGGGAGCCCGGTTCGATCGTTTTCGAAAAGACCAAAAAAAAAAAAAAACAAAAAAAAAAAAAAAAAACCCTAGAAATTGAGCTGGACATGGAGCATGCATATGCCTATATCCCAGCACTTTGGAGGGTGGCTGGTGGAGGCAAAGGGGGGGACCAATACTTCAAAGCCAGGCTGAGCTATATGAGATCTTGCCTCAAAGAGGGAGAGAGAGAGAGGAGAGAGAGAGAGAGAGATAGAGAGAGCGATTCGAGAGAGCGAGGGCGTAGAGCGAGAGGAGAGATGAGATGGGGAGGAGAGTGGGAGTGGTGGGAGATGACGAGAGGGGATGACGAGAGGAGAGAGGAGGGAGAGAGAGATTGGAGAGGAGAGAGGAGAGAGGCGGCGGAGAGAGGAGAGAGAGGTGAGACGAGAGAGAGACGAGAGAGAGAGAAAGAAATGTACAAGATCTCCTTCTTTGATGTGTTTCTACAATGAAGCAGGGACTTCACGTGCAGCAGCTCCATTTGGTTACACTCACCTGGGCAGGTCACTGAGAATCCACAGGCAGCATGAAACAGATAAAACAACTAAACCTTCTGTCAACGAAACATATATCATGCTTAACGTATCTTAAAGAGTCTTTCAAGTGCACTTTAATTCAGACATTGATTTCCAGCAATGCTACCTGTTTGTCACAAAGCTGGTTATTTGGTTGTAAACACAGAATAAACCTGCCTATGAAAACACCTAAGGAATTCACACACTGCTTATTTCTTTTTAATCAGAAGAGAGAAAAGAAGAGAAAAATCACAAAATTTGCACATTACTTAGGTAATAAAGTAAATGGCCTAATGAATAGCTTGTTTTGTAAGATGGAAGTACTACGTAGCTTGACTCTGCCATCCCACACAGTATGTGCATTAGAATGTCATGCTCCAGGTATCATGCCTAATATGATTTTCATTTTTTGTTCGGTTTAATAAAAATGGCAATACACCAATCCTAACTGTTTTAACAATTTTTATTTATTTTTTTCATGTGTTATGATTGTGCTGTCCACATGCAGGTCTGTGCACACACGTCACGAATGCCAAGGAGGTCAGAAGAGCAGAAAGAGGGTGTTCGACTCCCTGGAACTGGAGTTCTCCGGAGTTGGAGTTACACAGACTGCGTTCTCAGCCACCATGTGGGCACTTACAGAAAGCGGCTCCTTTTCAATGGCTAGCTCAGTTTCCCCATCAACAAAATTTGTTGTAGTTTCTTTATTATACAACAGTTTTCCCCTCGTTGTGCCGCACCATCACCTTTGCTTTTATCCAGTTCGAAGACACACCCACACCACCCGTGCAGGCAGACGATATAGAGACCCACATGTAGACATAAATGTGCAAACATGCAAACACATAGTTCTTCGTTCTCTCTCTCGTCTCTATCTCTTCTCTTCTTCAAATGCCACAGCCTCATCACACATATGTTAATCTCAAATACTATGCAATGAATTCCCCCACTCAATGTTCTGTGTTTTCCCCCAAATTCAGGTCATGGGAACAGCCTTCAGGAATGGGGTTAGTTTCCTTTGCTCTGACTCCCTTCTACCAAGTCTCCGGTAAGGTGTGCCCATGACCCACCCACGGCCCCCAGAGACACACTGAGTCTGCTGCCACTGTGATCTTGGGACAGTCATTCTCTAAACCACGAGAGATCTCTAAACCACGAGGGACTAATTCTTTGGTTTGCAAAAAATTAATTTCAGGGGCTGGAGAGATGGCTCAGTGGTTAACAGCAAGTTGACCTGCTCTTTTGAGGACCTGGGTTCGATCCAAGCACCCGCATAGCTAGCAGCAGCTAAGAACCGTCTTTAACTCCGTTCTAGGAGAATCTGACGCCTCTTCTGACCTCACGGGCATTTTCACGACACGTTGGGTTGCCCCACCTACATGCAGGCATTCACATATACACATTAAAAAATCATAAATTTTTTAAAATTAAAAACATTTTATCATTTTATCAAGGCTGCCCACTATCTCCAAACTTTTTCAATATAGTGCTTAAAAATGCTTGCTGCTCTTGCAGAGGACCCAGTTCGATTCCCCACACCTACATGCTGGCAAACCATCTATAACTCCCAGTTCCATGGGGACGGAAAGCTGATACTCCTGCGACCCTCACACATTCCCATGACAAGGTGGCACTTACACTACATACATGCAGGCAATACAACTCACTATTTCTATTCATAAATATAAAATAATAAAATAAAAAACTATTTTGTTTTTTTTTTTTTTTTCACAGGTTTTTTTTTCTGTTTTCCAAGTGTTTCGCTGTGTGTACAAGTGCATGCATATGAGCACGGAGACCAGAAGAGTGCACTGATCCCTTGGAAGAGGGGAGGGTTACCACCAGTCACCATAATGCGGTGCTGGGAGACAGCCCACTAGTTGAGTGTGCTCTTTCTTAAAACTGCTGTTTTTTGTGCCATCTCTCCCTCCCATCCCACCCAGGCTAAATTTATCTGGTGGAAGTATGAATACACAAATACACAGTCCATGACAGATACTTGGGTAGGCTGCAATTTACAACAGGAAGCAAGGCAGATGGGTCTCAGCCTTATGGTTCTTACATGCAAAGAAGGTAGGGCAGTAAACAGAGAGAGGCGCAGACACAGTGGAAGCAAATAGATAGGGAGAGGACTGGGGCCAAACTAGTCTCTCCACTAGTGCCAGGTTGGGACATTCCAGAAAGATGATTTTGCCAAAAGACTGTCAAACTGTATAGTAGGCAAAGGCCAACCCCAAGGAGCAAAGAGACCTGAAGCATAGCTTCGGCCTAGGGTTTTTAGGGGGTGGGGGGGGGGGAAGGCGGAGGAGGAGGAGGAGGAGGAGAGGAGGAGGAGGAAGAGGAGGATGAGGAGGCCAGGGTTTACGCTAGGTAAGCCAGGTGGGAGGGAGGGCACATGGGGTTCAGGGCTCCCTCACAATGCTCCCCAATACTCATGTCCCATGCACCTCCTGGGCAGGCATAGAATCATTTGCCTACTCTACCTGTGCTCCATCCTGCTACATGACAAGCTCAGAACACCCCTCACCCCTGCTAGGCCTGGGTACCCAGTAGGCCCATCTCAACACTAGCTGCCCTCACCCCATCACCTCCCTCTCTCTCGTTGCCCCACACTCTCTCCAGCGAATCATGTTCTCCCTGTGCATCCTTTAGGCTAGGTAGTGGGCTAGGTGCCCTCCCCTCCCGGCCTTTGCTCCCTCCTGACCAGAAACACCTGTCAAGACTACCAGGACACCATGCTCATGCTCCTCACTGTGCTCCTCCTCACCAGCACCATGCTCTGCTCCTCACCGTGCTCCTCCTCACCAGCACCATGCTCTGCTCCTCCTCACCGTGCTCCTCCTCACCGACACCATGCTCTGCTCCTCCTCACCGTGCTCCTCCTCCTCACAGACCCTCCATCCTCCTCCTCACCGTGCTCTCCTCACACCGACACCATGCTCTCCTCCTGACCGTGCTCCTCCTCACCGATACCATGCTCTGCTCCTCCTCACCGTGCTCCTCATCACCAGCACCATGCTCTGCTCCTCACCATGCTCCTCCTCACCAACACCATGCTCATGCTCCTCCTCCTCACCGTGCTCCTCCTCACCGACACCATGCTCTCCTCCTCACCGTGCTCCTCCTCACCGACACCATGCTCTGCTCCTCCTCACCGTGCTCCTCCTCACCAGCACCATGCTCATGCTCCTTACCGTGCTCCTCCTCACCAACACCATGCTCTGCTCCTCACCGTGCTCCTCCTCACCGACACCATGCTCTGCTCCTCCTCACCAACACCATGCTCTGCTCCTCCTCACCGTGCTCCTCCTCACCAGCACCATGCTCTGCTCCTCCTCACCGTGCTCCTCCTCACCAGCACCATGCTCTGCTCCTCACCGTGCTCCTCCTCACCAACACCATGCTCTGCTCCTCCTCACCGTGCTCCTCCTCACCGACACCATGCTCTGCTCCTCCTCACCGTGCTCCTCCGCACCGACACCCATGCTCGGCTCCTCCTCACCGTGCTCCTCCTCACCAACACCATGCTCATGCTCCTCACTCACCGTTGCTCCCTACCCAGCCCTATGCTCATCTCTCCTCCCTGTGCTCCTCTCCTTCTTTCATGTCATCCTCCTCACCGTGCTCCTCCTCACCAGCACCATGCTCTGCTCCTCCTCACCGTGCTCCTCCTCACCAACACCATGCTCTGCTCCTCCTCACCGTGCTCCTCCTCACCAACACCATGCTCTGCTCCTCCTCACCGTGCTCCTCCTCACCAGCACCATGCTCTGCTCCTCCTCACTGTGCTCCTCCTCACCGACACCACTGCTCGCTCCTCCTCACAGTGCCATCATCCTAACCAACAAAATGAATCTGCTCCTCCTCAACGTGCTCCTCCTCAACAGCCCACCATGCTATGATTCCTCCTCACTGTGCTCCCTCCTCACCAAAAACCATCGATATGCTAATCCTCACCGTGTTGATCCTCCTCACCAGGCACCATGCTCTGCTCCTCCTCACCGTGCTCCTCCTCACCAACACCATGCTCTGCTCCTCCTCACCGTGCTCCTCCTCACCAGCACCATGCTCTGCTCCTCCTCACCGTGCTCCTCCTCACCAACACCATGCTCTGCTCCTCACCGTGCTCCTCCTCACCAACACCATGCTCATGCTCCTCACTGTGCTCCTCCTCACCGACACCATGCTCTGCTCCTCCTCCTGCACCACTAGCCTCTCCTGGCTCACACATCTCATCCTTGGAGGGTCCTGGTTGTCCCCCCACTTTTCCTGTCTTAGTTCTCAATGGCTTTTCAGCCTTCAGCATTCTGGATTTTTGCTTCCTTAACCTTCTCCAATGACCCAAGCCTCCCCCTCAGCTCAGCCACCAAACCCCATTACCCATTCACAGCAAGCATACCATAATCTCAACAGTCTCTGTGGCCTCGAGTTCAGAACCCCACTCTCTACCGACCACCTTCCACCACTTCTAGTCACCCCTCCCCAATCCTACCATCTTTTCACTCTCCCCAATACCCTCCCCAAACATATCTGAAACTCCACCCTCTGTCCTGCACTCACCAGGGCTCTCTGCACCCCCACCCTGCACCTCTGCTCCTGAACAGGGCTAGGGAGAAAACACACCCAGACCCACTTGAGTTACAGATGGGTGTTCACTGCCCTGTGGGCGCTGGGAAATAAACCTGATCCTTAAGAGTGGCCAGTGCTTTCTAAACAGCGAGCCATATCTGCGGCCTCACCTCTCCTTTCTTTTTTTTTGTCTTTTGAAGACGGGTCTCCCTGTAGCCCCAGCTGTCCTGGAACTCATCTGCTTAGACCAGGCTGGCCTTAAACTCAAAGATCTGCCTGCCTCGCCTCCCGAGTGCTAGGATAAGGCGTGTGCCCCCACAACCAGCCGGAATACTTTCATTATATTCCTCTTTGCTTCTGGTATCTGAAAAAAACATTCAGATGTTCTTATATATATATATATTTTTGTCCCCGCCACCCCCAGCCACAGATGTTCTTATTCTTATTCTCCTATATAGCTCCCCCCCTCCCCCACACCTTTCTGGCTTCTTCTTTTCTTTCTCTTCTTCCTTCTCCTTTCTTCCCTTCTCTCTTCTTTCTTCCTTTCCTTTCTTTCTTTCTTTCTTTCTTCTTTATTTCTTTCTTTCTTTCTTTCTTTCTCTTCTTTCTCCTCTTTAAGGTATTTAAAAAAATTATTATTAAAAAAAAAAAAAAAACTTTAAAAAATGTTTTTATGGGGCTTGGAGAGGTGGCTTAGCAGTTACGAGCATGGTGCTCTTGGAGAGGACCCAGGTTCAATTCCCAGCATCCCACATGGCAGCTAACAACTGTTCCTGTGACTCAGGTGCAGGAATCCAGAAACTTCTGACCTCCTTGGGCTTTGCATGACAGAGGTATACTTGCATACATGTGGGCAATACATCATACACATGAAATAAAAAATTTATTACATTTTATGCATGTGTTTTCATGTATGTGCTCATGTACATGTCCATTAGTGTCTGTGTGGAGGTCAGAGGACACGTGGGAGTGGGTTCTCTCCTTCCACCAAGTAGATGCTGTGAATCAAACTCCTGGAAGATCAGACTTGGTGGCATGTATCCTTTCTTGTTGAGCCTTTCTGCCAGCCTGATGTGTAGGTTTTTGGAGGTATTTATCCTGCTTCGTATTTAGTACATTATAAAATTTAGATTAAATAAAGTTAAGAATCAAATTCCTCAGTGATGCAAGGTACATTTTAGGTGCTTAGTAGCCAATATAGTCAGCTACTAAAGGGAAGAGGCGGTCTCGACCACAGAGGAGAGCATCTTCCAGGACTCTGCACTCCTGCCACTGTGACCTGTGCTCTTCTCCACTTCCCTGCTTCTGCTCGCACCACTTCCCTCACTGAGTGGTCCCCTTCTCTGTCCTCACGTTTATGTCTCTGTCTCAAACTGTTTTTCACTAGCTTAACATGGGTCCTGTGTACTTGCAGAATCCTCTGGAGAAAGGGAAAGGAAATGCTTGTTGTTTAATTTCCTTTTACTGCATTGTCTAGGTCTGCTAACACCATGGAAAGATCCTTCACATCACCAGTGCCTAGTGCTTTGCTGTCCAGGTATCACATCTAGTAATATAAACAAATGTTACTGAGACTGAATAGTGTTTGAACAGCATTTCTGTCAAATAAGACAATTAAAAAATCACCTCTCTATTGCTAGCATCTAACAGATGATTTATATGTATCTATGTATTGTATGTATGTATATACCCATGTTGTGCAATGCCCGTGGATGTATGTATGTATGTATGTATATACCCATGTTGTGCAATGCCCGTGGAGGTCAGAAGAGGGCATTGGATTCTCCTGGAACTAGAGTTACAGATGGTTGTGAGCTGCCATGTGGGTGCTGGGAACAGAACCTGGGTCCTCTGCAAGAGCACCCAGTGCTCTAAACCACTGAGCAGTCTCTCTGGCCCCCTAACAGAACATTTTAATAGTGCCCTCTTCTACCTCTCAAAAGGAAGGAAAAAAATTGAAATGTTGCCTCTTTTCCCTCTTATTTGGCCCTGGAATATAAACACTGTCTCTGACCTTAGCAAAATACAGACATATAGACAGGAACCACTGGTCCACGTGGGCTCAAACCTAGTACTTATTGATTTTGTTCCCCCTTCTATTATTATTAGTCTTTATCCCTCATATGTTCTTACTAGTTGTATGACCTTGGACAAGTTACTCAGTCCCTATTTTATGTTTTCTGTCTTGTGAAGTTGCAGAAATATTAAGTGAATTAATACATATGTCTAGGTCTTTAGCATTACTGTTCAAGATTGACAAATTCTGGAGAGTACTGGGTAAGGCTCTGTTTGGATAAGGTTGAGTCTTCAAAGGGACAGAAGTAAAGCAAGAGGATATAGCAGTCTCTCCTCTTGATGCATTTCAAGACCCTCGTGGATCACCAGAAGTGCTGATTTGTATCCAAACTCTCTCTCTCTTCTCTCTTCTCTCTTTCTTCTCTCTCTCTCTCTATCTTCTCTATATAATATATCTATCTAATATATATATTCCCTATATTATACATATCTATGATCTAGTTTAACATATAAACTAGGCACAGCAAGAGATTAGCAACAATAGGACAATTACGACCCTGCACTGTAATGACAAAAGTCTGTGAATGCAGTCTTTGAAAAATTAATTTCAGGGCCTTGCTGTGCAGATCAGACTGGCCTCCACTGTTACTCTCCTGCCTTAGCCCTTGTACCGGCTCTCTTCAGGTATCCTACCTGCACTGTACCTCAGCAACCTCAGTGTCAGACTGTTTTATTAAGTGTTTTAATTTAAAAAAGTTAAAGAATTTATGAGTGTTTCCCTTTTTTTTTTTTTTTTTTTTGTTCTTTTCAAGACAGGGTCTCCCTGTAGCCCCAGCTGTCCTGGAACTCACTCTGTAGACCAGGCTGGCCTTGAACTCACAAAGATCCGCCTGCCTCTGCCTCCCAAGTGCTAGGATTTAAAGGTGTATGCCACCACGGCCGGCTGCAAGTGGTCTTATGCACCCAGCCTTCTCTCTAGCCCCCAAGGTGATGAACTGTCACTCTTTTTACTTAAGCAATTTATGGCTTATTTTTGACAACACCCTAAATGCCAGTGTCACTAGTCTCATGGTTTGACACCAGTAAGTAAAATAGGCGTAACTGAGACACAAGGATTGTAATACCTTGACAGTCAATGGGATAATGGAGATGTCTACTAAATGAATAACTGGCAGATGACATATACAGCATGGACATGATAGACAAAGATGATTAATGCTAGGAAGGGCAGGCTGGGACAAGCAGTAATTTAATTCCCCCACTCAGAATAGTGCCCAACTTAAAACTTCTGAGTTAATTTTGGAACTTTATACATATTAGTGGTTGACCTTGGAAAACTGAAATCAAGAAAAGTAAAACCGCTGGGGGTGGTGGTGCACACCTCTAGGCAAAGCACTCAGGAGGCAGAGGTGGGTGGGTCTCTGTGAGATGGAGGCCAGCCTGGTCTACACAGTAAGTGCCAAGCCAGTAGGGGATGGGAAGCTACTGTATAAGAGAAGACCAAACAAGCCTTGCTTCCTACCTTCTGGGCAGAGCATGGCATTCTGCTCTTTTTGATTCATTCCAGAGGTCCTTGCTTTCATTCAAAATGAAAGCTTGTCTAGAAAAGTCTTGAAAGTGTCAAACCTGCCATAAAAAGACTTTCATAAAAATATGAGCATTGAGCCCAACAAGGTATTTCCAATTTTAAGGAGTCAGAGAACCTGAAGAGCTTTTTATGTACTGTAAGGTTATCTCTTAGGGTCCTAAACCATTGTGTGAGGTACAAATGAAGCCTAGCAGTGCAAGTGGCCAGGCGGAGAACCTGTTAAACTTAACAATACATATCTTTTTCTTTTTTGGTTTTTTTGAGACAGGATCTCCCTGTAGCCCCAACTGTCCTGGAACTCAGCATGTAGACCAGGCTGGCCTTTAACTCACAGAGACCGCCTTCCTCTGCCTCCTGAGTGCTGGGATTAAAGGCCAGAACCACCACACCCGGCTAACCACACACATCTTTAGCACAGCAAACCTTGGGGTCAAGATCGCTGGAACTGACTATAAGTTTCTTTCTAGCTGCATGTGGTGGTGGGCATCTGTAGTTCTGGCATAGTGACCACTATGGCAGGATGACCCAGAGTTCTAGGCCAATCTGGGCTCTAAAACAGCCTGAAAAAAAATTTTTTTTTCTGTTCCATGATTTTATTTTCTAGACTCTGTAAAAAAAGAATCAAATTTATTGTCAATTAGGTAAGAATGATGCCTGGACAAGACTTAAATTGTGTATTCAGTGGGAAAGATGAAGGAACATTACCCTTTAAAAATGCTCCTTAGCAGGTGTGGTGGCATATGCCTTTAATCCCAGCACTTGGGAGGAAGAGGCAGGCAGATGTAGGTGAGTTCAAGGCCAGCAGGGAGTTCCAGGACACCTGGGGCTACAGGGAGACCCTGTGTCAAAAAGATGAAAAAAAAAAAAAACAAAA
>VZQC01011034.1:3823345-3914431 GCA_009823505.1 Rhizomys pruinosus | reverse complement strand
TTGTTGTTCTTTTTGAGACAGGGTCTCCCTGTAGCCCCAGCTGTCCTGGAACTCACTCTGTAGACCAGGCTGGCCTTGAACTCACAAAGATCTGCCTGCCTCTGCCTCCCAAGTGCTAGGATTAAAGGCGTGCGCCACCACGCCCGGCCCTCTCTCAAGCCTAATTACTTAAAAAAGAATTAGGCTTGAGATGGCAAGATGACTTAATAGATAAAGGTGTTTGCCATTACTCCTGATGACCTGATTTTGGGGTTCCCAGAACCCACATAGTTGGAGGGGACCAACTCAAGTTGGGCTCAGATCTCCACATGCATGCAGTGGCACATTTCATGTCACATACACACACAGACACACATACACACATGTACAATGTTTGAAAAAAGAGTTAGGCTTAACATTTTATACAACATTAAATTATTTGTGTTGTGGGGGAGAGGGAGAGTTTGACAAAGTCCATGGAATGTGAAGATGCATAGTAACGAGGCTCCAGGGTTTGTTTTTGTTTATTTTTTAATTTTTTTTTTTTTTGAGGCTCCAGTTTTTTGTTTGCTTTTTTTTATTTTGTTGGGACAGGGTCTCCCTGTACCCCAGATGGGTGGAACTTGCCGGGTAGACTAGGCTGGCCTTGATTTCACAGAAATCTACCTGCTTCTGCCTCTGCCTCTGCTTCCTGATGCTGGTATTAAAGGGCTGTGCTAGCTGGGCTAGGTGGCACATGCCTTTAATCTCAGCACTAGGGAGGCAGAGGCAAGTGGATCTCTGTGAGTTCAAGGTCAGCCTGGTCTACATAGTGAGTTCTGGGACAGCTGGGGCTACATTTTCCATTTCTTTTAATTGAATTTTTGTATATTTCATACAGAACATTTCAATCTTTTTTTTATTTTTATTTTTATTTATTTTTTTAATTTTTATTTATTTTTAGAACATCTCAAGCTTTTTTTTTGTCTTTTCGAGACAGGGTCTCCCTTTTGCCCCAGCTGTCCTGGAACTCACTCTGTAGACCAGGTTGGCCTTGAACTCAAAAAGATCCACCTGCCTCTGCCTCCCAAGTGCTAGGATTAAAGGTGTGCACCACCATGCCCGGTGTCGAACATCTCAGTTTTAATCCCCTATATATTCTCTTCCCCACCATCACTTTCCACAGCCCTACTCTACCCCACTGGAATTCATACTCATTCTTATTTGTGCGAAGGCCCATTGTGTCAAGTTAGCATTCCTAGACATTCTTCAGTGCAGGTTGATCTATTGAGGTCTAGTCAGCCCATCCAGAGTCCCTTGCTTTAAGAAGATAAGCTTTTCCTCACCCAGCAGTAATCAGCTGCCGGTATTTCTTCTGCTGAGTTTGGGACCTGCTGTCCATTTTCACAGTTCTGTGCTAGTTTGCATGGCCTCCTGTATGAGCTAGTTTGCATGGCCTCGTGTATGCTGTGCTAGTTTGCATGGCCTGGTGTGTGCCGTGCTAGTTTGCATGGCCTGGTGTGTGCTGTACTAGTTTGCATGGCCTGGTGTGTGCTGTGCTAGTTTGCATGGGCTCCTGTGTGCTGTGCTATTTTGCATGGCCTGATGTGTGCTGTGCTTGTTTGCATAGCCTCGTGTCTGCTGTGCTAGTTTGCATGGGTCTCGTGTCTGCTGTGCTAGTTTGCATGGCCTCATGTGTGCTGTGCTAGTTTGCATGGTCTGGTGTGTGCTGTGCTAGTTTGCATGGCCTCGTGTGTGCTGTGCTAGTTTGCATGGTCTGGTGTGTGCTGTGCTAGTTTGCATGGCCTCGTGTGTGCTGTGCTAGTTTGCATGGCCTCATGTGTGCTGTGCTAGTTTGCATGTTCTGGTGTATGCTGTGCTAGTTTGCATGGTCTGGTGTATGCTGTGCTAGTTTGCATGGTCTTGTGTATGCTGTGCTAGTTTGCATGGTCTTGTGTATGCTGTGCTAGTTTGCATGATCTGGTGTATGCGGTGCTAGTTTGCATGGTCTGGTGTGTGCTGTCCTAGTTTGCATGGTCTGGTGTGTGCTGTTGCTAGTTTGCATGGTCTCGTGTATGCTGGCACCACTGCTGTAGGTCCATATGGACAGGGTTCCCAGAGCTTCTATTTCCATATGGTCATGCACCTCCTTCCTGGTTCTTAGAATCTTTCCACCCCCTTTTCCATAAAGGTCCCTGAGCTCTGGATGAGTGAAGCTTAATATAGGAATTCTGTCTGAGGACCCACCCTTTGCAGACTCCTAATCTCATGTAGAGATATCGCATATGTAATTTGTCATTAGGTCTTTAGACTAATATGATTCCCTCTGGTTTTTCACACTAGCTAGGCATTATTTATCTCCCCTCTTTCTTTTCCCTGCTAAATCTTCCTCCATGCCTTCCCCATTTAAAGAGTCCCTATATTCCCCATTTCTCCCTTGATAATACCAGCCTCCAATGGTCCCACCTCTCTTGAACTCACAGAGACTTGCCTGCCTCTGCTTCCCAAGTGCTGGGATTAAAGACGTGTGGCAACACGCCTGGCTTACCATTAGTGTTTTTACTATGCTATGCCTTGGGGAATTTCTTTTCTGGTCCTGTTGCTTTGGTTTTCTCTGTGCTTTTTGTATTTATATGAGCATGTCTTTCCTTAATTTAGGAAAATTTTCTACAATTCTGTTGGAAGATCTGGTCAGTACCATAATCCTGAGATTCTTCTCCTTCCTCTATGTTTGATATATAAATTTGGTCTTTTCATGGTTGTGCTGGATAGCTTTAGTGTCAACTTGACTCACCTGGGTTGAGGAAGACTGAGTTGGGGAATTTCCTTCATTGGACTGGCCTATAGCCACATCTGTGGAGTATTGATTGTGAGTGATGTGGAAGGGCCCAGCCCACTATGGGCGGTGCTACCCCTACGTAGGTGGTTCTGGACTGTATAAGAAAGCAGGCTGAGCAAGGGCCAGAGGAGCAAGCCATTAGGAAGCATTCCTCCATGGCCTATGCTTCAATTCCTGCCTTCAGGTTCTTGCCCTGAGTTCCTATGTTGGGCTCCTTGGGACAAATGACTGAAGAAAACCAAGTAGGCTTCTCAGCAAATTATGTCTTGCAGAAGGGAAAAAAAGCAAAAAACAAAAAACACTGGATAGAAAACTTAAAAATCAAGAGTTTTTTTATTTTTTGGTATTTTTTGAGACAGGGTCTCCCTTTAGTCCTAGCTGTCCTGGAGCTTGCTCTGTATACTAGGCTGGCCTTGAACTCACGGATATCCACCTGCCTCTTCCTCCTAAGTGCTGGGATTAAAGGCATGCACCCCACACCCAGCACTAAAGACAGTTCTTAGCCACCATGTGGGTGCTGGGAATCGAACGTGGGTCCTCTGCAAGAGCAGTCAGTGCTCTTAACCGCTGATCCATCTCTCCAGCCTCTCAAGAGTTCTTTGAAATACACAACTAAGTCTTCAGCCATACCACCCTGAACGCACCCGATTTCGTCTGATCTTGGAAGCTAAGCAGGGTCGGGCCTGGTTAGTACTTAGATGGGAGACTGCCTGGGAATACCAGGTGCTGTAGGCTTAAAAAGAAAAGAAAAAGAAAAAAAAGAAAAGAAAAAATATATACAACTAAGTATGTAGCTAGTGTCTGGCTCTAGACATAAATAGTTCAAACAGGAATTAAACACTGAATACTCTCACATAAGTAACTATTTAGGTGAAATAATGGTATCATGAGTGTTCTAGTATTAAGTGTCATGTTGACATAGCCGAAAACCACCTGAAAAAAGAGTCTCAACGAGTAATTCTCTTTATCATGTGGGTCTTGGACAGGCAGTCCTGTGCTGTGTGAGAAGTTAGCTAAGCACAAACCCATGAATGAGCCAGCAAGCCAGCAAGCAGCAATCCTTCATGGTTCTTCACCCTAGGTTCCTATCCTGACTTCCCTTAGTGATGGACTGTGACATGGAAGGGTGAGCCAAATAAACCCTTTCCTCCCCAAGCTGCTCATGGTCAGTGTTGCGTTGCAACAGTACGCAAACCAGAACAACAAGGATGCTTCTGTAAGTTCCTGTCTGTTAGAGAAGCTTTCTGATACAGAGGATGACATGTCCAGAACTTGCTTCAGTACTTACTGCAAAGGGAATCAGGTTTGGGTATAGATGAAACAAAAGTGGTTATCATGATTCAGGGATTATTTCAAATGAAAACAGGGGTTGGGAAGCTCATGATGCTATGTGGTCTATACCTACCTATTAAGAATTATTATTTTTTTGGTCTTTTTTGAGACAGGGTCTCCCTTTAGTCCCTGTTGTTCTAGAGCTTGCTAATGTAGACCAGGCTGACCTTGAGCTCACAGAGATCTGCCTGCCTCTACCTCCTAAGTGCTGGGATCAAAGGTGTGTACCACTACGCCTGGCCTAAGAATTCTTTTTAATTAAAAGTAAAAAACAGCTGGGACTACAGGGAGACTCTGTCTCCAAGAAAGACAAAAATAAATAAATAAATAAATAAACAAATAAAATCCACCAGAGTTTGTTCTGGATTCAGAGAAATGTTGCTAGAAATGTGGGCCAGAGAAACAAAAGATTCTTGGTTTGATAATTTCTATTTACAGAAGCAGAGAAATAGGTAGATATTTAAAATGAATGGATGGCTGGGTGTGGTGGCGCATGCCTTTAATCCTAGCTCTTGGGAGGCAGAGGCAGGTGGATCTCTGTGAGTTCAAGGCCCGCCTGGTCTGCAAAGTGAGCTCCAGGACAGCTGGGACTAAAGGGAGACCCTGTCTCAAAAAGACAAAAAAATAAATAAAAATAAAATAAAATGAATGAATGGCCAGGTGTGGTAGGCATACCTTTAAACCCAAGTACTCAAGGCAGAGGCAGGCAGATCTCTATGAGTTCAAGGCCAGCCTGGTCTACATAGCAAGTTCATGATAGCTGGAGCTACAGGGGAGACCTAGATCCTGTCTCAGAAAGACTGAAAAAAAAAAAGTGAATAAATAAGTAAAATAAAAAATGAATGTATGAAGGCTGGAGAGATGATTCAGCAGTTAAGAGGGCTGTCTGCTCTTGAAGAGGACCTGGGTTTGGTTCTCAGGACCCAAATGGCAGCTGTCAATCATCTGTAACTCTAGTTCCAGGGGATCTAATACTCTTTTCTGACCTCTATATAGGCAAAACAGTCATATACATAAAATAAACAAATGAATAAATACATTTTGAATAATAAGAGCTGCCTTGAAAATTTTCTGTGATTATTTGATTTATAAGTTTTTTTGAAAAAAATATTTCTAGAGCCTAATGTCATTCATTGGTCTAATATTTTGAAATTCTTTTTAGGTAAAGGGGCTGATTTGAGTAAGCCTCCTTGTCGAAAAGCAAAGGAAATGCGTAAAGAAAGGAAAAGGTTAAAACTCATGCAGCAATGCCCGGCTGGAGCATTGGAGGGTTTCCAAGTTCAAGGCCAGCCAGCATCTTCGTTACCAAAGACTAAATCTAATCAGCCCAAATCACTTGAAGATTTAATTTTTGAGTCTTTACCAGAGAATGCATCACACAAGTTAGAGGTACTTTGGGGGGAGAGGGTTGTGGTTGGTTTGTTTGTGTTGAGTATATATTTTCTTTAAAAGTGATACTTACCAGTTGCTATTTTATTATTTAAATAATGAAAAATTGGGATGAAGCAGCATTTGTGTTATAATTACTCAACTGCTATTTTGAAAAATGTTAATCAACTATTAAGATTATGATAAAACTCTAGTTTTAGCATGTAATGAAGCAGGTTACTTCTGGATTTTTGTGTCTCTTGATTGAGCTTAAGTAGTTTAAAAGAAGAAAAGATTCTCTAACATCTTTTTGTAGATTCAAATAATGAAAGATAGTTTAGATATTAAAAAAAACTAGACAGGCGTGGTGGTGCACGCCTTTAATCCTGGCACTTGGGAGTCAGAAGCAGACTAGGTCATAATAGGCAAATCAGTCTTATTTTAATATTCCAATATAAATCTTGATCAAGGTATGTGAACCTGTCGTTAGGAATTAAATATACTAATTTATGCAACAAAATCTTTTCTCATTAAGAAATCCCAGCTAGACTGGGTGTGGTGGTGCATGCCTTTAATCCCAGGCAGAGGCAGGTGGATCTCTGTGAGTTCAAGGCCAGCCTGGTCTACATATGGAGCTCAAGGACAGCTGGGGCTACAGGGAGACCCTGTCTCCCCTCCCCCCCCAAAAAAGAAACCCCAGCTAATTTATGTATTTTTTGTGTGTGTGTGTTTGCTTAAATCACATTTTCCCCAAACTGTTTTATATTTTGACAACAAATTGTATTTCTCAATATTAATTTCATATATACATAAAATTCTTCTCTAAAACTTTAACCGTAACATTTTGGAAATATTCTGCCTGATTTGAATTTGTAGCTTAATATCATCCAAGAATATTAATGCTAATATTGATACAAAAATTAATTTGGGGGCTGGAGAGATAGCCTAGCGGTTAAGAGCACCGACTGCTCTTGCAGAGGACCCGGGTTCGATCCCCAGCACCCACATGGCGGCTAAGGACCGTCTGAAACTCCAATTCCAGGAGAAATCCGGTTCCAGGGGAATCCGAGACCCTCTTCTGACCTCCGCAGCATTGTACGACAGAGGTGCACAAACCTACATGCAGACAGTACATTCATACACATACAAAAGTAAATTAAAAAAAATTAATTTGGGGACTGAGGAAATGACTCAGTGGTTACGAGTGTAAGGCTGAGGACCTGAGTTCAAATCCCCAGCACCCATGTAAGAAGGGCATGGCTGTGTGTGCCTATAACCTCAGCACTGGGGTGGAGGGAGACCCAGAGCTTGTTGCCATGCCAGCCTGCCTAGCCAAAATGGCAAGCTTCCTGTTCACTGAGAAACAGTGAAGTACAGAACAACGTGGGAGACACCCACCATCCTTTTCTGACCTCCACAGGCTTGCACAGGCTTATGTGCATGGACTGCATGCTTAGAAAACACAGGCACACGCAGAAATTAAAACCAGTTTTGATGTGTTCCAAGCCTTGCAATAGATACATATTATCAGAAATTTTATTTTAATAATTTTGAGTATTACAAATATTTGTTACATTGATTTTGGTATTGACTTTTCTTCTATCCTATAGAGGATTGAACATTACTATTTACAGTATTTTATAAAGAAGTTTTTGTTTTGCACATAAGTAGTGCATTTTGGAAGCCATTCACAGCTCACATAACAGTTCTGTAGGCATTAGCATTTACATTTTTGATATAGTGATATCCAGGGTTCGAGGGACTTGTTCTCTACTGTTACGGTTTGCAGAAGAATTACATCTCATGGCAGACAGTAAGTGTACAGTTATTGTTTTTTGTTTTGCATTTGATTTTGCTTTACTATTCTATTTTACTAATACATCTCAAATAGTTCATAATTAATATTAACATAAATGTTAGAGGTCCTGTGCACAGTCGTCTTTAACTTATCCATGTATTACATATGACGAAAGTAAAGCACAGAGAAGCCAGTACTTGTCTGAGCTGTTTGCATCATAAGACAAGAGCAAAGGAAACAATGTCAGCCTTCATTTTCAATTCTTCTGTGAAGCAGACATTTTGTGAGTAATGTCTTTTATACTTACTGGTTCAGAATTAATGATGAGTAAAAGTATCCAAAAATATATTCACAGTTTTTAATCTTTCTGGTTGACTTGCTGTAGTGAGTTGTGAATAGGAAATGAAAGGTGCCTGCTTGTGTCTATTTGACCAGTGCTGTAGGGAGGTTATAGTCTGAAGGTCTACCTAAGTCTGTTATCCGAGGCCAGGCTTATAATTTAGAGTGAATCCTCCTTTGCTTTCTTAAGGAGGTTGTAGGGTGCAACAATAACTTTTCCTTTATTTACTAACTTACTTGTTTTTTTAATGTTAAAATACTATGTTTATGTTTTAATATTTGTTACAATTTTTTTTTTGGATGAATTTCTGTTAGTACATATTCTGCAGTGTGAATAAATGAATGAATTAATAGACATTGTTTTTTAACTCCTTCTGAAGGTGAGGGTGGTGAGATCTTCTCCGCCAAGTCCTCAGTTCAAAGCTACATTTCAGGAGTCTTACCAGGTCTATAAGCGTTACCAGCTGGTTATTCACAAGGATCCACCTGATAAACCAACTGTGAGCCAGGTCAGCAGGCCAAGTATGACAGCTTGGTTTACTTGTGCTACATTGTTTATTTCAATTTTGCAGCATATCTGCATGAGGACAGGACTGAGTTAATGGGCATGCTGTAAATGTGAATTCCACCTATTGTCATGTTAAGTGCCAGTCATACAATTTCAAAATGGAAAGTCACATGTAAAGTTCCTTTACTTAAAGTTACTTTGTCTAGTTGCATTAACCTAAAAGTTTGTAGTGGAGTTAAAAAACCTGCGAGAAAAACTTTGTTTTTTGTCTTTTTGAGACAGGCTCTTCCTATAGCCGGAACTCGCTCTGTAGACCAGGCTGGCCTTGGACTCACAGAGATCCGCCTGTCTTTGTAGACCAGGCTGGCCTTGAACTCACAGATCCGCCTGTCTTTGTAGACCAGGCTGGCCTTGGACTCACAGAGATCTGCCTGTCTTTGTAGACCAGGTTGGCCTTGGACTCACAGAGATCCACCTGTCTCTGCCTCCCAAGTGCTGGGATTAAAGGCATGCGCCAACATGCCTGGTTAGAAAAGCTTATTTTTATGGTAGGTGTTTTATGTAATGTGGTTAATATGCTTTACCCTTTACTTAAAAGTCATATCCAGGAAAAGTTCAGAACAGCTAAATTATTCCTTACTAATGTGCTACCTGTCTATCATAGAGGTAGGCTGGAAGAGGAAAACAATGGAGGGTTTTTAATAGTCACTCTTGTACACTTTGAATTTTGTAAATCAAATGACCCCAGAAAAGTCTGGAAGGGAAAAAAGTCTAAAACCCTTGATTAATTAGAAGTGACAGATATATATTGGTCTTGAGCACAGCAAGCATGTGAGATAACACAGCTTATGGATAGAGGGGGAAACAAAAGAAAACAGCTAAATTGCCCTGGGCCTTGAGTTGATGGTTTTTCTGTGCCGGTAGGAAGCTGGCACTGGGCCTCTGTGCAGTTAGCCTGGTCAGGGATTCTGCTTTTTTGTGACAAATTCTAGTGCTGAGCTTTGGAAGTGGATTTGCGGAGATCTTACTCTAGCCTCACCTTCAGAAGCATATCATCAGGTCGAGTTGGCTCAATAGCATTTGCTTGTATTTTCCTTGCTCTGAAGGTGAAGCTAGTACCTATCTCCTTTGAGGACCCAGAGTTCAAGTCGTCCTTCAGCCAGTCCTTTTCTTTATATGTCAAGTATCAAATGACCATACACCAGGATCCGCCTGATGAATGTGGAAAGACTGAGGTACTGCCTGTTAAATGTTTTTGTTTCCTATCTTGACAAGGCTCTGAAGAAGCACGATATATCTTATCTGTGAAGTAGAGCTGATGACTGCATATTGGTGTGCTTTTGTGAAAAGGAGTTAGACATAGCATTTTAAATTCTTCAGAAAAAAAATAAATGAATTCAAGAGGTTTTCTTACACAGTATCCTCATGAGAAACCTTGCTACAAGTTTAGTTGTCCAGTCTGAGTCAGCAGAAATTTATTGACTACACCAGGAAGTGAGATTATAGTATACAGGATCATTGAAGAAGCACTTTTTGAGGGCCTGCCTTTCTCAGGCTGTGGATATTGAATAAATGAGAGATTGCACAGTTGTGACAGAGAGGTGTTTGAAGAAAGGACCTAACAGATACAGAGCAATTGTAATTATTTAGTTACTTTAAAAAAATAACACAGAGCATGTAAACTAGAGATTAGTATAATAGGAATTAATTCTGTGTGTTTTCTGAGAGAAGGCCAACTTCCTAGGCTCCCAGAGCCTTTTATTTAAAATGTTACCTTCAGATGGTGTCATCTGAAATGCCAACTCAGTGCCTGTATTTTAAACTAGGTCACATTCCAGTTAGAGAACCACTGTGCCAAGGTTTCAGGATTCTGCATTGAGGTCAGTAGCTGGGCTGGCAACTTTTACAGGTAGCAAGGATTTTGCCAGACCCTGGAAGCTCCTTTGGATATGTTCAGGGGAGACAGGTCTTATTTTTGTGAACTTTCCTCTTTACTACTGTTCTAGAAACTCAGGCTTTCTACCTCCTTCCTTAGCAGGTATTAATAGGTGGCCAAGACATTGGTGACATGAAGTGAGGAATTATGAAAATGTCTAGGTCACATGTCCCACCCAGGAGTTTACATAGAAAGTCTTTACCTGAATCACAGGTCTTAAACAGGAGTTGGTGTATACCTTTAATTCCAGCACTCAGGAGGCAGAGAGGCTTGTGGATCTCTATGCATTCCAGGCCAGCCTGGTCTACATAGGAAATTCCAGTTCAGCAAGAGCTACAGTGTCTTATATAACATTTTAAATCCTTTAAAGGTTTTTTTACTACATTTTTAAAAGTTTTATTTATTTTTTATGTGTATGAATGTACTGTCTGCATGTAGGTCTGTGCACCCATGTTGTGCAGTGCCAGAGAGGTCAGAAGAGGGCATCAGATTCCCCTGGGACTGGAGTCAAAGATGGTTCTTAGCTGCCATGTGGGTGCTGGAGATCGAACCTGGGTCCTCTGCAAGAGCAGTCGGCGCTCTTAATTATTGAGCCATCTCTCCAGCCTGGTTTTTTACTACATTTTTTAAGATATAAAATATCTGCTCTTACAGAGGACCTGGGTTCGATCCCCAGCACCCACATGGCGGCTGAGAACCGTCTGAACCTCCAATTCCAGGAGAACTCCAGTTCCAGGGGAATCCGATACCCTCTTCTGACCTCTGCGGCATTGCACGACACGGGTGCACAGACCTGCATGCAGACAGTACATTCATACACATACAGAAATAAATTTAAAAAATAAAATTAAAAAAAAATCTCAAAATTAGTGTCTTATCTAGTTTAGCCTATAGATTTTACCTTACTTCAGATTTATGCTAATTTCATTCCTTCATTCCATAGAGAGATACAGTGTCACCTCTGGGTGTCTTAGTTCCTCTTGTTCCCTTTTGTCCTGTTACTGTTAACACATACCACATGTATGCGTATTATAAATCATATATAGCTACATTCTTTATATGCTTTTATGTCTTTTATAAGGCTGAGAAAAGGGATAGGAATATGTAGCTATTTATAATTTATTATAGCAACCTTACCTGCCACTTTGGGTTCTCTTTATTTGATCCTGTGGGATTCAAGATAACCTAGAACAGTATTGCTCCCCAGGCCAGTATTTTTGCTCCAGCTTCAATACAGTGCTGCTGTCAAAAGCATTTATTCTCCATATTCTTTTTCAAGAATATTCAGGCGTGAACTCCTGGATTCTTGGTTCCAAGTTCCTTTGGCCAGAGCTGAATAGCTGCTTCCTTGTTTTGCTCATAGTCTTTCTGCTTGGTTCATACTGCTTTGTTTTCTTTTAGTGACACTTGTGCATTATTTATTCTCTGCGTACTGGTCACAGCCAACCCCTTTGGCTTCTTTCTCCCAAGGTTACTGACTAATCCCAAGACCTGGTGATAGCTGTGTGTAAGGGGCAGTTTCTACAGTGTATACTATCCTTTGCTTGCGACATTCTCATCCTAGGACTTCCTACTACACATGAGAAGCTGGTGCCCTCTGCCTATGGGGCTGGCTACTGAGAGACAGGGATTTGACTCTACTTTTTCCGGCTGTGAAGTACATTTTCTCCATGAACAAATTACCAGTGTTCCTATGTTTCATGAAATAAAAAGAAAAGTGAAGTGTTATTTTTTGAAAAGGTTTTCCTTTCCTTAACTTGTTTTAAGGGACTCTGAAGCAACATAGTATATAGCATGGGCTATGTTCAAGAAAATGCAAACGCAGGTCTTCTGAAGAATGGCAAGCACTCTTAATTACTGAGCCATCTCTCCAGCCCTGTGCTCTTTTTCTTGTTATTATAAGATAAACATGCTTGGGTTTTTTTGTTTGTTTGTTTTGTTTCTTTTTGAGACAGGGTCTCCCTTTAGTTCCAGCTGGTCTGGAGCTCGCTATGCAGACCAGGCTGACCTTGAACTCACAGAGATCCACCTGCCTCTGCCTCCTAAGTGCTGCGATTAAAGGTGTGTGCCACCATGCCTGGCTAAACATTCTTGTTTTTTTTTTTTAAATGCGAATCTCTAAATGTGTTTTGGAATTAATCTAGTTTATTTTCTTTTTTTAATTTAATTTATTTTTATGTGTATGTATGTACTGTCTGCATGTAGGCTTGTGCACCTATGTTGTGCAGTGTCATGGAGGTCAGAAGAGGGTGTCAGATTCCCCTGGAACTGGAGTTAAAGACGGTTCTCAGCCACCATGTGGGTGCTGGGGATTGAACCCATGTCCTCTGCAAGAGCAGTTGGCACTCTTAACCGCTAGGCCATCTCTCCAGCTCCAACATGCTTGTTTTTGTGTGAGTGTATGTATGTATATATAATTCAATTGCAATATCTGAAAATTGAAGAAAAAAAATTTTTTTTTTTGGTATTTTTTGAGACAGGGTCTCCTTATAGCCTCAGCTGGCCTGGAACTCAATATGTAGATCAGGCTGGCCTTGAACTCACAGAGATCCACCTGCCTCTGTCTCCCAAGTGCTGAGATTAAAGGTGTGCGCCATCATGCTGGGCTTAAAGATGGTTCTTAGCTATTATATGGGTGCTGGGAATCAAATCTGGGTCCTTTGCAAGAGAAGTCGGTGCTCTTAACCACTGAGCCAGCTCTCCAGCCCCCCTGAGAGGTTCTTAAGAAAGATCTTTACTACCGTGCATGCCATTTGCTCAGCAGGCAAAGACCAAGACCCCGAGGTTCCACATTGACCTCTGTTCCATATATTAATTAATAAAGTAGTAGCACGAGCCCTTAATAATAGAAGATAAAGCTAAGCATGGTAGCATGTACCTGTCATTCTTGAATTTGGGGGTGGAGACAGGGACCAGGATTTCAAGGTCATCCTAATTCAAGGCCAGCTTGGGCTACTTGGGACCCTGTTAAAAAAAAAAAACAACCAAAACCCAAAACAAGATGAGACTAGCTTAGCACTTGCTAAGTGTCTCTGTCAGCACTGGAACCTCTTTCTGGCATGGGCTACAGAATACAGCTTTGTTTCTGTTCACATGGTCTGAAACAGTAGCACTTTGACTTCCCTGGATGGAGATGGTGGGAATGCTGTCCTCACCACATGTGCTGAGTGGGATATCATTGTGACAGTTTTCTCCATTCGACTGTAGATACAGAATCATAACATTTATAGTGTTCTTTTACCATTTTGTAAAGGAGTTCTATAAAAAGGCTTTTTTAAAAAATGAACACTTAAAACAGTGTATGATCTGAAGAGAAGCAGAGTATGGAGTTAACATAGGTAAAAGGCATGTGTATGATCTGAAGAGAAGCAGAGTATGGAGTTAACATAGGTAAAAGATGTGTATGATCTAAGAGAAGCAGAGTATGGAGTTAACATAGGTAAAAGGCATGTGTATGATCTGAAGAGAAGCAGAGTGTGGAGTTAACATAGGTAAAAGGCATGTGTATGATCTGAAGAGAAGCAGAGTGTGCAGTTAACATAGGTGTCCCGCGCTGTGTAGTCTCGCCGGCAAGAACTTCACGCGGACAACAGGATTCTTCTGTGGTAATATTTATTGTGCACAGCTCTTTTGTGAGAAGGACCCCGAAATGGGGCAGAAGCACCGCTTATATAGCAGTCCAGAGGGTTCGGGTATGTTCTGGATTGGTGCACCGTCCGATGCCTCATTAGCATGCCCAAGGCGCGGGCCCAGAGAGTAGTAGTCACGCGCAGTTTGTCCACTGCAAAGGCAGCGGCGGGAAGCGGCTTGTAGTGACTCAGGAAGTCAGCGCCATCTTAGGGCGTGGCACAGCACACATTGTCTGTGTGGTAGGCTGCCAACACATAGGTAAAAGGCATGTGTATGATCTGAAGAGAAGCAGAGTACGGCATTAACATAGTTAAAGGCATGTGTATGATATGAAGAGAAGCAGAGTACGGCATTAACATAGGTAAAAGGCATGTGTATGATATGAAGAGAAGCAGAGTATGCAGTTAATGTAGGTAAAAGATATGTATATGATCTGAAGAGAAGCAGAGTATGGAGTTAACATTGTTTTGAAGTACACTTTTTTTTTTTTTTTTTAACTGAAGAAAATCTTCGAAATAGAAAAGTTGAAGCCCTAACAGGGTGGAAGTAACAACATGGTGAGCCCCCACCTGCCCCATGCTCTATCCAGACACCTGAAGTCTCATGTCCCTTGCCACCTTTGTATTTACTGGAGTATCTGAAAAGAAGTCCCTAGTATCAGGACTCCTTTCTTGTAAATAGGTTTTTGTTATTGATTCATGAAGTGATCTTGTATGAATTTGAAATTTATAATGGTGAGGTCATAGGCTACCTTGCTTTTCTCTGAAGATGCATTAAAAATGTGTAGAATTCTGTGGGACAGCCAAAAATGTAAGGAGACCTCCTCTTCTGGGAATGCTTACTTTAGGAAAAGTTATTCATATTTAAGCTTAAGTGATTCAACAATGTGAAAAGGGGGGTGGAAAGGTCCCTGTGGTTCTTGTGACTATCCATGAGGAAGGAGCTGGAGGAAGGGGTGGTGGTTCACACTCTAGCCAGCAGGTGGTGCTCTAAGTCTGGTACATATATGCTGTTACTGGCTCAGTGCTCTCCGTGTTCACAGTCTTAAGAACTATGGAAATTGCTAGCACCATTTGTTGGAAGTCATTTACATTGAGGCTGTAAAGTGGTAAGGGTAAATGATTCTTTGTGTTAAAGTTTAAATGTCTTGAGGAATTTAACCTGAGAAGCTTTCAGTTTCCTGTTCCTCTTAATAGTTTACTCTAGAAGTGAAAATAACCTCCATAGCTCGAAAATTATATACTTATCAAAGGTTTGACATCTTTCATTATGTGGAGAGGAATCACATATATTCATGTACTATTTTATATATATTGTACTCTGGGGATATAATTAATGTTATTTATATGATGGTGGGATCTGAGTGTTTTGAAATGATGGGTATTGGGGATTTAATCTAGGGTCTCACTCATGCTAGGCTTGCACTTTGCCACTGAGCTATACCTACAACCCCTGAATAGAGGTTTTTTTAAAAATTTATTTCTGTATGTGTAGGAATGTACTGTCTGCATGCAGGTTTGTGTACCCATGTTGTGCAATGCCACGGAGGTCAGAAGACAGTGTTAGATTCCCCTGGAACTGGAGTTCTCCTGGAATTGGAGTTTCAGGCAGTTCTCGGCCGCCATGTGGGTGCTGGGGATTGAACCCGGGTCCTCTGTAAGAGCTGTCGGCGCTCTTAACTGCTAGGCCATCTCTCCAGACCCTGAATAGAGTTTTAAGTACAGAGTAACTTGAATAAGGTAGTAGGCCTAGGCAATTATTTGTGTAATTTAATAAGAAAAAGGATGCTTTTTATGAGTGATTCTGAAATCAGCACTCAAATTACTGTATTGTGGTGTCTTATGGTCTATAAGACTTTCGCGATTGATAGTAGCTACATTGCCAAAGGACTTGCGTCATTTACTTTAGTTGGTACAAAGGTTCTATTGAATTCCTGACATATTATTATTAGAAGTAGTGTTCAGGCTAGCTCAGGAAACATTTTTTTTTTTTTAATGGAATGTTATCACCGCCAACTCAAGGAACATTTTTCTCATAGTTAGTTTTGGTTAATAATTTCCTAAATTTTGTCTCAGATCACAAATCATCTCATCTTATATAGCATTAGAGATAAAGGGATCTTAGCAGTTATATACAGTTAAGATAAATGATGGAGAATTGAAGACCCTGAGGGCTGACATGAAAAAGTTAAGTTTTCAGTAATTCTATATTATTTAGGTCATCAGTGAATGAAGTATTCAACATAAACATATTTTTCCAGATAATTGAAGGATTGTTATTGCTAACATTCTATATACTCTAGCAATTTTCTTTTTTTATTGTTATATATATATATTTTTGTACAAGATTATGTTACAAATCAAATCTAAACCTGTATCTCCCTCCCTACCCCCCACCCCACCAGAGCTACTCTAGCAATTTTAAATGACAGTCTTCCCACAATGTATTTTATTCCTCTCTGTTCACAAACAGAATGCTTAGCAGGACTTGCCTGTTGATAGTGGCTTTCATATATTCTCAGGAGTTACTATTTTGCTCTTGTTGTGTTTCAGTAACCCCATGTTCCCACCATTGCCTTTTCCCCCAGAGTTGCTGCTGTATGTAGCCGTTTATCCTTTCTCTTTCTTATTCTTAATTCCTGTTACTTTGTCTAGTACTCAGATCTGTTCTCTTTTTAATTTTTGTTTTCTTTGTATGTTTGTTAAAATACTGTGTTCCTAACTGTGTGTCAGGTACTGTTTGATAGGTGATCAGTACAATTAGCTCAAATCAGTGAATGAGTTCAGATAAGGAGCCTTTGCTTTTGTGAGACTTACATTGTGGAGGAAGACTGGGCATGGCCAGAGATAGTGATTAACCACAAGAACAGTACAGCAGTCACTCCTAGGGTAGCAAGGGTATTAGAGGCAAGCAGAGTAGGTGTAAGGGTGGTTTAGAAGTATTAGTTATTAGTTGGGAAACCAGATCACCAAATTTATTGTTAGTAGTTAAGAAAATGGGAAAATGTTCTTGTGATCCTTTGGTAGGTAGGGGCATAAGCATTAGAAAACATCTTTAGTTTCCTCACTGTTTTCTTCTGGTGGTTTGTCTTTGGTTGAATACCTAAGTTCTGGAATAGCTGGAGTCCCTGACCTCTAGTGACATGTAACTTTTATAGGTATAGTAGTAAGTAGTATAGCTAATTTGTGCACATTTAGGTTTTCTGGAAGGTAAAGAATGGGACAGTAAAATGAAATGCCATTTTGGTATGAAATGGATGTTAATTACTTTTTAGACTTTTTTTTTTAATGGTGCTAGAGTTTTAACCCAGGGCCTCATGCATGCTAGGTGAGCACTCTTACAGTGAGCCACACTTCTAGCCTGGGTGCTAATTCTTGATAAATCATCTTATCTAAGAGCAAATGTGTCCAGTGATAAATTATTTGGGTTGATGATATAAGGTGATAACAGTTATAATTCTATCTATTATGGTCAGAATATTGATGAGTTGAAGAGCATCAAGGTGAAGGTGTAAACTCTGATCAGTCTTTTTTTTGTTTGTTTGTTTTTTTGAGACAGGGTCTCCCTGTAGCCCCAGCTGTCCTGGAACTCACTTTGTAGACCAGGCTGGCCTTGAACTCACAAAGATCCACCTGCCTCTGCCTCCCAAGTGCTAGGATTAAAGGCGTGCGCCACCACACCTGGCTAGTCATTTCTTTCTTAAATCTTGGGGTTTGTCCCATGTGGCTCTAAGCAAGTTCCAAACCTTCAGCTGTTTTTATCTCAGTTTCCATATTTGTGAGGTGGGCAGAGGTGACTACAGTTGAGTTTATTGTAAGGAGTGAATAAAATCATACTGTGGAGGGTTCTTTGCCCAGTAGTCTTTGGCTAAACTTTGCTTGTTAGGATGTGGATGGTAGATGATATACACATATACTCTAAGGAATCATCAAAAGTACAAGGTCAGGAACAGATACACAGGCCTTCTGGTCTTCTCAGGCAGCATTGGCAAATAAAATTTTCCTTGTTTTCTTTTTCCATTTAAATATATATGTTCATTTGAATTCAAAGGTCACATATTTTATATTTTCCTAGAGTATTGAAAATTGAACCTAGGGCCTTAGAGATTTTGGCAGTCAACCGCTAAGTTAAATCCACAGCCCTTGTTTTAAATTTTAATATTAGTTTTTTCCAAAGGGTGGGAAAATAAGATTAAAAAATGACTCAGTTGGTTCATTGATGTGTAATTTTAGTCTTTAAGAATTTTTAATGCTTTTATGACTTACCCTGTTATACCACATGTAAAGAGCATCATTTGTGAAGACAAATATTTAGACATATTTCATAACATCTTTCCTTGGAACTGGAGACAAGGCAAGAATAGGTGTTTGGTTCTTCTCTGCTGGTAGAACTTGCTTCTACTTGGAATATCTTTCTCCTTTTGATAAATTAGGCTTACTGTTGGCTTACTACAGCCACTCATATAATTTGTGTTTGTTATTCCAGCTTACAGCACTATTTTGCCAGAGTCTGAAGAAATGCACACACAGTTACTAAGAAATGGCTGGAGAGCTGGGCGTGGTGGCGCACGCCTTTAATCCTAGCACTTGGGAGGCAGAGGCAGGTGAATCTTTGTGAGTTCAAGGCCAGCCTGGTCTACAAAGTGAGTTCCAGGACAGCTGGGGCTACAGGGAGACTCTGTCTCAAAAAAACAAACAAACAAAAAAAAGACTGATCAGAGTTTACACCTTCACCTTGATGCTCTTCAACTCATCAATATTCTGACCATAATAGATAGAATTATAACTGTTATCACCTTATATCATCAACCCAAATAATTTATCACTGGACACATTTGCTCTTAGATAAGATGATTTATCAAGAATTAGCACCCAGGCTAGAAGTGTGGCTCACTGTAAGAGTGCTCACCTAGCATGCATGAGGCCCTGGGTTAAAACTCTAGCACCATTAAAAAAAAAAGTCTAAAAAGTAATTAACATCCATTTCATACCAAAATGGCATTTCATTTTACTGTCCCATTCTTTACCTTCCAGAAAACCTAAATGTGCACAAATTAGCTATACTACTTACTACTATACCTATAAAAGTTACATGTCACTAGAGGTCAGGGACTCCAGCTATTCCAGAACTTAGGTATTCAACCAAAGACAAACCACCAGAAGAAAACAGTGAGGAAACTAAAGATGTTTTCTAATGCTTATGCCCCTACCTACCAAAGGATCACAAGAACATTTTCCCATTTTCTTAACTACTAACAATAAATTTGGTGATCTGGTTTCCCAACTAATAACTAATACTTCTAAACCACCCTTACACCTACTCTGCTTGCCTCTAATACCCTTGCTACCCTAGGAGTGACTGCTGTACTGTTCTTGTGGTTAATCACTATCTCTGGCCATGCCCAGTCTTCCTCCACAATGTAAGTCTCACAAAAGCAAAGGCTCCTTATCTGAACTCATTCACTGATTTGAGCTAATTGTACTGATCACCTATCAAACAGTACCTGACACACAGTTAGGAACACAGTATTTTAACAAACATACAAAGAAAACAAAAATTAAAAAGAGAACAGATCTGAGTACTAGACAAAGTAACAGGAATTAAGAATAAGAAAGAGAAAGGATAAACGGCTACATACAGCAGCAACTCTGGGGGAAAAGGCAATGGTGGGAACATGGGGTTACTGAAACACAACAAGAGCAAAATAGTAACTCCTGAGAATATATGAAAGCCACTATCAACAGGCAAGTCCTGCTAAGCATTCTGTTTGTGAACAGAGAGGAATAAAATACATTGTGGGAAGACTGTCATTTAAAATTGCTAGAGTAGCTCTGGTGGGGTGGGGGGTAGGGAGGGAGATACAGGTTTAGATTTGATTTGTAACATAATCTTGTACAAAAATATATATATATAACAATAAAAAAAGAAAATTGCTAGAGTATATAGAATGTTAGCAATAACAATCCTTCAATTATCTGGAAAAATATGTTTATGTTGAATACTTCATTCACTGATGACCTAAATAATATAGAATTACTGAAAACTTAACTTTTTCATGTACAAAATAAATACAAAAAATGAAATAAAAAAAAAAAAAAAGGGGCGGATTCTGGATAGGCTGACTAGGCTTAATTGGATGAACCGGGCAATGCAGGAGCTGGGGAGAGTAATTTGGCACAATAGCTCTTGACTGTTTTAAAGCCTTCTTTGTAGTGGTCTTTCTAGGCTGGTAGGAATATAAACTCATCCAATCTCTATGGAAATTAGTATGAAGATTGCTCAAAAAAAAAAACTATAAATATCGGGCTGAAGAGATTGCTCAGTGGTAAGAGCACTGGATGTCTTGGCCGAGGACGAGGTTTTCGGTCCCAACAACACCTGGCAGTACCACCAATTTGACTCTAGTTCAAGGGGAATCCAACAACCTCTTATGATCTCTCTAGTATGCACACAACCCAGTCTGACTTACACCCACCACAGGAATAAAAATACACACAAACATATAATAGAAAAATAAAACAGACCATGAATTGGCGTAACTCTTGGTATTTCTCGAAGGACTCCAAGGGAAACATTATCACGGCGGCTAACTGCCCTTACTCAGCAGCGCAACTGTAACGCCTATTATTTGTAGCTAAATGTGCAGGACTATGCCTAGTCATTATTTACTGTCCGACATGTAACAAACGATATGTGTCTAGGAATATTATAAATAATTATTATAATAATATCTTATAATGATTCGTGCATTTGTGCTATACACAAAGCATATACAATCTCCACTAGCCAGGGAAGAATATGATGAGTTAGTTAAGCAAAAAAATTTAGTTATTTTCCTATACATGCCTCTCCAATAGAGCAATATACAAACATACTGCGTTCTTCCTCTTGTTCTTCTCATTTCTTCCAGTTACTGTGCCAGGCGCTACCCCTAATATATGATTGTCCTCTATGCCCTCTCTCCCTTTTCCAATAGTCGGTAATTAATTCCTTTGTGGCAGCAACTATGCTTAAGCAACTAAAATTAATTCAACTTCTGACGTTTCTGTTATCCCAAACCTCTCTCTTGCACCTGCTAAGGCTATGTATGCTTGAGTGTTCGTCAATTTACTATGCATATCACAGACAGAGATCATACTTCCTTTTGTCAATCGCTTATAGCGTGTAACCGAAATTTCTGGCCTAACCCCGGTCACTGGTCGCCCGCGTCCCCATCCATTGCTAAATTCTCTTTTCGTCGGACACCCTACACTATTACTAGCAATCACCTATATTACCCATATTACTCTCTTTGTGTTGGACGACTGGCTTTCACAGCCAATACCGGGCTGTATGTTCCACTTTGTCAGGTTATTACCAGGTCATAAAATGTGATGCTCCTCAGATTTAATGGAAAAAGCAGACCTAAAATACAGATGCTAAAGACAAATGGAGCCACAGCAAGACGACATATACCACGAAGACGAAGCCTTCACATGGCCACTGCACTCACTGAGATGCACTTAACTCCTTACAGGTAAATTTTTTTCTTTTTTTTAAACTTAGTCAGAATGCTGGGTGTCCCCAGGTAAATTTTTTGACACTGGCTCAGGAAATTAAAAGCAGCTTTTACTTTTTACAGGAAAACAACGGTCAAGAGTTTTGACCATCACTTGAATTTTTCTTCTCTTGCCTTCAATTAAATTTTCTTCTGAATAATTATATTTAGCAAATCATCTAAATTCTCTCTCAAGTCATTTCCCCTGTTTTTTTTTTTTTTTTTGGTTTTCTAGACAGAGTCTCCCTGTAGCCCCAGCTGTCCTGGAACTCAATTTTGTAGACCAGGCTGTGCCATTAGAACACCAAACGATTTCACTGCCTCGTGCCCCCCAGCTGTGTATAAAGGCGTGCGGCCACCGACGCCCAGCTCTCCAGCCATTTCTTAGTAAACTGTTGTGCTTTCTTCGACGCTTTGCTTTCGGTTTGGCTTCTTAAAATAGTGCTGTAAGCTGGAATAACAAACACAAATTATATGAGTGGCTGTAGTAAGCCAACAGTAAGCCTAATTTATCAAAAGGAGAAAGATATTCCAAGTAGAAGCAAGTTCTACCAGCAGAGAAGAACCAAACACCTATTCTTGCCTTGTCTCCAGTTCCAAGGAAAGATGTTATGAAATATGTCTAAATATTGTCTTTACCAACTGATGCTTCTTTACAGGGGTATAACAGGGTAATTTCATAAAAGCCAATTAAAAGTTCTAAAGACTAATTACACATCAATGAACCAACTGAGTCATTTTTTAATCTTGATTTTCCCACCCTTTGGAGAAAACCTAATATTAAAATGTTAAAACAAGGGCTGTGGATTTAACTTAGCGGTTGACTGCCAAAATCTCTAAGGCCCTAGGTTCAACTTTCAATCCTCTAGGAAATATAAAATATGGTACCTTTGAATTCCAAATGAACATATATATTTAAATGGAAAAAGAAAACAGGAAAATTTATTTGCCGAATGTGCCTGAGGAGACCAGAAGGCCTGCTGTATCCTGTTTCCTGACCTTGTACTTTTGATGATTCCTTAGAGTATATGTGTATATCATCTACCATCCACAATTCACTAAACAAGCAAAGTTTAAGCCAGAGACTAACTGTGTTTTGCAAATTGAACCACTCACACAGTAATGATTATTATTTCACTATCTAAATTACAAATATTATGAGCTCAACTGTAAGTTCATCTCTGCTTCGCAATCTACAAATATGGAAATGAGATAAAAAACAGCTGAAGTCGTTTGGAAACTGCTTTAGAGATTCCACATGGGGACAACAACTCCGACCAATGGATTTAGAAGCAATTGAACTAGCCAGGTGTGTGGGCGCACGTCCTTGCTAATCCTAACACTTGGAGTGGCTCACAGAGGCGGATGGTTAAACTCTATTTGTGAGTTTCAAGGCCACCTAGGTCGGTCTTATAACTATTAAAGGTGTGAGTTCCGGACAGCTGGGGGCCTACGGGAGAGACCCTGTCTCATAAAAAACAACAACACACTCAAAAATAATACATAAACCTGATCAGAGGATATTACACCTTCACCTTGATGCTCTTCAACTCATCAATATTCTGACCATAATAGATAGAATTATAACTGTTATCACCTTATATCATCAACCCAAATAATTTATCACTGGACACATTTGCTCTTAGATAAGATGATTTATCAAGAATTAGCACCCAGGCTAGAAGTGTGGCTCACATGGTAAGAGTGGCGTCACTAGCATGCATGAGGCACTGGGTTAAAAACTCTAAGCTACCATTAAAAAAAAAAAGTCTAAAAAGTAATTAAGACATCCATTTCATTACCAAAATGGCATTCTACAATTTTACTGTCCCATTCTTTACCTTCCAGAAAACCTAAATGTGCACAAATTAGCTATACTACTTACTACTATACCTATAAAAGTTACATGTCACTAGAGGTCAGGGACTCCAGCTATTCCAGAACTTAGGTATTAATCCAAAGACAAACCACCAGAAGAAAACAGTGAGGAAACTTTTAAATAACAGTAGGGGGACTTTGGCACAATAAATGTAGTTATAGCCCCCACAAAAGGTTTATACAAAATGCTTTGAGTGTATACACTTTGCCATAGCTTCTTCTTATACAGTGATGGAAATGATCACTGATTATTCTTTCTATTTATTCACAATGATTAGATGTAATCATGTTCGCAGTCCTCGACAGCGCTAAACATGCTAACCAGGAATCAAATTATTTAACACTCTAATTGGTATGTTCCCACTAAACTAATACTTTAACACCACCCACTCTGCTTCGCCTCTAATACCCCTTGCTACCCTAGGAAGGGACTGCTGTTATGGTCTTGTGGTGTAAGTCATCTATCTTCTGGCCTGCCCAGTCTGTCCTCCACAATGTAAGTCTATCACAAAAGGCAAAGGCTCCTATCTGAACTCATTTCACTGATTTGAAGTAATTTATGATCACCTATCAAACAGTACTGACAACAGTGGTAGGAAACACAGTATTGTAACAACACATACAAAGACAAACAAAAAGGTAAAAAACAGAAACAGATCTGAGTACTAGACAAAGTAACAGGAATTAAGAATAAGAAAGAGAAAGGATAAACGGCTACATACAGCAGCAACTCTGGGGGAAAAGGCAATGGTGGGAACATGGGGTTACTGAAACACAACAAGAGCAAAATAGTAACTCCTGAGAATATATGAAAGCCACTATCAACAGGCCCAGTCCGCGTAAGCATTCTGTTTTAGTGAACAGAGGAGGAATAAAATACATTGTGGGAAGACTGTCATTAAAAGGTGCGTAGAGTCAGCCTGGTGGGGGTGGGGGGGAGGGAAGGGAATACATAGATATGAAATTTTGATCAAAATAAATAATCTACAAAAAATAAAATAACAATAAAAAGAAACATTGCTAGAGTATTAGAATTGTTAGCAATAAACAATGCCTCATTATTCTCTGTGAAAAAAATATGTTTATGTGATACTTCATTCAACTGATGACCTAAATAATATAGAACTACTGAAAACTTAACCTGTTTTCATGTCAGCCCTCAGGGTCTTCAATTCTCCATCATTTTACTCTTAACTGTTATAACTGCTATAGATCCCTTTACCTTTCTATGCTATATAAGAGAGTGCATTTGTGATCTGAGACAAAATTAGGGAAATTATTAACCAAAACTAACTATGAGAAAAAGTTCCAGTTGGCATAGCATATGCTATACGTTCGGTGATAACATTCCATGTAAAAAAAAAAAAAAATGTTGATTTCCTGAGCTAGCCTGAACACTACTTCTAATAATAATATGTCAGGAATTCAATAGAACCTTTGTACCAACTAAAGTAAATGACGCAAGTCCTTTGGCAATGTAGCTACTATCATCGTGAAAGTCTTTAGACCAATAAGTCACACCACAATTACAGTAATTTGAGTGTGATTTCTGATCACTCATAAAAAGCATCCTTTCTTATTAAATTACACAAATATATTGCGCAGGCCTAACTATCCTTCATTATTGTTACTCTGGAATTAAACCCTATTCAGAGGTCTGGAGAGATCGGCTCCTAGGCAAGTTAAGCGCGCCGGACAGCATCTTTCAGAGGACCCGGTGTTCAATCCCCAGCACTCCACATGGGCGGCCGAGAATGCCTGAAACTCCATCCATCAGAGGAAACTCCAGTCCAGGGGAATCTAACACTGTCTTTCTGACGCTCGTGGCATGCAACAACCATGGTGTTGACACAAACCTGCAATGGCAAAAGACATTATCCACACATACACAGAAATAAATTTTTAAAAAAACCCTACTAATTCAGGTGTTGTAGGTATTGTTTTAAAGCTCGTGGGCAAAAAAGTGCAAGCCTAGCATGAGTGAGACCCTAGATCTAAATCCCCAATACCCCATTCATTTCAACAACACTCAGATCCCACATCATATAAATAACATTAATTATCTCCCCAGAGTACAATATATATAAAATAGTACATTCAATATATGTGATTCCTCTCCACATTAATGAAAGGATGTCAACCTTTGACTAAGTATATATTTTCGAGCTATGGAGGTTTTTTCACTTCTAGCAGTAAACTATTAGACGGAACAGGCAAACTGCAAAGCTTACTCAGCGCTTAAATCCTCAAGACATTTAAACTTTAACACAAAGAATCATTTACCCTTACCACTTAACAGCCCGCAATGTAAAAATGACTTTCCACAAATAGGTGCTAGCAATTTTCCATAGTTCTTAAGACTGTGAACACGGAGAGCACTGAGCCAGTAACAGCATATATGTACCAGACTTAGAGCACCACCTGCTGGCTAGAGTGTGAACCACCACCCCTTCCTCCAGCTCCTTACCTCATGGATTAGTCACAAGAACCACAGGGACCTTCACCCCACTTTTCACATTGTTGAACACTTAAGCTTAAATATGATAACTTTTCCTAAGAAGCATTCCAGAAGAGGAGGTCTCCTTACATTTGGCTGTCCCACAGAATTCTACACATTTTTAATGCATCTTCAGAGAAAAGCAAGGTAGCCTATGACCTCACCATTATAAATTTCAAATTCATACAAGATCACTTCATGAATCAATAACAAAAACCTATTTACAAGAAAGGAGTCCTGATACTAGGGACTTCTTTTCAGATACTCCAGTAAATACAAAGGTGGCAAGGGACATGAGACTTCAGGTGTCTGGATAGAGCATGGGGCAGGTGGGGGCTCACCATGTTGTTACTTCCACCCTGTTAGGGCTTCAACTTTTCTATTTCGAAGTTTTCTTAGTTTAAAAAAAAAAAAAAAAAAGTGTACTTTTCAAACAATGTTAACTCCATACTTCTGCTTCTCTTTCAGATCATAATACATATCTTTTACTACATTAAATGCATACCGCTTCTCTTCATATCATACACATGCCTTTAACCTATGTAATGCCGTTACTCTGCTATCTCTTCATATCATACACATGCCTTTAACTATGTTAATTGCCGTACTCTGCTTCTCTTCAGATAATACAATGCTATTTAACTTTTTGGCAAGACTACCACAAGACAATGTGTGCTGGCCACGCACATAGATGCGCTGACTTCCTGAGTCACTACAAACCAGTTTCCCGCCAGTTGCCTTTGCATGGACAAACTGCGCATGACTAATACCTCTGGGCCGCGCCTTGGGCATGCTAACTGGGCATGGCGTGACGTGCACCAATCCCGAAACTCGAAACCTTGGATCTATATAAGCGTTGCTTTCTGCCCACCATTCGGGGTTCCTTCTCACAAAAGAGCTGTGACAATAAATATTACCACAGAAAATGCTGTTGTCTCGCGTGAATTCTTGCGGCGAGCACTACACAGCGTCGGGCATAGAATTTCTCCTATGTTTCAAGACTGCGTTACACTCTGTTTCTTCAGATCATACTACATTCTTCCTTTACCTACTGTTAAACGGTCGACACAAGCTAACTGCATCTCGTTCAGATCATAATCACACCATGCCTTTTACCTATATTAACATCCCCATACCTCCTGCTGCATCTTAAGACATACACAGTCTTTAACCTATGTTTACTAACTCCTACTCTCGCTTCTCTTAAAGTATTCTATCTACATGCCTTCTACCAAGTTAAACGACCGAACACTTCGCTTCTCGTTACAGATATCATTACCTTCAATATCTTTTCTTGTTTTTCATTATTATTTCTTTTTTTATGACTTGTTGGTCAATGTGACTGTACGTCTGCATGCAGGTATTTGTGCACATCCGGTGTTTGTGCTTCATAGCCTCAGAGGTCAGAAGAGGGTGTCGGAACTCCCCCTGGAAACTGGAGTTCTCAGCTGGAAATTGGAGTTTCAGGGCGTGTTTTCGGCTGGCCATGCTGAGGATGCTGGGGATCGAACCTGGGTCCTCTGTAAGAGCGTCGCAGCTCTTCTTAACCACTGAGGCCAATCTCTCACAGCACAACCGATATCTGTCTATGATGTTAACTCATACACTCTGCTTCTTTCAGATCCATACACTATGCCTTTTACCTATGTTAACTCCATACTCTGCTTCTCTTCAGATCATACACATGTTTTTAAGTGTTCATTTTTTAAAAAAGCCTTTTTATAGAACTCCTTTACAAAATGGTAAAAGAACACTATAAATGTTATGATTCTGTATCTACAGTCGAATGGAGAAAACTGTCACAATGATATCCCACTCAGCACATGTGGTGAGGACAGCATTCCCACCATCTCCATCCAGGGAAGTCAAAGTTGCTACTGTTTCCCGACCATGTGAACACAGAAAACAAAGCTCGGTATTTCTTAGCCCATTGCCAGAAAGAGGTCCAGTGCTGGAAGAGACACTTAAGCAAGTGCTAAGCTTAGTCTCATCTTGTTTGGGTTCGGGTTTTTTTTTTGTTAACAGGGTTCCCAAGTAGCCCAGCTGGCTGAAATATCTGGATGACCTTGAAACTGTCCCTGTCCACCTCCCCATATTCACAGAATGACAAGGTATCATGTAACCATGCTTTAGGCTGTTCTTCCTACTTATTGAAGGGGCTCGTGCAATACTTTATTAATTAATATATGGAACAGAGGTCAATGTGGAACCTCGGGGTCTTGGTCTTTGCCTGCTGAGCAAATGGCATGCACGGTAGTAAAGATCTTTCTTAGAACTTCAGGGGGGCTGGAGAGCCTGGCTCAGCGGGTTTAAGAGCACACGACTTGCTCTGGGAAAAGGAACCCAGATTTGATGTTCCCAGCACCCATGTAAAGGAAGCTAAAGGAACCATCTTTAAGCCAGCATGATGGTCCACACCCGCTTTAAATCCTAGCAGGCACTTTGGTCCATGATCAAGAGAGTGATCTCTGTATAGAGTTCAAAGGCCAGCTGAGTCCTACAAGATTTCAGTTCTAGGGCCAGCTGGAAGGCTATTAGGAGACCCTGTCTCAAAAAAGATACCAAAAAAAAAATAATGTTTTTTCTTTTCATTATGTTTCAGATTATTGCAATTGAATATATACATAATTATCATACACTCACACAAAAACACAGCATGTTGGAGCTGGAGAGATTGGCTCATTGGTTAAGAGACACGTGTTTGCAGAGCGATCATGGGTAATCAATCCATTTCCCAGCACCAACGACAATGGTGCGGTGAGAAACCGTCTTAATCATCCAATCATGGGGATCTTATCACTGTACATCTTTTTTTTTTTTCCTCTTCTTTTGTGTGCTGACCTTCTTTCCCCATGTTTTAACATGTCACACTGGCGACACAAAATGGAGGTTGCTACAAGACCTACATGCGCAGATCAGGTACACTACATACACATAAAAATAAATAATACTCTAAAGAAAGAAAATAATATGGGTTAATTCCAAACACATTTAGAGAGTTCGGCATTTAAAAAAAAAAAACAAGCGATATGTTTAGCCAGGATGGTGCACCCACCTTTAATATCACAGCCATTAGGAAGGCAGGGTAGGCGAGTGTTGGATCCTCGTGCGTTCAAGTTCAGCCCTGGCTCTCTTAAGCGAGCTCCAGGACCGATGGAACTAAAGGGAGCACCCTGTTCTAAAAAGAAACAAATACAAAAAAAAAAAAACCCCAAAGCACGTTATTATCTTATACATAACAAGAAAGAGAGCACAGGGCTGGGATGAGATGGCTCAGTAATTAGAAAGGTTGCTTTGCACATGCTCTTAAGCGCAAAACCTGCGTGTGTTGAATTGTTCGTTGAACATAGCACATGTCTAATATACTATGTTGTTCAGAGTCCCTATAAAAACAGTTTAGGAAAGGAAAACTCTTTTCAAAAAATAACACTTATCACTTTTCTTTTTGAAATTTCATGAAACATAGGAAACACTGGTAATTTGTATCTATGGAGAAAATGTACTTCACAGCCGGAAAAAGTAGAGTCAAATCCCTGTCTCTCAGTAGCCAGCCCCATAGGCAGAGGGCACCAGCTTCTCATGTGTAGTAGGAATCCTAGGATGAGAATGTCGCAAGCAAAGGATAGTATACACTGTAGAAACTGCCCCTTACACACAGCTATCACCAGGTCTTGGGATTAGTCAGTAACCTTGGGAGAAAGAAGCCAAAGGGGTTGGCTGTGACCAGTACTGCGAGAAGAATAAATAATTGCATCAAGTGTCACTAAAAGAAAACAAGTAAGCAGTATGAGGACCAAGCATGAAAGATCTATGAGCATAAGACAAGGGATAAGCATGCTATTAACAGCTCTGGCCACAGGGATATTGGAACCAAGAACCAGGAGTTCACACGCTGAATCTATTGAAAAAGAATATGGAGAATAAATGCTTTTGACAGCAGCACTGTATTGAAGCTGGAGCAAAAATACTGGCCTGGGGAGCAATACTGTTCTAGGTTATCTTGAATCCCACAGGATCAAATAAAGAGAACCCAAAGTGGCAGGTAAGGTTGCTATAATAAATTATAAATAGCTACATATTCCTATCCCTTTTCTCAGCCTTATAAAAGACATAAAAGCATATAAAGAATGTAGCTATATATGATTTATAAACGCATACATGTGGTATGTGTTAACAGTAACAGGAACGATAAAGGGAAACAAGAGGAACTAAGACACCCAGAGGGTGACACTGTATCTTCTATGGAATGAAGGAATGAATTAGCATATTGATAATCTGAGTAAGTTGTAAAATCTATTAGGCTATAACTAGTATAAGACACTAAATTTTGAGATTTTTTTTTATTTTATTTTTTAAATTTAGTTCTGTGATGTGTAAATGAATATGTTATGTACTGTCTACATGCAGAGTCGTGCACCCAAGTCGTGCAATCCCAGAGGATCAGAAGAGGGAAACTCGCATCCGCCTGGACTGGAGTATTTCTCCTGGAATTGGAGGTTCAGACGGTTCTAGCTCTGCCAATGTGGGTGCTGCGGATCGAACCAGGTCCTTGTAAGGAGCAATATTATATCTTAAAACATGTAGAAAAAACAGGTGGAGAGATGGCTCATTTAGCCCGATGCTTGAGGACCAGTCGATGATCCCATGCACTACAGACTCTGGACTCATCCAGGGGCATGACCTATCTGACATGATTCCCAAACATTGCTAAGACATCTTGACTCGTCCAAGATTGACTCTGACATTGCCTGACACATGCGGTGCACAACCCTAAGCATGCAGAAACAGTACATTCATACCACATAAAAAATAAATTAAAACTTTAAAACTGTAGTAATAAAAACATTTAAAGGACATTTAAATGTATATTAAGACACTGTAGCTCTTGCTGACTTCGACTGGAATTTCCTATGTAGAAAACCAGGCCCTGGCCTGGAATGGTATGTAGACCATTGGTTATCTCACCAGAGACCTCTCTGCTCCTGGTGCTGGAATTAAAAGGTATACACCAATCCCCTGTTTAAGACCTGTGATTCAGGTAAGACTTTCTATGTAAACTCCTGGGTGGGACATGTGACCTAGACATTTTCATAATTCCTCACTTCATGTCACCAATGTCTTGGCCACCTATTAATACCTGCTAAGGAAGGAGGTAGAAAGCCTGAGTTTCTAGAACAGTAGTAAAGAGGAAAGTTCACAAAAATAAGACCTGTCTCCCCTGAACATATCCAAAGGAGCTTCCAGGGTCTGGCAAAATCCTTGCTACCTGTAAAAGTTGCCAGCCCAGCTACTGACCTCAATGCAGAATCCTGAAACCTTGGCACAGTGGTTCTCTAACTGGAATGTGACCTAGTTTAAAATACAGGCACTGAGTTGGCATTTCAGATGACACCATCTGAAGGTAACATTTTAAATAAAAGGCTCTGGGAGCCTAGGAAGTTGGCCTTCTCTCAGAAAACACACAGAATTAATTCCTATTATACTAATCTCTAGTTTACATGCTCTGTGTTATTTTTTTAAAGTAACTACATAATCACAATTGCTCTTGTATCTGTTAGGTTCCCTTCTTTCAAACACCCCTCTCTGTCACAAACTGTGCATCTATCATTTTATACCCTATCCACAGCCTGAGAAAGCAGGCCCTCAAAAAGTGCCTATCTTCAGGACGATCATGTCTTACTTAATCTAACTTCCTGTGTAGCAATCTTAAATCTTTCTGCTTTTGACTCAGTATCGTGGACTCAATAAACTTTTGTAGCAAGTTTTCTCCATGAGGATAATGTGTAAGAAAACCTCGTGGAATCTCATAATTTTTCTTATGAAGAATTCTAAAAATGACAATGTCTAAAATCTCTTTCAAAAAAGCACACCAATATGCAGTCATCAGCTCTACTTCACAGATAAGATATATCGTGCTTCTTCAGAGAAATGGTACACAGATAGGAACATTACCAAGATAGGAAACCAAACATACATTTTACAACATGGCAGAGTACCTCCAGCTCTTTCCAACATTCATCCGGCGGATCCTGGTTATGGTCATTTGATTATCTTGAAAGATAAACGACAAAGCACTGGGCTGAAGGAGAGATGATACTCTGGGTCTCAAAAGGAGATACGGTACTAGTTCACCTTCAGAGCAAGAAAATACCCAGAAATGCTATTGAGACCAACTTCGACATGATGATCTGTTTCTGAAGGTGAGGCTAAGTGTCGTTAAGATTCTCCGCAAATCCATTTCCAAGCTCATAGCACTTTAGGAAATTTGTTCACATAAAAAGATGAATCCCGCACCAGGCTAACTGCACAGAGGCCCAGTGCCAGCTTCCTACCGGCACAGAAAAACCATCAACTCAAGGCCCAGGGCAATTTAGCTGTTTTCTTTTGTTTCCCCCTCTATCCATAAGCTGTGTTATCTCACATGCTTGCTGTGCTCAAGACCAATATATCTGTCACTTCTAATTAATCAAGGGTTTTAGACTTTTTTCCCTTCCAGACTTTTCTGGGGTCATTTGATTTACAAAATTCAAAGTGTACAAGAGTGACTATTAAAAACCCTCCATTGTTTTCCTCTTCCAGCCTACCTCTATGATAGACAGGTAGCACATTAGTAAGGAATAATTTAGCTGTTCTGAACTTTTCCTGGATATGACTTTTAAGTAAAGGGTAAAGCATATTAACCACATTACATAAAACACTACCATCAAAATATAAGCTTCCTAACAGGCCATGTTCGGACGAGCCTTAATCCAGCACCTGGGAGGCCGAGACAGGTTGGATCTCTGTGCGTCCAAGGCCCAAACCTGGTCTACAAAGACAGGCAGATCTCTGCGAGTCCNGTATGAGTGTACTGTCTGCATGCAGGTTTGTGCACCCATGTCGTGCAATGCTGCGGAGGTCAGAAGAGGGTCTCAGATTCCCCTGGAACTGAAGTTCTCCTGGAATTGGAATTACAGACGGTTCTTAGCTGCCATGTGGGTGCTGGGGATCGAACCCAGGTCCTCTACAAGAGCGGTCAGTGCTCTTAACCGCTAGGCTATCTCTCCAGCCCCCGAGTCCCTTTCTTTTTTTTTTGTCTTTTTGAGACAGGGTCTCCCTGTAGCCCCAGCTGTCCTGGAACTCACTCTGTAGACCAGGCTGGCTTTGAACTCACAAAGATCCACCTGCCTCTGCCTCCCAAGTGCTAGGATTAAAGGCGTGCGCCACCACGCCTGAGTCCCTTTCTTAAAGCAGGCCAGTTCTTCCTCACTGAACCATAATCAGCTGCCAGTATTTCTTCAGCTAAGGTTGGGTTCTGCTACCCATTTCTGCAGTTCCACACTGGGTTTTTATCTGGTTAAGCTTGCATGGGTCTTGTGCATGCTGATACCAATGCTGTAGGTTCATATGAACAGGGTCCTAGGAGCTTGTAGGATTAATTTCCATATGGTCTTGCACCACCTCCTTGGCTTTTAAATCTTTCCGCCCTCTCTTCTGAAATGTTCCCTAAGCCCTGGGTGAATGAAGCTGAATATAGGTTATCTCCATGGTTTGGCCATTCATGCCCTTTTGAGTTCCTGGCCTCCTGTTGCATGGGGAGGCTTCTTTAATAAGAATTAAGAGCTTAGTGTCCCTTTGGCTCCTTGTTTTATGTTGTGTGAGCCTTAGGTACACCTTGCATTGTAGTTGTGTCACTTAGGCATGAGCAATTCGCAGACCATGTCTGTGTGTGTCCAGTTGTGGGACTCTGTACTGTTCTTCATCTGGTGCAAAAACAGCTTCTTTTTTGAGTGGTGTCTGGGATATTTGTCTGTAAATCTAAGGATTCCTATTATGCAGTTAGTAAGATGTTATCTTAGCCTACGGAGGAGTCAGCCTTAGGAATTTCTCTGAGATCTATGACCTCTCCAATTGTGTGTATCTGGCTATGTTTATACTACCACAAATGAGTTTCTGCCCACTGAGTGGGCTTTAAGTCCAGTTAGCTATTGATTGCCCCAAGATAAAAGTGCTTCTACTGTACCAATGTCATATGCTGGGCTGATCATTGACATGGATATTTTTGGTCTTAAAGGTGGTGTTGGACCATTGACTGATGTTCTACCTTAGTGCTCTCCAAATCTATGAAAGCTAGCTTTCAGGGGAAGTGGCTTTCAGCTCTGTTCCAGCTCCATTGCTCCAAATCTGGTTGCTGAAGTATGTCTTGTCTTCAGCAATAAGGTCTTACCTTCAGGTTCTGGGAAGCAATCAAGGGCTGTGTAATTTTGGGAGGCCCTTGGACTATGCTGGCCAGTGACTCAAAGGAAAGTTTCTCTTGTCTAGTACTGTTTTCTTGTTATGTAGCCTTCAGCTTTGCACATGGACTCATGTAGAGTTACTGTATGTGTAATTGTCAATAGATTGTTAGACTAATATGATTCTCCCAGGGTTTTGACCCTAGCTATGTATTTATCTCTCCTCTCTCCCCTTCCCTGTCTAGCCCTCCCTCTTCTCCATTTAAAGTATCCCCACTTTTCCCATTTCTCCTGTGATACTGCCAGTGTCCTATGGCTCCACTTCTCTTGGGCTCCTTCTTTCCCTTTATCCCCACATTTCCTTCTATAATTTTTCCTCTCCCCTCCAATTTAAATACCCTGTTTTTATCCATTTCTTCCTTGGTAATACCTGTTACCTACTAGTCTTTTGTCTCAGATTCCTTTTCATTTACCTGGTTCCTACAGTTACATCAGGATATATACTTAAATATAAGGATTTGGTGCTAGGATCTACAAATGAGAGACAACATACATTTGTTTCTTTTGAGTCTGTGTTATTTCACTTAGCATAACAGCTTCTAGTTCCATCCATTTACCTGAAAACTTGATGATGTTGTCTTTCTTTACTGCTGCATTTACTCCATTGTATAAATGTACCACATTTTCATTATCCATTCATCAGTTGAGGGGCATTTAGGTTGCTTCCATCTCTTTGCTATTGTGAAAAGAGCAGCAGTAAACATAGATGTGCAAGTACCGTTGCAATAGGCTGAATCATTTTGGTTAAGGAGTACTATAACTGGGTCAAATGGTAGGTTTATTTTTAGGTTTATTTATTTTTTTTTTTTTTGAGACAGGGGCCTCCCTTTAGTCCCAGCTGGCCTGGAGCTCGCTAGGTAGATCAGGCTGGCCTTGAACTCACAGAGATCCGCCTGCTTCCTCCAGGTGCTGGGATTAAAGGTGTGTGCCGTCACTCCCAGCTCATTTTTAGTTTTTAAAGAGTTCTCCACACTGCTTTCCTTAAGGGTTATATGAGCTTGCAGTCCCACCAGCAGTCAATGAGTGTTCCCCTTTCCCCACAACCTTTCCAGCATTTGATATCATTTGTTTTCTTGATCTTAGCCAGTCTTACAGGGGTAAGATGAAATTGTAAAGTGGTTTTAATTTGTATTTCCCTAATTACTAGTGATGTGGAACACTTTTTAAGATGTTTCTTAGCCATCTTTCTTCTTTTGAGAATTCTTTGTTCAGATCTTTAGCCTGTTTTTTTGGGGGGGGATCACTGGTTTTCTTGGTCCTTTGTTTTTTGAGTAATTTATATATTTTGGTTGTTAATTCTCTGTCATATGTGGTAGTGGTGTAGATTTTCTCTGATTCTGCAGGTTTTCTCTTTACTTCTTTGTTTCTTTTGCTATGCAGAAGCCTTTTAGTTTAATGAGGTCTCACTTTTTGATTGTTGACCTTAATTCCTGAGCAAAAAGACCAAAATAAATAAATAAATAAGGCTTCAAAATTCAAGAAAGGACAGTAGTTGGCAATTTAAAAAAATTTTTTTTTTTTTTTTGGTCTTTTTGAGACAGGGTCTCCAGTTGGCCTGGAACTCACTTTGTAGACTAGGCTAGCCTTGAACTCACAGAGATCTGCCTGCCACTGCCCCGAGTGCTGGGATTAAAGGTGTGTGCCACCAAGCCCGGCTGGCAATTGAAAATTTTATACAAATTTTATTAAGTTAATAAAATTAACAATATCATTAACTGAAAATTTGCCTATTTAAGTTTGAAAAGCTAGATTGCCAGCCTAGTTATTCCTGTTTTCAACTAAATTAAGGTGTTTTTCAGAAGGAATCTTTAAGATGGGTAGATAGGTAAGGAATATAGACAAATGAAGAAGATCACTATGTTTGCATCCTGTTGTTTCTAGAGTGGTGAAGTGAATTGAGGAGGATATTTTTAAGACATGCTAAAATGTTCATTTTCTTAGTAGGTCTGAATATCTTGAGTAGGATCTTATAAAAATATTAACCTCATCCATGTTTTCTTAGTAGCCATGAATACACTCATGTTAGGGAAATGGCACTGAGGTATTAACATGGGTTACTTACTATGGCCAGTCTTTTTTTTTTTTTTTTAAGTAAACTTCTGATTTTTTTTTTGTATTTTCGAGACAGGGTCTCCCTGTAGCCCCAGCTGTCCTGGAACTCACTCTGTAGACCAGGCTGGCCTTGAACTCACAAAGATCCGCCTGCCTCTGCCTCCCAAGTGCTAGGATTAAAGGCAAGCGCCACCATGCCCAGCTGATTTTTTTTTTTTTAAGTAGCTTTAGCTTCACAACAAAATTGAAGTATAGTCTTTTACCTTGAGCAGTGTTCGTGACCTGATTTGTTGAAAAGAGTCTGTTCTGTCGTCAGTCTTAGTTCATATGCAAAGTGCACTTTGACAGCCATTCATTTTCTTCTAATTGTTTTTCAAGGTACTAGCACTTGTTCTGTGTGATTTCCTTAGAAGGGGTTCATGGAGTGACTGAAGTAGAACAGAGGAGCCGCAGGCTCCCCTGGCACACTCAGGTACCTCTGGCATGCTGATAGAAAGGAAGCATTTTCTGAAATCTTTTTCATGCCTGGAAATAGTGTGAATGTGTCTTGTGATTTGTTATTCTGTTTTTACTGTTTCAGGATTGAAAACTCTTAGTATTTCATACTCTGGCAGCTCAAACAAGACAAGTATTTCAAATTTCTTTCTTTTCCTTTTTTTTTTGGGGGGGGGTCCTTTTGAGACAGGGGTTTCCTATAGCCTCAGGTGGCCTAGAACTTGCTATGTAGCTGAGGCTGGCCTTGAACTCACAGAAATCCACCTGCCTCTGCCTCCCAAGTGCTGGGATTACCACACCACACCATGAAATTTCTTACTTTGAAAAATTGTCATCACTAATATTAACTATACTCATTACAAATACACATGCCAAAGATGTTATATAAATTGTTGGGACCTCAAAGGGGCATTAGTTTTCTTTTTCTTTTTTTTCCTTTTTATTTTTATTTGACCATTAAGTACACATATGCAATAAACATAAGGAGTGTTCATATAAACCCAATTAGTTAATGTCTGAGCTCAGTTTTTGTACATCCCAGGGTCCCCAAGTCCAGTGGAAAATGTTTGCTTACACAACCATGTTGATCAAAGAAAAAAGAAGGAAGGAAGGAAGGAAGGAAGGAAAGAGAGAGAGAGAAAGAAAGAAAGGAAAGAAAGAAAGAGAGAGAAAGAGAGAGAGAGAAAGAAAGAAAGAAAGAAAGAGAGAGAAAGAAAGAAAGAAAAGGAAAATCCAGTCCGTTTTTGCTGTGATCTCACAATTCATCCCGCTTCCTTGGCCTCTATGATTTGACACTCCCAACTTCTGTGAGAATCCCTGGGCTTCCGAGGGGAGGTGGGGGGGGGAGAGGAGGATCCAGTTTTTTTTTTTCTTTTTTTTTTCTTTTTCTTTTTCTGAGGTGGCACATCAAACTCTTGGAACTGTCCAAGTTCTGTTTGTAACTGAAACTTGTCTTGAGTTTCAAAGGAGTGTAACCAGTAAGTAGGAAGAGGCCATATGTGGTTAGTAGAGCATTGAAATGATATTTTATCTTTGTGATTCCATTATTTGGTGTATCATCTTATTCAGATGTCTTTCTGTCTATTCTTTGTCCAGTTGACTTATCTAATGGGGTATTAAAGTCCTCTGCTACTAGTATATTAGATTGCTAGAGGCAGCCTTAAAGTCCTATAAAATTGTGTTTATGAAGTTTGGTGAGCCTGAATTTGGTGTGTATAAATTAATGATTATGATATCTTCTTGGTTAATTGTTCCTTTGATAAAAATGAAATGACTCTCTTCATCTCTTCTGATTAGGTTTAGTTTAACATCTATTTTATCACATATTAGAATAGTGACTCCTGCTTGTTTATTAGTGTCATTTGCTTGTATTATTTTTTTCCATCCTTTCACCTTGAGATAATGCCTGTCTTTAAAGGTGAGATAGTGTTGGACTCAAACTGCCACACTCACAAGATTAACCAATGAGGGGCCACAGATTGATATGAAATTTATTTAATTCGCTAGTGCACCAGAGCCCAATTAAGAAACCTGACACATCAAGGGAGGCAACTGTTCATGTGTCAGGGACGCAACCCATTCCACGCAGGGATGAGCGCGACCCTGACTGTTACAGAGACCTTTTAAAGCCAAAGCCACAGACTAGAGGAATTTAGTGACACCATACATACACAATTGCAAGGCTATAGAAACACAATACAAGCAGTGGTGACCTTTAAGCTGATTGGTTGTGTTTAGCAGCGGGAAGTCCCTTGGAGAGGAATGGGCTTCTTAGGGGGTAGGAAGCACTCCTACAGGGTTGGGAAAGTTCATCCTGACCTCAGGTAGCTCTGGGAACTAATAACTCAGTGTCAGACTGTATTCTTGTGGTTAAGGTAGTCATGGGAACCAAACCTGCTTCAACTAGATAGTTGCTCCTGCATGGTTAACCCTTTCCTTTTGATTAATAACTTCTTTATGACCTGGTCCTAACAATAGGTTTCTTGTATACAACAAAAAGATGGGTTTTGTTTCTTAATCCATTCTAACAGTCTATGTCTCTTAATTGGAGAATTTAGTCCATTGATACTTAGAGTCATTATTGAGAGAATTAAACTACTTCCAATCATTTTGATTTCTCATGCATTCTTGCCCTAGGTTTTTTTTTTTTAATGGATGGTTATTAGCCACCATGTGGGTGCTGGGAATCGAACCCAGGTCCTCTGCAAGAGCAGTTGGCCCTCCCAACTGCTGAGTCATCTCTCCAGCCCTGCCCTGGGTTTTTATTCCATAGTAGTAGTATCATTTGTTTTCTGGTGCTGGTTGGTTATAGTCATCCCTACCCTCTACTCTTTGTATTGCTTCAAATATTCTCTGAAGGGATGGCTTTCTGGACAATAATTCTTTCAACTTATTTATGTCATGGAACATTTTCCTTTCTCCTTCAATTATAATAGACATTTTTGCTGGATAAAATATTCTGGGTTGACAACTATAGTCATTTAGAACTGGGAATACTTTAGATCAGGCTCTTCAGGCTTTCATTGTTTGCAATGAAAAATCAGCTGAAAGCTGGTGTGGTCACATGCACCTTTAATCCCAGTAGTCAGAGGCAGAGGCAGGCCGATCTCTGTGAGTTCAAGGCCAGCCTGGTCTACAGGGCGAGTTCCAAGACAGCTGGGACTAAAGGGAGACCTTGTCTTTGCTTTGAACATCTAGTTTTTTTTTTTTTTTTTTTTTTTTTTGACAGGTCTTCCCTATACCCCAGCTGGCCTGGAACTCACTCTGATAGGAACCAGGCTGCCTGCACTTCATAGAGATCCACCTGCCTTGTCTGCCTGAGTGCTGGGATTAAAGGCTGTGCCACCATACCCATCTTAAAGACGGTTCTTAGCCGCCATGTGGGTGCTGGGAATCAAACCTGGGTTCTCTGCTAGAACAGTTGGTGCTCTTAACTGCTGAGTCATCTCTCCAGCCCACATCTGGTGTTTTTTACTGTGAAAATGGCATGGAGAATTTCTTTTCTGCTTCTTATATTTTTATAGGTATCTCTTTCTTTAATTTGGGAAAATTTTCCTCTATAATTCTGTTGAAAATCTGAGTAATATCATTATCCTGTGAATCTTCTTCCTCTTCTATCCCTATGATTTGTAAGTTTGGTCTTTTCATAGTGTTTCACAGTTCCTGGTTGTTCCATTTTTGTGTTTTTAAAAAAATTTTTTAATTTACTTGATTGATCCAGTTCTTCCATATTGTCTTCTAGTCTTGATATTCTATTTTCTACTTCATCATTCTGTTGTTGAGACTTTCTCCCATCCTTTCCAAGAGGTTTGTGGATTGTTACATTTCTTTTTTCAATTCAACTTGAATTTTCTTCAGTGTTTCTATATCTTTTATAATTTCCTTCCGCAGTTTATCGTTGTCGTCTTTTAATTTATCCTTATCTTTTAGGTTCCTGACTTCTTTGTTTATATGTTCTTTAAATTCTTTCAACTCCTTAATTTCTCTAATCATGTTTACAGTTGTTCTTTAAGATCTGTATCTGAGGGCTGGAGAAATGGCCTAGCGGTTAGAGCACCGACTGCTCTTGCAGAGACCCCGGGTTCGATCCCCGCACCCACATGGCGGCTCTGAGAACCATCTGAAAACTCCAATTCCAGGAGAACATCAGTCCCGGGGAGTCTGACACCCTCTTCTGCCTCTGCGCATTGCACCACACGGGTGCACAGACTTGCATGCAGACAGTATATTCCGAGACATAGAGAAAAAAAAAAAAAATAAAAAAAAAAAGATTGTAATCTGAGTATAGCTAAGGAGTCTTTTACTCATAGAGTTCTTCAGTAGTATTATGTTTCACAGAGGTCCATTGAGTTTATATATATATATTTTTTTTTTTTGTTGTGTTGTTGTTGAGCTTTAGACATTTGGGTGCTTTTATGATGTTGTTCTAATGTGAAGCTTGGGTGTTTTTTTGCTGAGTTTAGACTGATTTTGGTTATATTCTAGGGTTTATTGGTCTCAATTGGTGTACAGTGTGATAGTTAGGCTCTAGAGTCCCCCTCTATCCCCGCACTGGCAGACCAGCACCCTCATCCAGCCAGTAAATAGCTCAATCAGTGGCCTGAGTCATATAATACCCAAGCTGGCCTGAAGCCCCCAGGCCTGTGGAACCCGCACCCAGGGCCCCAGGGCTCCCAGTGTGTGGGCTGGAAGGTCACAGCACCTCCACTGCTGTGCAGCGGGGTCCCCCATGCTAAAATGGGAGCCTCAGTCACCACCCGGTGAGATGTACTCACAGGAACCACCACATGCTGCTGTGGCTGCCCACTTGTCCCCCAGAGCCACCGTCAAGGTTTATACCTGGGTCCAGTGGAAGGGAGGCTCAGCAACACTTGGTTGCCCTGCGGTCTCCACATGCCCTCGGCCATGTCGTAGGTGCAGTCCAAGTGCCCTTGGACCACCTCCAGCAGCTTCCTACAGCTCTCGGGGGCCCTGAGTCCCCCTCCCCCTTTGCTTAGTGCTCAGAACACACCCACCTCACCCACCCTGGGTGCTGCCATTGGCATTTAGTTTTCTAGACAGTGTTTATATAGTGTCTTTATTCCTCCCCTCCTTCTTTCGAAGTAATGCTATCTTAACTGATGCATCAATTATACTAAACCTGAGCTGCTTACAGATTCAAAAGTGACAAGCCTGTGTGGTGGTCGCCTTTAATCCCAGCACTCAGAGGCAGAGGGAGCAATCTCTGTGAATTCAAGGCCAGCCTGGTCACATAGGGAGTTCCAGACAGCTGGTACAGGGGGACCCTGTCTCAAAAAGACAGCAAAAAAAAAATGCCATAACTCCAGGGGTAAGATAGAAACCTTATAATATCAAATTCTGATTAAAAAAAAGATTTCTGTATAGAGTGTATTCCTGATTTGTGTAAGTGCCCATGTGTGCAAACACCTGTCTAGTCAGAAAAGGTGTTGGAGCCCCTGAACCGGCGAGTTATGGATGGTGTAGCTGCAAATGTGGGTGCTGGGAATTGAACCCATCCTCTGCAAGAGCAGCCAGTGAGTTCTCTTAACTGCTGAGCCATCTCCAGCCCCTCAAATTTCTGATTTTAAAAATACATCATTTACCATTCCTCATTTTCTCCATGTTAAAATTGTTAGTATCTTAATTGACACTTTTGCTTTTGGGAGGAAGGGTATGGATTATCTTAGATTGGACTACTTAAGTCTTCAAGATCATAAAAACTTGAATTTTCAGTTTCCCTAAAATTACTTGTATAATATCAAACATATGAAATAGTAGGTTTTTATGTTGTTGTTGTCTTTTTTTGTGGTCTTTTTTCAAACAGGGTCTCCCTGTAGCCCCAGCTGTCCTGGAAACTCACTATGTAGACCAGACTGGCTTGAACTCACAAGGATCCACTGCCTCTGCCTCCCAATGCTAGGATAAAGGCTTGCAACCACCATGCCGGCCTGAATAGTAGTTTTTGTATACTTCATAGTTTCAGAAAGTTCTAGAAGTATAATAATTTGTGATGTATTAAAAAACAAAAATCTTTGGCGGTGGAGAGATGGCTCAGTGGTGGAGCACCGACTGTTCTTGCAAGGACCACAGGTTTGATTCCCAGCACCCCCCATGTGGCAAGAACCGTCTTTAACTCCTAGTTCCAGGGGAATCAGACAGCCTCTTCTGACCTCCAGCACCTGCACACACGGTGCAGCCTACATTAAACAAACAAACAAACCTTCTAAAGTTTCGATGTTACTTTGTCATATATTCTAGAGCTGAGATGATACTAGTTAATCCTGTAGCTTTTGATATGCTATGCTGTTTCAGGAAGGCATTTATTTGGATGGGGAGGTGTGGCTGGCACATCTTTTAAACTTTATTGGGAGAAGTTTATTATGGAAACTTTTTCTTTTATTATGGAAACTTTTAACATTCACAAAGCAAATGCACCAATTACCTAATGTTATGGCAAAATGAGTAACATCAATGTATCTGAAAACAACTGTGTTATTATTGTAGAATCCCTTAAAAATAAACAAATAAAAAGGAAAAAAAAAAACATTCACAAAGTAGAGTGTTATGTGAGAAAGGATCTCGTGTGCTTCTCTTCTTCACCTAGTTTGATTGTGAACAATCCGTTTAATCCCCATTACTTATCCCTGACTTCCCAGTGTCTAGAAAAATACCACATTTTATAATTTCTGTTGATATTTCTGTGGCCTCCTTTTCCTGTTTTCTACCTCTCCCAGTTGTGGAGCTCAAACCCAGGATTTCCTGCATGTTGGACAAACACTCTGACCACCGAGCTATAGCCCTAGATTCTCAATGTGTATTTATATCCTGCAAGTACAGATTAGCTTTATTGTAGAGAAATTGGGAATACTTGGGAACAGTCCTTCAGTGCATTTTATTATATATAATATCCATTAGAAAGCAGAGTCGCGGTTTAGAGGCCGACCGCCTCTACAGAGGACCCGGGTTCGATCCCCAGCACCCACATGCGCGCTGAGAACCGTTTGAAGCTCCAATTCCGAGAGAAACTCCAGTTCAGGGAATCCGAGACCCTCTTCTGACTCCGACGGCGTGGCACGACACGGGTGCCAACCGCCTGCGACAAGTTTTAATGCATTCACACATACAGAATAAATAAAATAAAAAAAAAAAAGAAAGCAGAGTTTACTACTTGTGTATTTTATTCTTCCCAGTGAATCTGGAAGGATTTGAATGCTGATCTGTACATAAATGTATGGAAACCTGAATTACCTGTCAGGATATGTAGAAGTAATGTGACAGTTTGCTTTGTCAGAGTTCCTGCTCTCCCTCCAAAATTGTTTATTTAAATCTGAAAAAGGAGCTGGGTGTGTGGGGCCGGGCCTTAATATCACGACTCACGAGGCACAAGCAGGTGGATTCTCTTCAGGCCAGCCAGGGCTACATTATGAGTCCCTGTCTTACCCCTCACCCCAAATGCTGAGACAAATAGCATATAACATTTAGTAATAATAACATTTAGCATTCTATAAGCCTGTGTATCACTCCAGAGAAGAAGAAGGAGAGAGAGAGAGAGAGAGGAGAGAGAGAGGAGAGAACAAAAAAGGGAAGAGGTAATTTGGGGGGCCAGGAAGAAGATGGTGGATTAACCCTCACAGCAAAGGATTTAGGCTGTGGAGATAGCACTTGCCCTCACTCTTAGTCTGCTTGGTTTTGAATTTTATATCTGCCTGTTCTTGGCATTAATTAAACCTTGCTGTAGCATTTAGGATCCAAAAGATTACTGATTCCTTTCATAAAGGTTGTTTTAGGAAGTGTGAGATAAAACTTAAAAACCAAACTGTTTTAGGACTATTATTGGCTGTATTTGCTTTTATATAAATTTTAAGGTTATTTTTAAACTAATTGCATTAGTTTGTACTTTCTTTGTGTCTACAGTTGAACTGTCTGTACTCTGGAATATACATTGTAGAAAGCATTTAATTTCCTACAGCTTTTGGCTTCAGATGTTTTACTGGAATATTGTTAATAAATTTTTTCTTTTTCTGTGTCTTCTTTACTGCCATTTAATGGATGAATTATTCTCAATTGGATTGTGCAGTTCACCAGATTCCTTTGCAGTTCACCTTTGGAGGTAAGCGCTTCCTCAAAGACAGTAACATTAGGATTGCTGAGTGCTTAATACTGTTGCTGTCTTTCATTAGGCATTTATTTGATAACTTAGGAATGGTCCTTTTAAAATGACACAGTTTTCAGTAATTGTCCTGGGATGAACACAGCCCTTTTGATAAAATTTCCTGGGAACTGTTTACCTTCTTAGATGGTGCTGCCCCCTGTTAAAGGACATTTCTCTGGGGAATCCGACACCCTCTCTGACACTCTGCGGCATTGCACTACACGGGTTGCACAGACTTGCATGCAGACAGTACATTGATCCACATACAGAAATAAATAAAGCTGGCGTGGTGGCGCACGCCTTTAATCCTAGCACTTGGGAGCGAGGCACGCGGATCTCTGTGAGTTTGAGGCCAGCCTGGTCTACAGAGTGATAATCCAAGAAGCTGGTAAAACAAAAAAAAAAAAAAATAAAAAAAATAAAAAAATATAATAAATAAATAAATAATAATATAATAAAAACAAAGGACATTTCATTCTCAGTAGTAGAGGAGGATCAGTCCTTCACTTGCATCTCGGCGGCTCTGTGCTGCTTCACTTCTGCTTAACTTATCACATCACAGCAGAGCTCAGAAATCATAGGCAGAGGTCGTCATCAAGAGAGATCCGGTTCAGCAGGTTAAGCGCACAGGCTATATCTGCAGGGACCCAGGTTGGTTCCCAACCCACATGGCACGTAACTCAGTCCGGATCCAATGTCCTTTTCTGGCCTCCATGAGACACTGCATGAATGGGCACCATAATGTGCAATGCTCTACACATAAAATTATAAGGAAAAGAGTTTCAGTGGGTAGCAGAGGACTTGCCTGGTATTGAGCTTCTTTAAACAGCAGACACCGTTTTGGGTGTTTTCTTCACTTTTCATGTAATCTTCATTCTGGGTGTCATGTAGAACTAGACAGTAATAAATTGTGAATTTAAAAAAACAATGAGTATTTAGAGAATGAAATCATGTGAACTTGGTACAGAAATGCTTTTTAGATGATTGGTGAGGCTTAGAGGAAGTACACAGGATGGAAGGAACCATAGTGTGCAGAAAAGGTAGTACTGAGAACCACACCTAGTTTAAGAGCATGCCCTCACTCCCACTACCTATGCACGGCCCAGAAACAGAGCTTCAGTGTTCCGCTATTAAAGTCGCACCTAATGTTCCTACCTTTCAGATTCTGGTAACAGACTTAGAGCAGCGCTGTGCTATTCAAACCCTATGATATTTGTACTCTCCAGTTGACTGTACTTCAGCTGCCCCCACGACCTAACCCATACTTTCTCTTTTCTCGTCTTCTCATTGCTTTTTGTTTATTTCACTTTAAGCACTCTTTTCTCGTGCTGTTCTTCCTCTCTGTTCCACAGGCAGATTGGACCAGGTTGTCAGGAGGAGCCAGGAGGGGAGGAGTGAGCCCATATGGGTCAGTAAAGACTAACCTGGGAGATTCCGAGGGAATAACTCAACTTTATTGCACAACTAGGCGTCTTTCATACGTGGGAATGGGGTTGGAGGTGTGAAGGAAGGTCAGAGGTGGGAGCCAACTTCCCAGGTGTGTTTTGGTAGGTAGGAAATGTGACATCTTCCTAGTACATCAAAAGAGGAGATAAGATATGAGACTCAGCAAGCAGGGGATCCACCCATCACAGCTCTCAAAAGAGCTTGCAGCATGGTAGGGCGGGAACCCTCAGTGCTGTAGCCAAACAGAGTCCCATCCCCCAATTTCCCATTCTCAAGTTCCTCAATTCATCTTCTTTCAGGTTTGAGCCGTAGTCTCTTACATTCTTTTGAGTAGTCTTTGACCTCTTCACCTAGAAAACAGAGGCATTTGTTTCTTTTTCTGGTTATTTCTATTCATTTGATTATTGAAATTATTCTTGTTGATGATGTGTTATGGCTTGGTGACCAACCTGAATGATCACCAGGTGAAGTGGACCAGACCGAAGAGGCTGGTACCAGCCGTTTGAGCACATTTTCTAAAGATTCAGACTCAAGGAGGATGCAAGGTGAACTAGGTATGAGAGAGACATGAGTGCCCTGACAGTCTTTGATGTCTGAGCTGCCTGTCTTCTAATCTGATAAATGGAAGAATACACATTATTAATTAAATGAAGTGATTTGTGGCCAACACTGAGCATAGTGCTAGACACATAGTAGTTAAGTATAATCAACAACCTTAAGACTTTGAAGACAATATATATATTTATTGTCTCCTGAAGTGAGTCTAACCAAGGATAGTGGAACTATCAGAAAGAAGGTAGGAGCTGAGAGAGGCTCAGTGACTAGAGCATGATGAGCTCTACACAGACCTGGGTTCAGTTCCAGCAAACACACATGTCAGCTAACAACTCTCCGTAACTCAGTTGAGGGGATCTTCGATGCCCTATTGGGCTTCAACAGGACCATCACACACATGTCATTACATTGCAGTGACAAGTATATGTACATTAAAATAATGATAAAAATTTTAAAAAGAAAGGAGGCTGGAGAGAGAGCAGATGAACTAGCGGTTAGAGCGCCGACCGCTCCTTACAGAGGACCTGGGGTGACCCACCCACATGGCGCTGAGAACTGCTAACTCCAAACCAGGAGAACTCCAGTTCCAGGGATCCGACCCCTCTCTGACCTCCGCACATTGCAACACGGGTGCACAACTTGTCATGCAGACGTCATTCATACACATAAATTAAATAAATAATAAATTAAAAAAAAAAAAGGAAAAAATAGAAAAATAGAATATTTCCATGAAAACAAACGTAGTTAAAAGGCAATTTGGAGGAAGTAATGAAGGCATTATAAAATTATGTTAAATATGGCTAGAGTGATGGTCAGCAGTAAGAGCATGGCTATTCTGAAGAAGAAGACTTGGGTTCAAACTCAGCACCAGTGTGGCTAACAGCCATCTAATTCCAGTCCAGGGATCCAATGTTCTTCTTCAGACCTCTTTGGGCGTTGCAAGACTAGTGCACTTACCACATGCCGGCATTACAGTTAACTATACACATTAATAGAAAAATTTTAAAGTTAGTAATATTAAAGTGTTTAGATAACTGAAGTGATTAAGTGGTGAGACAATGTAATTCCGTATTAGTAATGAAAGACCAAAATACAGTTTCCACAGAGCTTCCAATAAAAACCTTGGCTAAAAAAAAAAGAAATTGCCGTTCAAAGCAGATAGTATCTTTTTATTCTATAACCAGGGGTTAGTGAAGGTAAGACTGGAAATGCACATTTCTGGGTTAAGTTACCAGTTGTACAGATATTAACCATTTGCAAAAATGCTTCTAAATAGAGTTTACTCATCTAATTCTCCACAAATTTAAGTTCAAGTGAGAAGAAGCACTTGTTTTTCTTCATGTCCTATCTTTTATTTTTTTTTTTGTATGTATAAAGTACTATTCACTGCATCAATTTGTGCACCCAGTCGTGCAAGCTGCTGAATGCAGAAGGTGTCGGATTCCCTGGATGGAGTTCTCCTTGGAATGGAGTTTTAGACTTGTTGCTTGCACCATGTGTGTTGGGGATCGAACCCGGGTCTTCTGTAAGAGTGATCGGTGCTGCTTACACCTTATGGCATCTCTCCGCCCCCCAGTTCTATCCTTAATATATAGTAGTGCATGTAGGCATTGATTTAATATTTGTTGGGTGGATGATGCATGGAGATAAATGGATATTACTGGATAAAACTTGGTGCTGAGCTGAGCTTGAAGTGTAGCAGTCTTTATGCATAATCTTGACAGGATTTCAGCAATAGCAAATAAATTTTACTATTCTATGTTTTAATGTGGTTAGCTCCGAGCTTGATTATAGCTACTAAGAGCTCAGAAGCTTGGTCTTTTCATTATTTTAGTTGGTATCTGTTAATTGTAAGCATAGTCTGGAGTTACAATGTCCTACAATGAACAACAAAACAAATGTGTTGTTACAATTACATTCTCGGGGCTCGGGAGCTCAAGGGTTAAGATGGCACGCTGCTTGAGAGATGGGCAACCACAATGCTCTGCTAAGAACACTTTGAGGGCATTCCCAGGAATCCCTGATCAGAAAACTCTTTGCCTCTCCCGGAGCATGCATACTGATGCCACACCTCTGCAGACTACACTCATGCAGCATAAAAATGTAAATTAGACAACTTAACAGAATTAACATCATGAATACAAATAGGGTTAAAAATGTAAATTTTTTTTTTTTTTTTTTTTTTTTTTTTTTATTCTATGTTTTACTTTTGAATTGTTGTAAGTGTACCCATTCGGAACCCTGTGCGAGGTCAGACGAGGGTTGTAGGATTCCCTCACGAACTGGATATATGGACAGTTGTTAGCTCCATGGTGGGTGCTGGAATGAACCTAGTCTCTGCAAAACGAGCACCTGTAAGTTCTTAACGTTGAGCCATGCTTTCAGTCCTCACTATTTGGTTAAATGTTGGAGCTGATGTAGTGGAGATCTGTAATCCTCTAGAAGATTCAATGCAATCAAAGTTTAGTGATATTGTGTCATTTTTGTAAGTTTTTCCACTCATCCGATTTAAAATAATGTACTTTGGCTGAGTTAATCTTTTAAAATATTTTCATACTGGCTCGTGGATTATGGACGGGAAAAAAGTCGAATCATTTAAAGTGGTAAACAAAGGTCCTCTCTGAGGGAAATATTTTGAGTGTATCTGTTGATATTCCTCTAATCAGGAATTCTACCAGGGCTGCCAGATGGTTTAAAATGTGGCAGCCATCCCCAAATCTTCAGTAGCCTCGGTCTCAATCAAGAATTCAGTTCTTAAAAAATTTATTCTCTTCTTTATTATTAATTTATTCATGTTTTGTAGTGTCTATGTCGCATAGTTAAGTCTCACCCATGTTGTGCAATGCCTGAGGAGGACAGAAGAGGGTGTTAGATACCCTAGGAAATGAGAGTTACAGACAGTGTTACTGCCATGTGGTTGCTGGGATTCGAACCTGTGTTTTCTTTTTTTTTTGGTTCTTTTCAATAGGACTCCCTTTAGGCCCAGCTGTCTCTGGAACTCCTTGGTAGACAGGCTGGCCTTGGAATCACAAAGATCGCTCGCTCTGCCTCCTCGAGGCTAGATAAGGGGTACATGGGTTTCTCTGTAAAACAAACCAGTCTCTATACAACCACTGACTCACTCTCAACCCCAAGATCAGTTCTGTCTACCACACCTTCAGACCAAGGCAAAAGCAAGGCCCAGGCAGATAAAGCAGGAAGCTTCAATGTCTCAACATATATTAATAATATATTATTAGCTTAGAGACAGAAAATACAAATATATAAATACAACTGCACCTCCCTAATTTGAAAGAAAAAGACACAGAAGAATTCCCAGTAAAGACATAAACCCTGCACCAGACTCTGGAGCGACAAATCAAGCCTGACTTGAGTTTCACTTGTGTAAACAAAACGTCCTGTGAATGATATGTCCTCGTCGTAAGTCCTAACATTAACTGCCACATGAATCTAATCTATGAAATTGTCGAGGTTATAGTAATACTCATAATCGATATGTTGTTCATTTGAATGGACCAATATGGAAACAGTCGTTTCCCTCTTCTGGCGGACCCTTCATTCCTGTAATGCCAAGAAATATTGCTCATAAGCTTATGGGCAAGGAGCTTATCCCATCGTCCACCAGGGAGGCCATCTTCGTTTTATATTTCACTGAGTAGCTCTGACCTAGCGCTGATGTGCCCTCCCCGCTAGTTACGTTGGAACTCTCTTCTACAGGATATGTTTATGATTGTTGCTGAGTCTGAATTGGCATTGTATGCACCACATTACATATGTCTTCTATGTAAAATATCGGGTAAAATAAAAGGATTATCATTAGACACAGTTATATTCTCATGAAAGGACATATTCTACCTTCAAGTCAGACTTGCCACCAGCAGTGGCTTCAGTCTACTGCTCCGTTGGGACAGAGAGGAGAATAGAGAGCTCTGCAGCAAGCCAAGCCGATGGCTGCACTCACTCAGGGATCTCCAGCATGCCTCTGTCCTTCACCCAGATCAAGCCTTCTACAGTAATTAGAGAATTATTTACTGACAAAGCTCACATCTGTTTACTAGACTTTGCTTACCACTGTCCTTAAATAATTCTTGCAGTATATACCTTGCCTGAAGAAAGTGACCCAGAAGGCTAGATTGCACTGGAAGAATCTCCAAATCCCAGCTAATATATGGGACAACAAAAACATGGAAGTAGGAATGCTACTGTTCTAAGGACTCTATCAGGCCAGGCGTTGGTGTGCCATCCTATATCGCACTGGGAGGCAGAGGGCAGGTGGATCTCTGATCTCTGTGAGTTCAAGGCCCGCCTGGTCTAATAGCACACTGCAAACCAGCTAGGGCTACACAGTGAGACCCTGTCTCAAAAGAACAAAAAAAACAAAAAAAAAAAAAAGACTCTTCTGAACGATAAGCTAGTAGTCAGTTCACAGATGTATTTTTAGTGAACTGAAGAGCAGGATTTGTGACCCTCAGCACTGTGGGCATTTTGGGCTTTGTTGTGAGGACCTGAACCAACATTGTAGAAACTTTAGATGCATTTTTGGCCTCTGTCCACTAGATGCCAGCAGCAGCCTCTTCCCTGAGACAAAATTGTTCCCTGTTGAAAATCATGGTCTGTGGAGTGTAGGGGGTNTTTAAATTCTTTCAACTCCTTAATTTCTCTAATCATGTTTACAGTTGTTCTTTAAGATCTGTATCTGAGGGCTGGAGAAATGGCCTAGCGGTTAAGAGCACCGACTGCTCTTGCAGAGGACCCGGGTTCGATCCCCAGCACCCACATGGCGGCTGAGAACCATCTGAAACTCCAATTCCAGGAGAACTCCAGTTCCAGGGGAGTCTGACACCCTCTTCTGACCTCTGCAGCATTGCACCACACGGGTGCACAGACTTGCATGCAGACAGTATATTCAGAGACATAGAGAAAAATAAATAAAAAATAAAAAAAAAAAAGATCTGTATCTGAGTTATAGCTAAGGAGTCTTTACTATAGAGTTCTTCAGTAGTATTATGTTTCACAGAGGTCCATTTGAGTTTTATATATATATATATTTTTTTTTTTTGTTGTTGTTGTTGTTGAGCTTTAGACATTTGGGTTGCTTTTATTGATTGTTGTTCTAATGTGAAGCTTGGGTGTTTTTTTGCTGAGTTTTAGACTGATTTTGGTTATATTCTTTAGGTGTTTTATTGAGGTCTCAATTGGTGTACAGGTGTGGATAGTTTAGGCTCTAGAGTCTCACCTCTATCCCCTGCACTGGGCAGACCAGCACCCCTCATCCAGCCAGTAAATAGCTCAATCAGTGGCCTGAGTCATATAATACCCAAGCTGGCCTGAAGCCCCCAGGCCTGTGGAACCCGCACCCCAAGGACCCCAGGTGCTCCCAGTCCTGTGGGCTGGAAGGTCACAGCACCTCCACTGCTGTGCAGCCGGGGTCCCCCATGCTAAAATGTGGTGAGCCTCAGTCACCACCCGGTGAGATGTACTCACAGAACCACCACATGCTGCTGTGGGCTGCCCACTTGTCCCCCAGAGCCACCGTCAAGGTTTATACCTGGGTCCAGTGGGAGGGAGGCTCAGCCAACACTTGGGTTGTCCCTGCGGTCTCCACATGCCCTCGGCCATGTCTGTAGGTGCAGTCCAAGTGCCCTTGGACCACCTCCAGAGCTTCCTAATGCTCTTGGGGGCCCCTGAGTCCCCCTCCCCCTTTGCCTTAGCTGCTCAGAACACACCCACCTCACCCACCCTGGGTGCTGCCATTGGCATTTAGTTTTCTTAGACAGTGTTTATATAGTTGTCTTTATTTGAAGTAATTGCTATCTTAACTGATGCATCAATTATTACTAAACCTGAGCTGCTTACAGATTCAAAAGTGACATGCCTGGTGTGGTGGTGCACGCCTTTAATCCCAGCACTCAGGAGGCAGAGGGAGGCAGATCTCTGTGAATTCAAGGCCAGCCTGGTCTACATAGGGAGTTCCAGGACAGCTGGGGCTACAGGGGGACCCTGTCTCAAAAAGACCAGAAAAGAAAATGCCATAACTTCCAGGGGTAAGCATAGAAACCTTATAATATCAAATTTCTGATTAAAAAAAAGATTTCTGTATATGAGTGTATTGCCTGAATTTGTGTAAGTGCCCCCATGTTGTGCAACACCTGTCTAGTCAGAAAAGGGTGTTGGAGCCCCTGGAACCGGAGTTATGGATGGTTGTTAGCTGCAATGTGGGTGCTGGGAATTGAACCCAGGTCCTCTGCAAGAGCAGCCAGTGAGTTCTCTTAACTGCTGAGCCATCTCTCCAGCCCCTCAAATTTCTGATTTTAAAATACATAATTTACCATTCCTCATTTTTCTCCATTGTTAAAATTGTCTAGTATCTTAATTGACACTTTTTGCTTTTGGGAGGAAGGGTATGGATTATCTTAGATTGGACTACTCTAAGTCTTCAAGATCATAAAAACTTGAATTTTCAGTTTCCATAAAATTACTTGTATAATATCAACATTATGAAATAGTAGGTTTTTATTGTTGTTGTTGTTTTGGTGGGGTCTTTTTTCAAAACAGGGTCTCCCTGTAGCCCCAGCTGTCCTGGAACTCACTCTGTAGACCAGACTGGCCTTGAACTCACAAGGATCCACCTGCCTCTGCCTCCCAAGTGCTAGGATTAAAGGCTTGCAACACCATGCCTGGCCTTGAAATAGTAGTTTTTTGGTATACTTCATAGTTTCAGAAAGTTCTAGAAGTATAATAGATTTGTGTATTGATTTAAAAACACAAAATCTCTTAGGAGGTGGAGAGATGGCTCAGTGGTTGAGAGCACCGACTGTTCTTGCAGAGGACCCAGGTTTGATTCCCAGCACCCACATGATGGCCAAGAACCGTCTTTAACTCCAGTTCCAGGGGAATCAGACAGCCTCTTCTGACCTCTGCAGCACTGCACTACACGGGTGCAGCACATTAAACAAACAAACAAACAAACCTCTTAAAGTTTCTGCATGTTACTTTGTCATATATTCTAGAGCCTGGATGATACTAGTTAATCCTGTAGCTTTTGATATGCTAGTGCTGTTTCAGGAAGGCATTTATTTGGATGGGGAGGTGTGGCTGGCACATCTTTTAAACTTTATTGGGAGAAGTTTATTATGGAAACTTTTTCTTTTATTATGGAAACTTTTAACATTCACAAAGCAATGCACCAATTACCTAATTGTATGGCAAACTGAGTAACATCAATGTTATCTGAAAACAACTGTGTTATTATATTGTAGAATCCCTTAAAAATAAACAAATAAAAGAGGAAAAAAAACATTCACAAAGTAGAGGTGATTATGTGAGAAAGGATCCTCGTGTGCTTCTCTTCTCTTCACCAGTTTGATGTGAACAATCCTGTTTAATCCCCATTACTTATCCCTGTGACTTTCCCCAGTGATCTAGAAGAAAATACCAGACATTTTATAATTTCTGTCGATATTTCTGTGGCCTCCTTTTCCTGTTTTCTACCTCTCCCAGTTGTGGAGCTCAAACCCAGGATTTCCTGCATGTTGGACAAACACTCTGACCACCGAGCTATAGCCCTAGATTCTCAATGTGTATTTATATCCTGCAAGTACAGATTAGCTTTATTGTAGAGAAATTTGGGAATACTTGGGAACAGTCCTCTCAGTGCATTTTATTATAGATAATATCCATTTAGAAAGCAGAGTCGCGGTTAAGAGCGCCGACCGCTCTTACAGAGGACCCGGGTTCGATCCCCAGCACCCACATGGCGGCTGAGAACCGTCTGAAGCTCCAATTCCAGGAGAACTCCAGTTCCAGGGGAATCCGAGACCCTCTTCTGACCTCCGCGGCGTTGCACGACACGGGTGCACAGACTTGCATGCAGACAAGTACATTCATACACATACAGAAATAAATAAAATAAAAAAAAAAAAGAAAGCAGAGTTTATACTACTTGGGTATTTTATTATCCCAGTGAATCTGGAAGGATTTGAATGCTGATTCTGTACATAAATGTATGGAAACCTGAATTACCTGTCATGGATATGTAGGAAGTAATGTGACAGTTTGCTTTGTCAGTAGTTCCTGGCTCTCCCTCCAAAATTGTTTATTTAAATGCTGAAAAAGGAGCTGGGTGTGTGGCCCGGACCTTTAATATCAGTACTCACGAGGCACAAGCAGGTGGATCTTGCGTTTAAGGCCAGCCAGGGCTACATTATGAGTCCCTGTCTTACCCCTCACCCCAAATGCTGAGACAAATAGCATATAACATTTAGTAATAATAACATTTAGCATTCTATAAGCCTGTGTATCATCCAGAGAGAGAGAGAGAGAGAAAGAGAGAGAGAGAGAGAGAGAGAGAGAGAGAGAGAACAAAAAAGGGAAGAGGTAATTTGGGGGGCCAGGAAGAGAGATGGTGGATTAACCCTCACAGCAAAGGATTTAGGCTGTGGAGATAGCACTTGCCCTCACTCTTAGTCTGCTTGGTTTTGAATTTTATATCTGCCTGTTCTTGGCATTAATTAAACCTTGCTGTAGCATTTAGGATCCAAAAGATTACTGATTCCTTTCATAAAGGTTGTTTTAGGAAGTGTGAGATAAAACTTAAAAACCAAACTGTTTTAGGACTAATTATTGTGCTGTATTTGCTTTTATATAAATTTGTAAGGTTATTTATTTAAACTAATTGCAGTAGTTTGGTACTTTCTGTGGTCTAAGTTGAACTGTCTGTACTCTGGATGAATTATACATTGTAGAAAGCATTAATTTCCTACAGACTTTTGGCTTCAGATGTTTTTACTGGAATATTGTGTAATAATTTTTTCTTTTTCTGTGTTCTCTTTTACTGCCCATTTAACTGGATGAAATTGATTCTGTTCAAATTGGATTGTGCAGTTCACCAGATTCCTTTGCAGTTCACCTTTGGAGGTAAGCGCTTCCTCAAAGACAGTAACATTAGGATTGCTGAGTGCTTAATACTGTTGCTGTCTTTCATTAGGCATTTATTTGATAATTTAGGAATGGTCCTTTTAAAATGACACAGTTTTCAGTAATTGTCCTGGGATGAACACAGCCCTTTTGATAAAATTTCCTGGGAACTGTTTACCTTCTTAGATGGTTGCTGCCCCCTGTTAAAGGACATTTCTCTGGGGGAATCCGACACCCTCTTCTGACCTCTGCGGCATTGCACTACACGGGTGCACAGACTTGCATGCAGACAGTACATTGATACACATACAGAAATAAATGCTGGGCGTGGTGGCGCACGCCTTTAATCCTAGCACTTGGGAGGCAGAGGCACGCGGATCTCTGTGAGTTTGAGGCCAGCCTGGTCTACAGAGTGAGTTCCAGGATAGCCAGAGCTACAGAGAGACCCTGTCTCAAAAAGACCAAAAAATAAATAAATAAATAAATAAATAAATAAATAAATAAATAAATAAATAAAAAAACAAAGGACATTTCATTCTCAGTAAGTAGAGGAGGATCAGTCCTTCACTTGCATCTCGGCGGCTCTGTGCTGCTTCACTTCTGCTTAACTTATCACATCACAGCAGAGCTCAGAAATCATAGGCAGAGGTCGTCATCAAGAGAGATGGTTCAGCGGTTAAGAGCACAGGCTATTCTTGCAGGGGACCCAGGTTTGGTTCCCAGCACCCACATGGCAGATAACTCTAGTTCCAGGGGATCCAATGTCCTTTTCTGGCCTCCATGAACACTGCATGACATGGGTGCACATATATGTGCAAAATGCTCATACACATAAAAATAATAAGGAAAAGAGTTTCAGTGGGTAGCAGAGGACTTGCCTGGTATTGAGCTTCTTTAAACAGCAGACACCGTTTTGGGTGTTTTCTTCACTTTTCATGTAATCTTCATTCTGGGTGTCATGTAGAACTGAGACAGTAATAAATTGTGAGATTTAAAAAAAAAATGAGGTATTTAGAGAATGAGAATCATGTGAACTTGGGTTACAGAAATGCTTTTTAGATGATTGGTGAGGCTTAGAGGAAGTACACAGGATGGAAGGAACCATAGTGTGCAGAAAAGGTAGTACTGAGAACCACACCTAGTTTAAGAGCATGTCTTCACTACTACCATATGGCACGGAGAACCAAGCTCGCTCAGCCTTGTTTTCTTACCTTTAAAGTGCAAGTAATAGTTCCTACCTTTCAGATGGGGTAACAGACTTAGGAGCAGCGCTGTGCTATTCAAACCCTATGATATTTGTACTCTCCAGTTGAGCTGTACTTCAGCCTGCCACACTGACTCCATACTTTCTCTTTTCCTTGTCTTTCTCATTGCTTTCTGTTGTTTATTTCACTTTAAGCACTCTTTTCTCTGTTGCTGTTTCTTCCTCTCTGTTCCTACAGGCAGATTGGACCATGGTTGCTCAGGAGGGAGCCAGGAGGGGGAGGAGTGAGCCCATATGGGTCAGTAAAGGGACTAACCTGGGAGATTCCGAGGGAATAACTCAACTTTATTTGCACAACTAGGGTCTTTATACGTGGGAATGGGGGTTGGAGGGTGTGAAGGAAGGTCAGAGAGGTGGGAGCCAACTCTCCCAGGTGTGTTTTGGTAGGTAGGAAATGTGACATCTTCCTAGTACATCAAAAGGGAGGCCTCAAGATATGAGATCTCAGCAAGCAGGGGATCCACCCATCACAGCTCCTCAAAGAAGCTTGCAGCATGGTAGGCGCGGAACCCTCAGTGCTGTAGCCAAACAGAGTCCCATCCCGACATTTCTCCATTTCCAAGTTCTCAATTCATACTTCTTTTCAGGGTTGAGCCGTAGTCTTACATTCTTTTGAGATAGTCTTTGACCTCTTCACATAGAACAGAGGCATTTGTTTCTTTTTCTGGTTCTATAATATTCATTTGATTATTGAAATTATTCTTGTTGATGATGTGTTATGGCTTGGTGACCAACCTGAATGATCACCAGGTGAAGTGGACCAGACCGAAGAGGCTGGTACCAGCCGTTTGAGCACATTTTCTAAAGATTCAGACTCAAGGAGGATGCAAGGTGAACTATGGTATGAGAGAGACATGAGTGGCCCTTGGACAAGTCCTTTGATGTTTCTGAGCTGCTGTCTTCTAATCTGAAAATGGAAGTAATACAAGTTATTATAATTAAATGAAGTGATTTGTGGCCAACACTGAGCATAGTGCTAGACACATAGTAGTTAAGTATAATCAACAACCTTAAGACTGTTGAAGACAATATATATTATTTTATTGTCTCCTGAAGTTGAGTCTAACCAGAGGAGTAGTGGGAACTATCAGAAAGGAAAGGGTAGGAGCTGGAGAGATGGCTCAGTGACTAAGAGCACTGATGCTCTTACACAGGACCTGGGTTCAGTTCCCAGCACCCACATGTCAGCTAACAACTCTCCGTAACTCCAGTTTGAGGGGATCTGATGCCCTATTTTGGCTTCCACAGACATCACACACACATGGTGCACTTACATGCATGTAGACCAAGTACTCATGTACATTTAAAATAAGTGAGTAAAAATTTTAAAAAAAGAAAGGAGGGCTGGAGAGATGGCCTAGCGGTTAAGAGCGCCGACCGCTCTTACAGAGGACCTGGGTTCGATCCCCACCCACATGGCAGCTGAGAACTGTCTGAAACTCCAAATCCAGGAGAACTCCAGTTCCAGGGGATCCGACACCCTCTTCTGACCTCCGCGACATTGCATGACACGGGTGCACAGACTTGCATGCAGACAGTACATTCATACACATAAATAAAATAAAAATAAATTTAAAAAAAAAAGGAAAAAATAGAAAAATTAGACATTATTGTCCATGAAAACAAACGTAGTTAAAAGGCAATTTGGAGGAAGTAATGAAGGCATTATAAAATTATGTTAAATATTGGGCTAGAGTGATGGCTCAGCAGTTAAGAGCACTGGCTATTCTTGAAGAAGACTTGGGTTCAAATCTCAGCACCCAGTGGTGGCTAACAGCCATCTATAATTCCAGTTCCAGGGGATCCAATGTCTTCTTCAGACCTCTGTGGGCGTTGCAAGACATGAGTGCACTTACACACATGCAGGCATAACGTTAACTCATACACATTAATAGAAAATTTTAAAGTTATGTTAAATATTAAAAGTAGTTTAGATAAATGCAAGTGATTAAGTGGTGATCAATGTAATTCAGTATTAGTAATGAAAGAAATGCAGTTCACACAGAGCTTCAATAAAACATTGGCTTAAAAAAAAAAGAAATGCCGTTCAAAGCAGTATAGTTAGTTGCTTCTATATACAGGGTGTTAGTGAGGAGGTAAGACTTGGAAATGCACATTTCTGGGTTAGTTACCAGTTGTAAGATATTAACCATTTGCAAAAATGCTTCTAAATAGAGTTTACTCATTAATTTCTCACAAATTTAAGTTCAGTGAGAAGAAGCCCTTGTTTTTCTTCATGTTCCTAGTCTTTTTATTTTATTTATTTTTGTATGTGTATAAATGTACTATCTGCATGCAAGTTTGTGCACCCATGTCGTGCAAAGCTGCGGAGATCAGAAGAGGGTGTCGGATTCCCCTGGAACTGGAGTTCTCCTGGAATTGGAGTTTCAGACTGTTCACGGCTGCCATGTGGGTGCTGGGGATCGAACCCGGGTCTTCTGTAAGAGTGGTCGGTGCTCTTAACCGTTAGGCCATCTCTCCAGCCCCATGTTCCTAGTCTTAATATAATAGTAGTGCATGGTAGGCATTGATTTAATATTTGTTGGGTGGATGGATGCATGGAGATAAATGGAGATATTACTGGATAAACTTGGTGGAGCTGAGCTTGAGTGTAGCAGTCTTTTATGCATAATTTGACAGGATTCAGCTAATAGCAAATAAATTTTACTATTTATGTTTTAATGTGGTTAGCTCCCTAGCTTGATTATAGCTACTTAAGAGTAGAAGCTTTGTCTTTTCATTATTGGATGCTGTTAATTGTAGATAGGTCTTGGAGTTTACCAACTGTCCCTACAATGAACCAAACAAGCAAATGTTTTTAAATTACATTTCGGGGCTGGAGAGATGGCTCAGTGGTTAAGAGCACCGACTGCTCTTGCAGAGGACCTGGGTTCAATTCCCAGCACCCACATGGCGGCTAAGAACCGTCTTTGACTCCAGTTCCAGGGGAATCTGATGCCCTCTTCTGACCTCTGAGGCATTGCATGACATGGATGCACCAACCTACATGCAGACAGTACACTCATGCACATAAAAAATAGTAAATTTAAAAAATTTAAAAAATTACATCTCATACTATGGTTAAAATTTTTTTAAATTTCTATGTGTATGACTATATTGCTTGCATGTATGTAAGTGTACCCATGTCGTGCAATCCCCTTGGAGGTCAGAAGAGGGTGTCGGATCCCTCAGAACTGGAATTATGGACAGTTGTTAGCTGCCATGTGGGTGCTCGGAATTGAACCCTAGTCCTCTGCAACAGCACCTATAGTTCTTAATCGTTGAGCCATGCCTTCAGCTCCTCACTATTGTGGTTAAATGTTGGAGCTGTATGTGTGGAATCTGTAATCTCTAGAAGAGTATCAGTGATCAAAGTTTAGTGATAGTTTGTCATTTTCTGTAAGTTTTTCCACTCATCGATTTAAAATATTGTACTTTGGCTGAGTTAATCTTTTAAAAATATTTTCATTACTGGGCTTGTGGATATGGAGGAGAAAAATGAAGTCATTAAAGATGGTAAAAAAGGTCTCTCTGGTGGGAAATACTTTGAGTGTATCTGTTGATATTCCTCTAATCAGGAATTCTACCAGGGCTGCCAGATGGTTTAAAATGTGGCAGCCATCCCCAAATCTTCAGTAGCCCTGTGCTCAATCAAGATTCAGTTCTTTAAAAAATTTTTTTCTTTTCTTTATTATTATTTTATTTCATGTGTATGAGTGTTATGTCTGCATATGTTTAAGTGCACCCATGTTGTGCAATGCCTGAGGAGGACAGAAGAGGGTGTTAGATCACCCTAGAAATGGAGTTACAGACAGTTGTTAGCTGCCATGTGGGTGCTGGGATTTGAACCTGGGTTTTCTTTTTTTTTTTGGTCTTTTCAAGACAGGGTCTCCTTGTAGCCCCAGCTGTCCTGGAACTCACTCTGTAGACCAGGCTGGCCTTGAACTCACAAAGATCCGCCTGCCTCTGCCTCCCGAGTGCTAGGATTAGAGGGGTGTACCTGGGTTTTCTGTAAGAACAACCAGTGCTCTTAACCACTGAGCCATCTCTCAAGCCCCAAGATTCAGTTCTTTTCTACCACACGCTTCCAGACCACAGTGGCAAAGCAAGGCCCAGGCAGGATAAAGCAGGAAGCTTCAAATGCTCAATCATGCTATTTAAATATATGTATTAGTTAGAGACAGAAAACTACAAATATAGTAAATACCTGCCACCTTCCCTAATTTTGAAAAAAGAAAAGAAAAAGAATTCCCAGTAAAGACAATAAACTGCACCAGACTTGGAGCTGACAAATCAAGCTGACTTTGAGTTTCACTTTGTAAACAAAAAGTCCTGTGAATGAATCATGTCCCTCTGTTGTAAGTCCTAACCATTTAACTGCCACATGAATCTAATGAAATTGTCAGGTTATAGTAATTACATCAGTAATCTGATATGTTGTCATTTGAATGGACCAAGTATGGAAAGTCAGTTCTTTCCCTCTGTGGGGCTGACCCTTCTTCATTCCTGTAAGCCCAAGACTAATATTGCTCATTAAGCTTTATGGGAAAGGAGCTTTTATCACCTCGTCCAGCCAGGGAGTGCATTTCTGTTATATTACTAATTTTGCGTAGCTCTGAAGCTGCTGATGTGCCCTCCCCTGCTAGGTTTACGTTGGACTTCTGTCTTACAGATATTTTTATTGATGTTTCTGAGTCTGAATTGCATTTTGTATGGCACCACTTACATATGTCTTCTATTAAATATCGGTAAATAAAAGGGATTATATTTTAACTATTATATCGGTAAATAAAAGGGATTATATTATAACTCTCTTCAGAGTTAGACCTTGCCAGCCAGTCAGTCGGCTTCAGTCTTACTGCTCTGTTGGAGAACAGAGAGGAGAAGGAGAGTCTCTGCAGCAAGCCAAGCCGAGAGTGGCTGCAGCTCACTCAGGGATCTCCAGCATGCCCCTCTGGTCCTTCACTCCAGATCAAGCCTTTTCTACTAGTAATTAGAGTAATTACTTACTGAGAAGCTCACATCTGTTGTATCTAGGACTTTGCTTACCACTGTCCTTATATTAATTCTTGCAGTATATACCTTGCCTGAAGAAAGTTGAGCCCAGAAAGGTAGATTGCACTGGCAAGAATCTCCAAATCCCAGCTAATGATATGGGACAACAAAAACATGGAAGAAGTGGAATGATACTGTTCTAAGACTCTTACTGAGCCAGGCGTGGTGGTGCATGCCTATAATTCCTGCACTGGGAGGCAGAGGCAGGTGGATCTCTGGGAGTTCAAGGCCAGCCTGGTCTACATAATGAGTTTTGGGTCAGCTGGGACTACAGGGAGACCCTGTCTCAAAAAAAAAAAAAAAAAAAAAAAAAAGACTCTTCTTGAAGAAAGGCAGTAGTAAGTCACAGATGTATTTAGTGAACTGAAGAGCAGGATTTGTGACCCTCAGCACTGTGGGCATTTTGGGCTTTGTTGTGAGGACCTGAACCAACATTGTAGAAACTTTAGATGCATTTTTGGCCTCTGTCCACTAGATGCCAGCAGCAGCCTCTTCCCTGAGACAAAATTGTTCCCTGTTGAAAATCATGGTCTGTGGAGTGTAGGGGGTATTGCAGACAGAGTTTAATAAGCCAATAGTCAACATAAGATACAATGTTAAAATGTTTTCAATCTGATTTAAGGAAAAATTAAACAGTGAGACAAATATAGAACTATAAAACAAAAGATAAGGTAGTGTTCTTAATTCCAGTTAATTATACATTAAACATAAAGGCATTTCCCCAAATTATCCAGTGATGGAACATAGCTGCTAAGCACTTTAGGAATTAAATGAATTTTTCATGTTTTAGTTTAGTTAAATTTTAGTAGCTACACATACTATTGTATGGTACAAGGCTAAACATTCCAATTTAAACTGAGAGATTGTTAGACTAAATAAAAGTATAAAAGCAAGCTTTGCTCTTAAATATGAAGACATGGATGAGTTATAAGTGAGATGGTCCTATGTAGGTACTCACCACAAGAAAGGTGGCCTGGCTGTCTTTATTTTATTTTACTTTTTTAAATTTTTATTTATTTTCATATGTGTATGAATGTACTGTCTGCATGCAGGTTTGTGTACCCGTGTCATGCAGTGCCTCGGAGGTCAGAAGAGGGCGTCGGATTCCCCTGGAACTGAAGTTAAAGACAGTTTTCAGCCGCCATGTGGGTGCTGGAGATCGAACCCAGGTCCTCTGCAAGAGTAGTCGGCGCTCTTAACCGCTAGGCCATCTCTCCAGCCCCCTGGCTGTCTTTAAAACAGACAAAATAGTCCTCAGGATAGAAACTGAAGGAGAGATGCTTCATAATGAATGAAGTAGTCAGTTATATTTTAAAATGTGATCCAGTAAAAACATAACATAACATAATTAACAGCATCAACATTCTTGAAATTAAAAAAAAAAAATAGAGGGGCTGGAGAGATGGCCTAGCGGTTAAGAGTGCCGACTGCTCTTGCAGAGGACCTGGGTTCGATTCCCAGCACTCAAATGGCAGCTGAGAACCGTCTGTAACTCCAATTCCAGGAGAACTCCAATTCCAGGAGCACTCCAGTTCCAGGGGAATCCGACACCCTCTTCTGGCCTCCGCGGCATTGCACGACACGGGTGCACAAACCTACATGCAGACAGTACATTCATACACATAGAGAAAAATAAAATAAAAAAAAGAATAATAAGACACATGAAGTAATTAAATTCCATCATCTCTGACATAAAAAAAAAAAATAGAAGCAAAGGAGAAGGACTGAAAAGATGGCTCAGCAGTTAAAAACGCTCTGAGTACCCACATGGTGACTAACAACCGTCAACTTCAGTTCCAGGGGATCTGATCTCCAAGGGTATTGCAGAACACAGGTGTGCTTACACACATGTAAGCAATACATTCATACACATAAAATAAAAATAGTTTTAAAAAATTAGAAAAAAGAAGCAAAGGAGAAATGGTCAAATCCACAGTGATAGTTAAGGATTTTTAGGACACTTTGTTGTTAATTTGAGAGAACACTATAGACAAAGTTAGAAGTTGCAGTTTTACCTAATGATGTCTGTCACTACTATACCCAACAATGAGGAAACACATATTTTTAAGTTGAGTACACTGTTTTAAGTCATAAAATCTAAATGGCTGTCATTTGTAAGGCATTCCCTGCTTTAGCTGGCTTTCCAGTGATTCCTTTTTGTTTTCATTTTCTCTAATACTGGAGATTGAACCCAGGGCCTGGAGCAGGATAGGCAAGCACTCTGCCACTGAGCTACATCCCCATTGTTCCCTCCTTTTAAAATTTAACTGATGGTTTTTATTGTGGCTTTAAAAGTTTTTTTTTTTTTTATGTGTATGGATATTTTACCCCGTGTGTAAGTGCACTTGTGTCATGCAGTGCCTGTGGAAGTCAGAAGGTGGCAGTGGATTCTCTGGAACTGGAGTTATGGACGTTTTTAGCCACCTTGTGGGTGCTGGGAAGGTTCTCTGCTAGAGCACCCAGTGTTCTTAACTCCTGAGCCATCTCTCCAGCCCCTTCATTCTGGCTCTTTTTTTTTTTTCTTTTTTTTTAAGTCTTTTTGAGACCAGGTCTCCCTTTATTCCCAGCTGGCCTAGAGCTCCCTATGTAGACCAGGCTGGCCTTGGACTCACAGAGATCCACCTGCCTCTGCCTCCTGAGTGCTGGGATCAAAGGTGTGCACCACCATGCCCAGCCATTCTGGCTTTTAAGTTGGTCTGTTTTCGAGTACATGAGGAAATCCATCAAACTAAATCATATTCTGGACCATCACACAAATCTCAGAAAATTGAAAGATTGAAAATACAATTAAATTAGCATTAATAACTGAAAGAATGTTTATAGCATGATAATAATAAGACAGTCTAATTAAAAGTGAGTAAAATCTCGATTGCGTGCAACTTGAAGACACAGATGTTTAATAAATATATGAGAAACCGTTCATCGTCATTATTCATTTGGGAAATGCAAGTTAAATCATCACAAACCCATTAAATGGCTGCAATCAAAGGACAAACAGGGCCTGGCAGGGTGTAGGGATGGGAACTCTTATTTTGCTGGAGGAACGTCAAATGATACAACCATCACTTGGCTATTTTTCAAAATATTAAAGTTAGTATATGATCTTGAAATTCTACCCCAAATGAAATAAAATCAGATATCCCCATAAAGCCTTTTGTGAACATTTATAGCAACATTAACATAGCTCAAAAGCTGGAAAGAATTCAGAATTCTTGGCAGCTGGTTGTTGAATACAGTGGAATACCATTCAGAGATAAAAAGTAATGTGCTAATACTGCTGGATTAACCTTAGAGATTATAATAGATGACATAAGCCAGGCCAGACTATAGATTATGCTTCCATTTACATTATACTGAGCAGCAAATCAGTGGTTGCCAGATATTGGGAGCAAGTGTGGAGAAGCCACTGCAGTTATGCCTGGGAATGTGGGAGGGGAGTCTGGAGAGAGCACTGAGTGGATGAGACTGCTGGCTCTTCTTCCAGAGGTCCTGGGTTCCATTTCTAACACCCACATGGCAGCTAGCAACCATCTTTAACTCACATTACAGGAGATCTAACACCCCTCTTCTTGCTTCTACAGCATTGCATGACAGGAGTATGCATACATATATGGAAGTGAAACACTTATACACATAAAACAAAACTAAATTTCAGAGTTCTCAGAGCTGGAGAGATGGCTCAGCAGTTAAGAGCAGTTACTGCTCTTGCCAGCACCCATGTCAGGCTGTTTACATGGACTGAAACCCCAGCTCCAGGGTATCCAATGCCCTCTTCTGACTTCCGTAGGCACACACACTCAGTGTGCACATACACACATGCACACACACACACACACACATACACGTAATTAGAAAATGTTTCTTCAATAAAAAACAGGAACTCATGGAGATTAAACAACACTCTCCTGAATGATCAATGGATTAAAGAAGTAATAAAAAAAAGAAAATGTGTGCTCGCTTTGGCAGCACATATACTAAAATTGGAATGATACAGAGAAGATTAGCATGGTCCCTGCGCAAGGATGACACACAAATTCGTGAAGCATTCCATATTTTTTAAAAAAACGAAAAAAAACCAAAAACAAAAACAAAAAATGTTTCTTGAAAATTATAAAATTGGACTGTGGCAATAATTTCACATTTGCTTAAATTTGCTGCAAATCTTGGAATTTTGTACTTAAATGGCTAGTGTTATAGGCAAAGAAAATCTCAAATTAAAAACTGTAACACTTTTTCATATCTGAATTGCTGAAAAGCACTATAGAAAATATCTGAGTCATCTGGGTGTGGTGATACACACCTGTGATTAGAGCACCTGGGAACGGAAGGCAGGAGGATCAGAAGTTCAGAGTCATCCTCAGCTATATTGTGAATTTAGAACCAGCCTAGGCTAATGAAACCCTGTCTCAGAAAAACCATAAACACAACAACAGCAGTATTAACAGAGAGAGAGAGAGAGATCTGACTCAATTTGGTATCCCACTTAAGTGTGTCCCACATTGATGGTATGTTATATACAGTTTTCATATTCACCAACATAATATATATTGATATTGATATGTTTTAATTAATATTTTAACATCATTTCATTAATGTTCTTAACGTTAAATAAAATGACCCATTAATATTTTTGATAGTTTCTAAAATCACTTTTCAAGTTTTTGTCTTTTTGAATGGAGAACTGCATTGCTTCTTACCTGAAATTCTGAAACAGAATGTGTGTGTAGTTTATTTTTTAATTTTTTATTTTTTTAAGGGATTCTACAATATAAGAGCACAGTTGTTTTCAGATCACATTAACGTTTCTCAGTTTGCCATACAGTTAGGTAACTGGTGCTAGCATCCACAGATGAGGGATACCATTCGTCGTTTGTTTTTCTGGGACTGTGTTACTTCACTCAGCATGATATCTTCTAGGTCCATCCATTTACCTGCAAAGTTCATGATGTCATCTTTCATAGAACTCCATTGTGTAAATGTACCACATTTTCTCTATCCACCCGTCAGTTGAGGAGAACTTGGGTTGGTTCCAGCTCCTTGCTATTGTGAAGAGAGCTGCAATAAACATGGCTGTTCATGTATCTCTGTGGTAAGATGAATCTTGTGGGTACATACCCAGGAGTGGTATGGCTGGGTCAGGTGGCAAGTTCATTCCAAGTCTTCCAAGGGTTCTCCACTGCTTTCCATAGTGGCTGTACGATTTACATTCCCACCAGCAGTGGAGGTTGTTTCTCTTCTCCCACAACCTTCCAGCACTTGGTATCATATTTTCTTGATCCCAGCCAGTCTTATTGGAGTGAGGTGATATCTTAAAGTGGTTTTAATTTGCATTCCTAATTATAAGCGATGTTGAACCTTCTTAAGATGTTTTCTCAGCCATCTCAATTCCTCACTTGTGTGTCTCTGTTCAGCCCTTTGCCTCCATCTTTTGAGTGGGTCTTTTTTTCTTCTTTGTTTTTTGAGAGTATTTATATATTTGGAAATCAATGCTTTGTCAAATGTTTCCGTGTGGTGAAGGTTTTCTCCCACTCTGTGGGTTTTCTCTTCACTTCCTTGATTGTTTCTTTTAATGTACAGAAGCTTTTGAGTTTAACGAGGTCCCATTTGTCAATGGTCAATCTTATTTCTTGCGCAGCTGCTGTCTGATTTAGGAAGTCTTTTCCTACCCTATGTCTTGTAGTCTGCTGCCAACTGTGTCTTCTATTATCCCTTCAGAGTTTGGGGGTTTCACTTGAGGTCTTTGATCCATCTGGAGTTGACTTTGTACAGGGCGAGGAGTAGAGGCTTAATTTCATCTTACAAGTGGTGATTCCATTTTTGCCAACACCACTGCTTAAGATGCTGTCTTTTTCTCCATTGGTCTTTTTCCCCCCCTTGTCAAATATGAGATGGCTGAAATTGTATGTGCTCAAGTTTGGATCTTCAGTTTTGTTGCATTGGTCAACAGGTCTGTTTTTGTGCCAGTACAAGCTGTTTTTATAACTATAGCCCTGTAGCATAGTTTGAAGTCTAGTATAAGAGATCCTCTGGTATTGCTCTTTTCACTCAGGGTGTTTTGGCTATTGGGGGTCTTTGTTTTTCCAATGAAATAAGGACTTTTTTTCCCCCCAAAGCCTGTGAAGAAACTCTAGGAATTTAATTGGGATTGCATTAAATCTGTACAAGAGTTTGGTCGAATGGACATTTTACTATATTATTTTTTCCCAATCCTTGAACATGGGAGTTTTGTCCATCTTCGGATGTCTTGTTCAATTTCCTTCTTCAGGGGTTTAAAATTTTTGTTGTAGCAATCTTTGGTGTCTTTGGTAGGATTTGTTCCTAGGTATTTTTTTTTTTTTTTTTGAGGCTATTGTGAGTGGGAAGGCCCCTTGAATTCCTTCTTCAGTTGCTTGTTGTTGGTATAAAGAAAGGCTACTGATTTTTCGGTTAATTTTGTATCCTGCCATTTTCTGAATTTTAATCGTTCTAGGAGTTTTCTGGAGTTTTAGCATCCCTCAAGTAAACAATCATATCACAGCAAAAAGGGATAGCTTGACTTCCTCTTTTCCAATTAGTACTCCTTTAATTTCCTTTCTCTTGCCTTATTGCCCTAGCAAGTGTTTTCAAGCCTATATTGAGAGGAGTGGTGACAGGGGGCAGCCTTGCCAAGTTCCTACCTTTAAAGGAATGCTTCTGTGTTTCCCCATTTAGATGATATTGGCTTGGGTTTTCCTGTATATGGCTTTGGTTACATTGAGAATGATCCCTCAATCCAATTCCCTCTAGGACTTAAGCATGAAGGGATGCTGGATTTTGTCAAAGGCTTTTTTCTGCATCAATTGAGATATTGTGGTTTTTGTTTTCAGTCATTTATATGCTTATGATATTTATTGATTTTTTGTAGTTGAACCATTCCTGCATCTCTGTATACTCCAACTTGGTCATGATGGGTGATCTTCTTGATGTGTGTCTGTATGCGGTTTGCCAGTATCCTTTAGAATTTTGCATCTGTGTTTCATTAGGAGATGGGTCTTAGTTCTCCTTTTTGGTTTTATCTTGCCTGGTTTTGGTATTAGAGGATGCTGGCTTCATAGAAGGAATTTGGGGAGAATTCCTCTGTTTGAATCCTTCTGACAATTTAGTATAATGTTTGTAAGCTTTTTGAAATGTTTTATAAATTCTGCTGTGAAACCATCTGGGCTTGGGCTTTTGTTTAATTGGGAGGTTTCTTATTACATCTTCAATTTCTTCATACTTTATGGGTCTGTTTAAGCTCTTCTTGGTTGAGCTTTTGTGATGTTCCCAGGATTTCAGATATTCATTCCATTTCTTCTAGGTTCAAACTTGGTAGAGTATAGGTATTTTTTTTTTTTTTTTTTTTTTTATCTTTTCATTGTTGTTGTGTATTTCCCCTTTCATCATGGATTGTATTGATTGGAGTTGTTCCTTCTTTTCTTTTGCTTAACTGGGCTTAGAGGTCTATCTTGTTTATTTTCTCAAAGAACAACTTTTGGTTCATTGATTTTTTTTTTTTTTTGTATTTTTTCTTTGTTTCTATTTCATTGATTTTGCTCTGATTTTGTATCTTTCTGTCTGTTGCTTTAGGGTTACGTTGTTTGTCTCTCAAGTGTTTTAGCTGCAGTGTTAGATTGTTCACTGTGCTCTTTTTTCTAATGTACACCAGGGTATAAACTTCCTCTTAGACTGCTTTTAAAGGTACCCATAGGTGTGTGTTGTGATTATCATTGTTTCAGTTCCAGGATGCTTTATTTCTTCCTTTATCTCTTCCTGACCCATTATTACATTAGGGTGTGTTGATAGTCTCCAAGTGTTCTTTAGATGTAGCTTATCCTCGTGTTGACAATGAGCTTTATTGCACTGTGGTCTGATTAGAATGCATGGAATTATTTCATTTTTTTGTATTTGTTGAGTTTTTTTCTGTGTCCCAGTATTGGTCATTTTGAAATGTTCTGTGGGGGTGCTGAGTAGAAATGGTATCTCTGGTTTGTTGGGTGGAATATTCGGTAATGTCTGTGAGGCCCATTTGGTGTGCATATCATTCAGTTCAGATGTCTCTCTGTTTATTCTTTGTACTGTTGACCTGTCCAAAGGGCTCAGTGGGGTATCGAAGTCCCCTACTATGAGTGTACTGGAGTTTATCTGTGCCTTGAGGTCCTGGGGAATTGTCTTTATAAAGTTTGGTGCACCAGAGTTTGGTGCATATATTTCATGATTGTGAAACTTTATGGTCAATTGTTTCCTTTGATAAAAATGTAATGGCCTTCTTGTCTCTTCTGATTTCTTTTACTTCGAAGTCTATTTTGTCTGATAATAGAAAACAACCCTGCTTTTTGTTGATTTTTTTCCATCTTTCACTTTTAAGGTGGTGCAGTACCTTTGAAGGTAAGCGCGTTTATTCTTTTTTTTTTTTTTTTTTTTTGTATTTTTGAGACAGGGGTCTCCCTTTAAGTCCCAGCTAGCCTGAGCTCACTCTGTAGACAGGCTGGCCTTGAACTCACAGAGACCACCTGCCTCTGCCTCCCCAGTGCTAGGATCAAAGGCGTGCGCCACCCACGCCCGGCTCAAGTAGCGTTTCTTGTAGACAGCATATAGATGGGTTTCTGTTTCCTAATCCAGTCTCCCAGTCTATGACTTTTTGATTGGGGAGTTTAGTCCGTTTTAATATTTAAGGTTATAACTGAAAAGATACGTGTGTTCTTCCTTTCACCTTAATATCCATTTGCATTTTTGGTCAGGTTTCTACTTTTGCAGTTATGCTTTTATGAATTCTCTTTTAGGCTCTGGGATAGTTGCTCCTTTCTTTCTGTCCTTTGAATTGCTTCAAGGATTCTCTGAGGGTTGGTTTTCCTGACATGTAGTCTTTCATCTTTTTATTGTCATGGAAGGTTTTTCTCTCTCTTTCAACTATAATCGACATTTTTGCTCAGTATAGTAACCTGGGTTGGCATCTATAGTCCTTTAACACTGGGAATGCCTTGGTCCATGTTCTTACTTTCATAGTTTGCACTGAGAAGTCCGTTGTAATTCTGATTGGTTTCCCTTATATGTAACTTGTTTTCTCTGAGCCTTCAGAATCTTTTTTCTGATTTTACAGCTTTTATTGATATGCTATGGAGAGTTTCTATTCTGATCTTTTCTGTTTGGAATTCATGTGCTTCTTGTATTTATTGGTTTGTCCTTTTTTAGTTTGGGGAAATTTTCACTTATTATTCTGGTGAAGATCTGATCAATACCTTCTCTTGGGATTCTTCTCCTTCCTCTATCTATTTAGGCAGAGGTTTGAATCTTTTTCATTACCCACAATTCCTGGTTGTTCCACTTTGTGTATTTGTAAATTTCATATTTTACTTGAGGTTTTAGGGGTCTGTGTATATTTTCCAGGTCTGATATTCTTTTTCTTTTTATTTTTTTTTTTCTTTTAGGGTTTTTTCCTTTCTTGATTGGATGAGTGTTGGATTTCCTTTTTTCATTTTGTCTTGTGATTCTTTTAGTATTTCCAGTCCTTTTGGAGCTTCTCAATCTCTTCTGTAGCTCTTTGCTTTGCTGGTTGGTTTCCCTTTCTTTTTCACACATGGGATCTTTTCGATGTTTCCACTTCCTTCTGGAGTTTGTCATTCTCTCTCTAGGTCCTTTTCTTGAGTTTCTTTCCTTTAGTATTCTCTGACTTGCTTTATGTCCTTGATTTCTTTGAGTATGCTCCACAATGTTCTTCTAAGATCTGTGTCCTGGGCCATCCCCAGGGGGATTCCTGTAGGAATGTCCCACAGGGTTGGTAGAGCTTGGTGTGGAATTATCCTGCACCTTTCCCATGGTGTCCCTTCATCGTGTCCCTGGCATGTGGGTTTCTCTCTGCCTGTATTCCAATGTGAATCCCAAATGCCTCTTCACTGTGTTGAACGCTTGCTTTGCTTGCCTCCTTCAGATGTCTTCGTTGTTTGTTTGTTTGATTTGTTTTTCTCCTTGCTTATGGAGTGTTGACTTGTCTAAGTTTTAGTCTTTCTAGTGGAAGTCTAACTCACTCTTCCCTTTCTGTTCTGAAGGTTCTCCAAAGAATCCAGTTGGACACTCCCTCGGCAATTCCAGTTGGGGTTGGGTGGGTGGGTTATGCCTATTTAGCCCATGCCCCAGTACTCTGTGCTGGGGTTGTCCTGATCTAAGCACTTTGCACTCAAGTCTCACAGTGTCAACAGGCTCACGTTTTATACCAGCTAGCAGGATGACTCTGCCCCCTCAGCCACACAAGACGATCGAATCAAACCAATGAGAGAGTTATCTAAAGGCCAGATAGGATTATCCAATAATTAGCCTGGCTGAAGCGCCCGGCTCCTACCTGTGCTTCAGGTGGTCCTGGGAAATCCCCAGTCTAAGCTCTGTGCACTCGTGTGTATGTATTAACACTGATTGTGAACTTTAGGTGGCAGGGTTGAGGATACTGTAGTCATTGGTTTTATAACCAGATGATGTTTTGCTTTGAGAAGGCACGAAGAACCTGACCACCTCTCTTGTCAGATGATATCACATATTAGGGTATTGCCAGTAGGTAGAATTTGGAAGAAGGAATGGCCCTTACTGAGAACTAGCTCCTGTAGAGAAGGAGGGAACTTAGAGAAGCAGGGGAGAGATGAGCGGCCCAGGCACTGAGCTGTGAAGCTGAGAAGGAAGTTCAAATAGTTTTGCTGAATACAGAGGGCACTGACAGTCAGATGTGAGTTGACAGAGAACTGTTGTGAGTTGGAGTGCTGTGGAGATGAGGTTGGGAGCAAGGTTGAGCTGATGAGTTGGTAGGTACTTTAATCTCTTTTGGTCTAGTTCTTGGCCCCAGCTGATGTTGAAAGAGGCACAGCCAGGCAGAAGGAGTTAACTCATGAAAGTAGACATTGGTAAACATTGGTAAGCAGTCTGCTGGTGGTACTGAATGATCAGAAGAGGAAAACTAGGCTGAGACAAACCACTGGGTCAAAGCAAAAAGAGAGGAACAAAGTGTTTTTTACTTCTACTCAGACAGGTTGGGAAAAAGTCCTGTAGTTTTCTGACCGAGTGCCATATGCTTGAATTGGAAGTTAAGCAAGTTATTGTCCAAAGACTCCAGTTAGAACTCTGTAGCAAAATCACTGGGATTGTCACTTAACTATGTCTCCTCCTCTTTGGTTTGAGGGCTGTTGGGCAGTTTTGCCTGGGGCAGAGCAGCTGGTGAGGCGGAATAGTTGAATTGATTTTTTTTTTTTTTTTTTTTTTTTGAGACAGGGTCTCCCTGTAGCCCCAGGTGGCTTGGAACTCACTCTGTAGACCAGGCGGGCCTTGAATTCACAGAGATCCACCTGCTTCTGCCTCCCGAGTACTGGGATTAAAGATGTGCACCACCACGCCTGGCTTAAAGATGGTTCTTAGCTGCCTTGTGGGTGCCGGGAATCGAACCTGGGTCCTCTGCAAGAGCAGTCGGTGCTCTTAACCACTGAGCCATCTCTCCAGCCCCCTGAATTGAAGATACGGTTCCATCCCCTCACCTCAGTTCACTTTAGTTACTAAGTGGCATGTGAACATCTTGCATGTGTGGCCAAAGAGTAGTCTCCAAGCTTGTTGGTTGGTAGGTGAGTATACCTCCAAGTAGGTTTTGGATGTCACTTAGTAGCTGAGACAAGGTAAGTTGAAAACATATATTGTACAGTGAAATGGCACCTGCTTTTCTTGGAAAATTCACTTTGAGACTAAAAGGAAACATTTTTAAATAGAAATTCAAACAGTAAATAGAAGCATGCCACAGATTGTCTTGTTTAAGATTTTTCTGTACAAACTTGAGTTAGTTTCAGTATCTTAAAAATTCAAGTCCATTCAAGATATTTTCTTGCTGGGTTAGTCTTTCTTCAGTAAGCAGAGTATTCACCATCACTCCAAAGACCTTTTAAACTGTGTTCAGAATTAGGGTCATCTTCCCTGACAGTTTTCATTGCACATTAGATGTGCATGAATGCTTCAGAAAAGCCCTGAATAGTAAATCCTGGGGTGGATTAGTTTCCATGGGGACATCAGTCTTGTTTGATCTTGCTGTTCATTGAGTTCTCAGTCTGGGATGTCACCATGGGATATATTTTCCTGTAAGAAAGACTGGGAAAGCAGGAGTTGCAAATTGAACACCGTTAAACAAGGCTCATAGAAGGATAGGAACTGTGGAGTCTAATGTGTATGCTATACTTGATAAATATGACTAGTTTGTGGTAGAATTGGAAGTTTGGAATTCTGTTACTTTTTGAAAGCTGTTTTGATAGTGTGTTACTTTTGAAAGTCTTTTATTAGAAAGTTAGGATTTAAAACAAAAAAGTCATATTAAAGCAAATCACTTAGCCTTTTTTTTTTTTTAGATGATTCCTACTTTAAAAATTTTTTATTTTATTATTTTTTCTTTTTTTTTTATGTGTATGAGTGTACTGTCTGCATGTAGGTTGGTGCACCTGTGTTGTGCAATGCCGTGGAGGTCAGAAGAGGGCGTCAGATTCCCCTGGGTGCTGGGACTTGAACCTGTGTCCTCTGCAAGAGCAGTTGGTGCTCTTAACTGCTGAGCCATCTCTCCAGCCCCAGCTTTTTTTTTTTTTTAACATAAAGCTCCCATTTATCATCTCAGAATTTATAAGTTCTCTGCCTAATTAGAAGACTAAATAACCAACGAAGGATGTACGTATTAAACATGCCACTGTGTTTATCAATAGCTTCTATCTCCATGTATAATTTGGCCCAAAAAGTTAATTTCCAGGTCTGTTTCTCAAAGTTTTCACAGAAAGTTGGCTTTGTATTTTTGTTTGTTTGTTTGTTTTGGTGTGTGTGTGTGTGTGTGTGTGTGTGTGTGTGGTTTTGTTGTACTAGTTTGTTTTTGTGTTTTGTTTTGGGAACCATAGATAGGCAAGGAATTATTCCTTCGGTGGTGAAGGCATTGGGCTATGGAAGTTCACAAATATGACATTCAAACTCAGAAGCCTGTACTAGTTCTATATCTTGAGAACTAGAGGCCAAGGGCTCCACCCTTTCAAAGCTGGAGGCTTTTGTTTTGGGTGTCCATTGTAGAGACTTAATGGCTCTGGGCCACAGGGCAGACAGCAGATCACTTAGCTTTCAACAACCAGATTTTTTTGTCTGTATGCAGTAGAAATACCTAAAAATTATTATTTCCATTATGTTTGTTATAACTGTTTATGGTAAGTCCATTATTAGTTAAGCTTTGTAAAGTTCAGTTAAATTTTGTGTGATTACATTGCTTCTAGTTTAAAGTTGCTAAAGTGTTACAGTAAATTTTGTCTTTCTTTGAAGCATTTAAATTCCTAAGAAATATACATATTTGTTGATCCTTTGGTTTTTCAAGTTACTAAAATGTCTTAATTCAGTGTGTTAAATAGCACATGAGTCTATTGTGGTTGTGTGTTAGCATGGTGTTCCACAGAAGTCGTCCACTGAGAAAAATACGAAACTGAAGATGGAATTCCAGATTTTGATCTTTCCTAGAATTTACCTGTTGACTTAGTAACCTTGGGCAAATCTCTTCCCAGAGGGAGAACTTTTTAGACTGAGTAGGTTAGGTACATTTTAACAGATTTTATGGCTTTTCACACTCAGGTATTATTTTTTTTTTTAATTTTATTTATTTCTGTATGTGTATGAATGTACTGTCTGCATGCAGGTTTGTGCACCCGTGTCGTGCAATGCCGCGGAGGTCAGAAGAGGGTCTCGGATTCCCCTGGAACTGGAGTTCTCCTGGAATTGGAGCTTCAGACGGTTCTCAGCCGCCATGTGGGTGCTGGGGATCGAACCCGGGTCCTCTGTAAGAGCGGTCGGCGCTCTTAACCGCTAGGCCATCTCTCCAGCCCTCACACTCAGGTATTATAAACCATGCAAGTAAAATTCTCCTAAACTTGTTGGTCATGTTGTTCTGCCTTTCACTATATTTTTTTGTTCTGGAACATAAAAACTGTAAAGTTAAAAAAAAAGGTGGAACATAAATTGCCACTTTAGAATATACCCACTCTTTCTTTTTTAAAAAATATTGTATTGTTTTCTGTATATTCGTGTATTGCCTGCATGAAGGTAAGTGCTTCTGTGTCGTGCAGTACCCACAGAGGTCAGAAGAGGGTATCAAATTCCCCTGGAACTGGTAACCACCATGTGGGTGCTGGGAACTGAAGCTGGGTCCTTTGAAGAGCAGCCAGTGCTCTTAACCCCTGAGCTGTCTCTGCAGCACCCCCTCCCCTTTATGAAACAAATGTCATCCTATCTCCTGGGATAGTCAAATGCATATGTATCTTACTTTTGCTTTTAGTAAGGTTTCAGTCATCCATGTTAAAAATAATAACATTTATTTATTTGTTTATTTATTCATTTTGAGGTAGTATCTTGTTGCTAAAATTCCTTCTGGGAGGTATGTGCAGCGTCCCTCCTCCTACTCCCAAGGTCCCAAAGGCAAATCAAGTTTGGAAAAAAAATTTTTTTTTTTGGTCTTTTTAAAGGTTTGGAAAATTTTAACGTTTAATTGGGCTTGCTTACAGAGCAAATGGGTGAGGGGATTACTTACATGGCCATACAGGAAAGTCCCCTTCCCAGCATGGACTCTGTGACCTCAGGGCAGAAGAGACTCTCTCTGTTTATATGCCCTTCACCCTTCCCCCTTATATAGCTAAGGTCAGCTGGCTGATTGGGAGAGGTAGCTCACTCCCCTGGTTCCTCCTTTTCCCTTGGAAGGCCAACAGTCAAGTTTATAATCCTGGGCAGGCAGGTGCCCTTAAGCAGGGGAAGACCAATGATGTCCAAGGTCAATCTTATGATACTGAAACTAACTCAAGTTTGTACAGAAAAATCTTAAACAAGACAATTTGTGGCATGCTTCTATTTACTGTTTGAATTTCTATTTAAAAATGTTTCCTTTTAGTCTCAAAGTGAATTTTCCAAGAAAAGCAGATGCCATTTCACTGTACAATATATGTTTTCAACTTACCTTGTCTCAGCTACTAAGTGACATCCAAAACCTACTTGGTGGTATACTCACCTACAATCAACAAGCTTGGAGACTACTCTTTGGCCACACATGCAAGATGTTCACATGCCACTTAGTAACTAAAGTGAACTGAGGTGAGGGGATGGAACCGTATCTTCAATTCAGGGGGCTGGAGAGGTGGTTAAGAGCACCGACTGCTCTTGCAGAGGACCCAGGTTCGATTCCTGGCACCCACAAGGCAGCTAAGAACCGTCTTTAAGCCAGGTGTGGTGGTGCACATCTTTAATCCCAGTACTCGGGAGGCAGAAGCAGGTGGATCTCTGTGAGTTCAAGGCCAGCCTGGTCTACAGAGTGAGTTTCAGGCCACCTGGGGCTACAGGGAACCTCCTGCCTCTCTGCCCCTCTGCCTCTCTGCCCCTCTGCCCCTCTGCCCCTCTGCGCCGGCATTCAAAGTGTATACCACCAGGCTAATTTTCTTTTTCTTTTTCTTTGGAAAAAAATAAAATCACTTCTCTTTTATAAGAGAGCTGGGAAGGGGAAAACAGAACTACCTGTTTTGTACAGGCAAGTGGAAAGTACATAAATACAAATGTCATCACTTCATCGACCATGCCCTAAGGATGTAGTAGTCATGTAGGGTCACGTAGGGTCATGTAGTAAGAAGAAAGGGCACCAGAGCGTTGAGTTACCTTTATTATTTTGTGTTTATTCTTAGAAACCTTGAGTATCTAAAGATGGTTCATTATATTTGTCCATTTGCATTAATTTAAAATGTAAAGTAATTGAAGAATCTTAGTTGTTAAGCTGACACAAAACATTATATGTCAGTTGTCTAGCATTACTAATTATTAGGGAATTGCAGTCAAAATTGTGAACCAGCACTTGGTACCCATTAGGTTAGTTTAAAACTAAGAGTTTGTAATGAGTGCTGGTGTGGATGTGGAGAAACTGGAACCTTTGTGCCTTGTTGGTAAGAGTTTAAAATGTGCAGCAGCAGCAGTGGAGAAGAGTATAATAGTTCCTTAGACTAAATAAAGGCTGGCATGCTGGCACATGCCTTTAATCCCAGCACTCAGGAGGCAAAGGCAGTTGGATCTCTATGAGATGTAGGCTAGCCTGGTCTACATAGTGAGTTCTAGGCCAGCTGGGACTGCAGGGAGACCCTGTCTCAAAAAGACCAAAAAAAAAAGTTTAAAATGTTTAAACATGTTAGATGAATTATAGTAAAGTTTAGCTGAACACAGATTTACATTTAATAAAATTTTAAGCATCATAAATGTAACATGTGTTTGTACCTTTGTGTTCACGTATGTGGGTGCAAATGCACATGTGTGGAGGCCAGAGGACAATCTCAGGTGTCATTTCTCAGGAGACATCACTTTGTTTTTTGAGACAGAATCTCTCATTTGGCCTGGAACTTGCTGATTTGGCAAGTGAGCCCAAGATGTACCTGTCTCCGTCTCCCAAGCCCTGGAACTGAGTCATCACCATCACACCTGGGTTTTTTTTTTTTTTTGAGATAGGATCTCTTTTTACCTCCAGCAGGCCTGGCACTCACTATGTAGACCAGTCTGGACTCATCTCATGGAGATCTGTCTGATTCTGTTGCCTGAGTGGTGGGATTAAAGGTGTGCACCACCAAGTTTGGCTTGTATACTTGTATTTTTTTTTTTTTTGTATTTTTGAGACAGGGTCCCCCTTTAGTCCCAACTACAGAGTGAGCCTGGAACTCACTCTGTAGACCAGGCTGGCCTTGAACTCACAGAGATCTGCCTGTCTCTACCCTCCCGAGTGCTCGAGTGCTAGCATTAAAGGCATGCGCCGGGCTGGAGAGATAGCCTAGCGGTTTAAGAGGACCCGGGTTTGATCCCCAGCACCCACATGGTGGCTGAGAACTGTCTGTAACTCCAATTCCAGGAGAACTCCAGTTTCAGGGGAATCCAAGACCCTCTTCTGACCTCCGCGGCATTGCACAACATGTGTGCACAAACCTACATGCAAACAGTACATTCATACACATACAAAAATAAATTAAAAAAAAAAAAGGCATGTGCCTTCTTGGCCTTTTGCCTAATATCAAATATCAAGTATAGTATCTGTTCTTATCAGTATACTTGTATTCTTTTTTTTTTTTTTTTTTTTTTTTTCTCTGTAGACCAGGCTGGACTTGAACTCACAAAGATCCACCTGCCTCTGCCTCCCAAGTGCTAGGATTAAAGGCGTGCGCCACCACGCCCGGCAATATACTTGTGTTCTTAAAAATTGTTTCTAAGCTGTTGGTTTCTATAGAGTTTATTTTCTGTGAATTTGAAGACTTTTATTTATATACCTTCTTATCTGTATAAATCAGTTTTATATAGCACATGTTTAAGAGTATGATTTATATTATTACCGGGAATTAGGAAAATATTTCATACATGCAGAGAAGTAAAAGGTTTTCTGAGCTGTGGGGATAGATAAATAGAAAACTCTCAGTTCTGAAATTCTGCCATATGTGCAACACAGAAACCAGTTCAGATCACAAAGATCTTGTCTTAATTGATTAAAATGTTAATACACAAATAAATATACTAACCAGGTTTTCCATCTTCAGTCATCCAAAAGTTAGTAGATCTTCATCATCCATCCAGCAGAGACCACAAATCAAGTCCGTCTCTTCCTACCAGTAGTGGGGATGCTTTTGGTCATATGTAAAAGAGAAACAAATCCAGGAGAGAGGGAGAAAAGGAGTACAGTTATGGAGATCTAAGCTGTCTGGGAACTAGCATAACAGGGTGAGGTGTGCTTCTCAGATACTTAGCTCACCTGAAGTTCTCGGGATGAGCTCTAAGGCTGTTAACCATAATTTTCAAAAAGGTAAAATAATGTTCTTATACAGTGTGAACACATGTCTGACTTAATTGACTCATTATTTGATACCAGCAAACATTAAAACTGGTCCAAAGAGCTGGGCGTGGTGGCGCACGCCTTTAATCCCAGCACTCGGGAGGCAGAGATAGGTGGATCTCTGTAGGTTCAAGGCCGGCCTGGTCTATGGAGCGAGCTCCAGGACACCTGGTACTAAAAGGGAGACCCTGTCTCAAAAATACCAAAAAAAGTGTAAAACCAAAACTGGTCCAAAGAGCAATGGAGGATGTATATGTAATTTCACAGAATAAAAGATTGAGGTGAGATTGCTATATTGGATTAAAACAACTGCTTATTATCATTTAGGGTGGTAAATTGTAACATTTTGGATTATTTGGTCTCCTGGACAGAAATCTACAGGTTCATATCTGCCCCTACAGAATTGTAAAATAACCTACTCATAAAAAAATCAAGCCCTGGGGCTGGAGAGATGGCCTAGCGGTTAAGAGCACTGACTGCTCTTGCAGAGGACTCGGGTTCGATCCCCAGCACCCACATGGCAGCTGAGAACCGTATGTAACTCCAATTCCAGGAGAACTCCAGTTCCAGGGGAATCCAACACCCTCTTCTGACCTCCGCGGCTTTGTATGACACAGGTGCACAAACCTACACACAGACAGTACATTCATACACATACAGAAATAAATAAAATTAAAAAAAAAAATCTTAAAAAAAAAAAAGAAAATCAAGCCCCCGACTGCATTAAAAAAATACCCAGTGCTGTAGCCTGAGTAGTACCCCACCTTTCAGATGTTGAAAGCTAATGCTCAGTGGTACAGGATTAAGTAAGTACTCAGGCCCTTTGGAAAGCTGCACAGTGGGGGCTTTTTTCCTCATTGATGAGGTGTCTGCTCTTGCTTATATCAGGAGAGGATACAGAAGGCACTGTCTCTAGTCACAGGCTGTACCCTGAAGCTGTTAACACCTTCACCTTGGACTTCTCTGCCCCTAGAACTAATGCACAATTGTTTTATTTTTAAAAACAAATTTTTTTAAAAAAAAATTACTTTTTATTTTTCTTTTATTAAAAATCTCTTTTTTCTATGACAGTTTCATAGTTTTTTTTTTTCCAGACAAGGGTTTCACATAGCCCAGGCCAGGCTTGAGCTCATGTTCATTGGAGTTACTGGAATATGCCCCATGAGCTACTCTTTCAGACATTTGCTTATTTCTTTTTGAGTCAGGTGCTTGGATAACCCCTAGGCCAGCCTCAGGCTGGCTATGCTATGTAGCTGAGGTTGTTTTTGAACTCATGATACTCCCACCTCTTCCTCCCAAGTGCTGGGAATACAAGCTTATGCCACTGTGCTTGGCCATAAATTTTAGTTTAACCACCTGTACCATTTAATAGTTATTAGTAATTCTTTTTTTAAACTTTTGATTTTAACAATTTAGGCATATAAAAATATGGAAATTAGAGAAAATAATATATCAGTTATGCCTTTAGTGTATTGTCTGTCAGAAAATTATTGCATTTGAGTTTTAAATCCCTTTGGATGTGTGCCTGTATGGGGTATATGCACATATGTGCAGTTACCTATGGAGCCTGAAAAGGGCATCAGATCCCTCAGAGTTGGAGGTGATTGTGAGCTGCCTGACCTGGGTGTTGCAGATTGAATTTTGGTCCTCTGCAAGAGCGGTATGTTCCCTTAACCACTGAGCTGTTTCTCCTGTGCCTTAAATCACTTCTATAAAACAACTATGTAATATATAAGTAGCAAATATTATTAGCATTTTTCAAACTATCACTATATTTCTTTATAGAGTATGATTTCACGTTTAGTTTTTGATATTTCAAAGAAATCATGTCGACTCTTGAAATAACCAAGTTTTTCTGAGAAAGAAAAGAAAAAGAAAGAAAAATAGTTTAGATTTTGATGACACAGTAGCTTAGCACAACTAATGTTTAATGTTTCTGTTTTTAAAATGATTCTAAATGTTGGTATAGTGTTTCATGGAACTGTTAGCAAAGGGCAAAACAGTTAGGGAAATAAGCTGTTTTAAAACTAGACACTTTACCATGTGCTTAAAATGATTCCTTTTTAGTGCCTTCATAACCTATTGTTTACAAAACATACCAATTTATGTCAACTGTCTAATTGTAGATTTTGTGTCCTACTGGGACCATTTGGGAGAGGTATTTTGGCTTCTGAGGAGAATTAGGTTCTGTTCTATGAAGTCTTTATCTCTTCCCTCTTGAGAAAATCCTTTCAAATGACTTTCTGTTTGCCTGTTATTCTGAGCCTAGCAGTGCCTGTTTCGTCATAGCTGAGGCTCATGGAAATAGGTGGGTGAGGAGACAGGTGTATTTTATCAGAGTAAATAAGCACCCATTTGGGCTGGAAGTGAGAATTGGCCTATTAATATTAACACCATTTCTACATAGTGCTTTGTAACTGTACTGCACAGCTCATTAATCACCACAGCCTTGCCATCACCCCCTGCATTTATGGCGAGCTTTGTTTTGTATAGCCAGGGGTGAGCTTTATTTATTTTTTTTCCTGTTACCAGCTAAGTCCTTGAAATTGGGGGAACTTCTGAAAGCCTTTTCTTTTGTATATCCAAAACTTCAGACTTGAAAAAGAAAACTAAGTATTGCTAATCATATCAGTTATTTATTTATGAAGAACTTAAAGACAGCTGCTGGTAATTTAAATAACTTTGCTTTTAGGTTATCTAACCAAGTAATTCTGTAAACAGAATACTTTTGGGATGTGCTGTTCAAACTCCAAAAACTGAGGGCAGAAACTGGCTTCAACCTGCTCACAGTCTGCTTTCTTTGTACCTTTGTTCCTGTCATTTGTTTCTCACAACTACAGTTGAGGAGCTTTAGTATGAATCCTACTTTTAAAATTTAGACATTAAAATTTTTAAATTATTCTCTTAAAATAGCTAGAAAACATATAGTTAGAGCTTCAATCCAGACCCTTTGTTAGTTGGGAGCTCAAGTCACTGTAACCTGTTTCTCTGCCTCCTTCCTTCCTCCCCAAATCCTTCCCTCTTCCCTTCCATTTCTTCCCTCCTTCCCTCCCTCCCCTCCCTCTCTCCTTGCCTTCCTTTGGTAGTTTGTTATAAAGAATACAGATGAAGAGATGCAGAGGGCAAAGTATTAAGAGTCTCTTTCTTTTTGTACCTTATAGTTCACAGGCTCCTCAAATTTTAAGTATATAAAAATATGTTCTGTGGGCTTGGTATGGTGACTCATGCCTTTAAGTATTTGGGAGGCTAGCCTGTTCAACATAGTGAGTTCCAGGCCATCTGGGGATACAAAGAGACCCTGTCTAGATAAAAAAAAATGTGGTCTTTACATTACTGCAATATAGAGGGTCCTCAGGATTGTTGCTATTTTCATAATACCACAATGCTGTTAGCCTTACTGGCTCTCATTGTCTCATAAATGTACAGTCTGTTTCCCAGAGGCCTCACAGTGCAGCAGATTAGCCACAAAGGCAGACATGAGAATCTTCCCATAAGCTGGGTATTGACAAGATTTGCAAAAATCCAAAACCATGCAACTTTATTCGCATGCACGCACGCACGCACGCACGCGCGCGCCCGTGTGTGTCTTTGTGTGTGTGTGTGTGTGTGTGTGTATATGTCTGTGCGTGTTTTGCAAAGTATTGGGCTTTTTTTTCCCCTCTGCAAAATAAATGAAATATATTGAGTTTGTTGTTATTTATTTACTTTTTGATTTAAAAAATTTTTTTTTAATTTATTTACTTTTTTGTCTTTTTGAGACAGGGTCTTCTGTAGCTCTGGCTGTCCTGGAACTCGCTCTGTAGACCAGGCTGGCCTTGAACTCACAGAGATCCAGCTGCCTCTGCAGTGCTAGGATTAAAGGCATATGCCACTATGCCTGACCTACTTTTTGGCCTTTTTGAGACAGGGTTTCCCTGTAGCCCCAGCTAGCTGGCTTGTAGCTTGCTATATAGACCAGGTTGGCCTTGAACTCAGATTCACCTGCCCCTATCTTTGGGATTAAAGTCATGCACTACCATGCCTGGCTAAGTTTGTTGCTACTTTAAGTGAATTAATACATTTTTTAAATAAACTCTTAAGGGGAGTCCTTTGTAACTGAGTATAAAGGATTTTGAGGCCCTGAAGTTTAAAACCTGTTGGTTTACAGTATGCTTGTGGCTTTAAGGAAAGCACTTCTTTTCTTTTTTTCCCAAGTAGTAGTGTGTGTCTTCCTATGTAGTCTGTAATTTTTTTCTCCTGTGATGTTTGTGACAGTTGAACAATGTTGACAAAGGGTTTAACTAAAGAGATTTAAGAAATGCTACAGCCTCACATAATGAAGTGGCATTTTCAGGTCAGTAAGCCTTAGTGACTTGGGAAAACTTCTCAAAATGGGGACTGAGCCCTATGGAGAAGTAAGTTAAGACAGGTCTGAGATTTAGCTCTTTCTGATCTAGTTAAGACGATGGTATAGGAGAACCAGGCATGTCCAACCTTTTGATATTGCAGCATGATGTTGTCATCTATAAAGTTAGAGAACCACACAACTGAGTTACAGAACAAAACCAACCAACTAACCAAACACTGGCCCCAGCAAGATAACTCAGTAGCTGACAACATGATGGAAGGAAAGAACCGGCTTCCAAATTTGTCCTCTGACCTCCACACAGGTGGTGTGGTGTGCACACGTTCATACCCACATACACAAATGGGTGTAAAAAATTAAGTATTCAAAATCCTCATAATGTTTTAAGTAATTATATGAATTTGTGTTGTGCCCCATTCCTAGGTATCCTGGCCTGGCCGTTGACCTTCTGTGGGACGTGCCTGGTAGACTTCAGTGGCTTACATAGTTTATAGAAATGCATTTTTGTCTTTGCAAAGGTAGTATGTGCCCACCGAATTCATTCAGATGTTTCAGAAGCAGTGGGAAGCGTTCTCTTCTGTTCTTAATCTTGTGTCCTGGAAGAAAATGATTTTATGGTTGAATTCCTTATAAAAAGCTTTAATATACAACTGTAGAGAAATGGGTTTTCTGCTTCTAAGTTTTTGATTGGTTCAGGGTAGATCATTCTTTATTTAGTGTAAGGAACAAAGTCTGGGTTGACATGATTTCCTGGTAAGTACAGATCATTTTGGACCAATGTCTGTTTGTCTAACTACTTTGGACTGACATCTGTCTGTCTGTCCCCTTGTAGTCACTTTGGTCTCCTGTAATGCAATAGTGAGACAGATGACAAGAGGGGGAAAGGAGGAGGCCTGGATGTGTTCTTTCCTAAATGGATTCTGCCACACTTAAAAGTTGAAATTATTGCCGGGCGTGGTGGCGCAAGCCTTTAATCCTAGCGCTTGGGAGGCAGAGGCAGGCGGATCTTTGTGAGTTCAAGGCCAGCCTGGTCTACAGAGCGAGTTCCAGGACAGCTGGGGCTACAGGGAGACCCTGTTTTGAAAAGACAAAAAAAAAAAAGTTGAAATTATTATGTTTGTGGCAGGTGATGAATGATTCTTGACAGATGCTGTTAAAAATAATGTAGCCAGTGTTTCTGAATAGATTTCCAAATGAAATATAACAGTAAACATAGAATAATGGGATATGGCTAAAATGTTACTTTAAATTTTGTGAGGCTTTATTTTTAGAGAATGATGAGACCAGAGCCTTGAGCATGCTAGGCAAGTGTTCTACCACTCAGCTGCATTCCCAGCCCAGAGAACATGGGTGTTCCTGAGTACTCAGAGAGTAGTATAACAAGCCCAGGTCCTTTAGGCTGCCTGTTGGGCAGCAGTACAACATTTTGCCATCTTATTTTATTAAAGATTTGTTTAAAACTTTGACTTGTTTTTATGTCAGCTTTTTGTTCCCCTTTTCTTTACATCTTTCATTGCTATGTCTTAGTCTGTTTTGTTGTTAATAACAATACTAGAAACTGAGCAAGTTATAATGAAGAGATTTGCTTTGGCTCATAATTCTGGTCCAAGATTGAGTGAATGCTTCTGGTGATGGCCTTCTTGCTGGCAGAGTCCCAAGGCAGTGCAGGGTATCACATCTCGAGGAGTGTATAGGAGACCTAGCCAGATTGGCTTATGTAACATCCATTAACCCATTAATTGCATGAATAAGTTAGTCTGTTCATAAGGGCAGAATCTCTCCATATCTTAAAAGGTCCCATTCTACCTTGAATATCACATAATAGAGATTAAATTTCAGCATTAGTTCAGATGTACACAAGCTGTAGTGTGGTCCATTTGTCACAGTTGATGAACTGGTATTGATGAATTACTATTGTTAACTACACCCCCTAAATGTAAACATTTAGGATCCTTTTATTTATTTATCGGTGTTGTGCATTCTGTAGGCTTTGACAGATGTGCAATGAATGGTCCACTAGAACCAAATCATGCATAATAGTTTCATTACCCCTAAAATCCCTGTGCTGCACCTGTTCTTTCTTTTCTCCCTTCCACCATCCCCTGGCAAGCAGATCTGTTAGCTGTCCATCTGTTTTGCTTTTTTAGCATGTAATGTAGGTGAGCTCATACTATGTAGTCTTTTTACATTGACTTCTTTCAGGTAGCAGTGTGCTTTGAAGACCCCACTTTATCTTTTTATTATTTCTTTTTTAAAAAAACATTATTTTTAATTTCTGTGTATGAATGTATTGCCTGCTTGTATGTAAGTGCACCCGTGTCATGCAGTGCCTTCAGAGGTCAGAAGAGGATGTCAGATTCCACGGAACTGGAGTTATAGACAGTTGTTAGCCACCATATATAGGTGCTGGGATTCAAACGTGGGTCCTCTGTAAGAGCAGCCAGTGCTCTTAACTGCCGAACCATCTCTCCAGCCTCTGGTAACTCATTTCTTGTCACTGAATAATAATCCATTGTATGGATGTACCTACTAGTTTATTCAAGTACTGAAAGATGTACTAGTTGTCATTTTCATTTTATCAGTTATGAATGAAACTGCTAAAAGTATTACTGTGCATACTTTTATGTGGCCCTCTGTTCATTTGGGAAGTGTCGTTTGGGATTGTTTTGAAATGCTTGAAATACTTGTATATTAAAATGGGGACTAGTGGGCTGGAGAGATGGCTCAGCAGTTAAGAGCACTAACTGCTCTTGCAGAGGACCTGGGTTCGATTCCCAGCACCCACATGGCGGCTAAGAACTGTCTTTAACTCCAGTTCCAGGGGAATCCAACACCCTCTTCTGACCTCCGCAGCATTGCACGACACAGTGCACCAACCTACATGCAGACAGTACACTCATACACATAAAATAATTTAAAAAAAAGCAGGGACTAGGGCTGGGGATATATCTCAGCTGGTAGAGAGCTTGAGGTTCTGGGTTCAACCCTAGCACTGCATAAACTTGACATGGTAGTATACACTTATAATCTCAGGACTAGGGAGGTAGAGGCACGAAGATCAGAAGTTTAAGGCTAAGCCTGGGGTACACGAGACCCTGTCTCAAAATACTATAAATAAATCAATAAATAGGGACTATAGCTTGATATATCTATGTTAGTTGATTTTATAGATTTGTAACAATAATAATTTCTGGCTGCTACTCATGACCAGAGCGGAAATCAGCATGTGTCCAAATAATTGAAGCATATGGCATGATGCCAGTCAGTGGGCCTGTGCTTAAGGATGCTGTTGATTGATTTGAGAGTCTTTCTAGGAGTTCTGCTGGGTTCTGAGTTGACCGATTTAATTATTCTTCTTTGTTCTTACGTTTTTTAATCTGTCCCTCATAGGCTTTCATTCTCTCCGTGTTTCCAAGTATCAGAATTTGAAGTTTGCTTTTGAAAAACGTGGCATGGGGGGCCGGGGGGATCAGGTGGAAGCATAGAACTGGTATAACAGATGTGCTTGTGTTCATAGAGAAACATCAACCCTGTTAGTTCAGACATTGCAGGTTTGGTATTGGAAAGCAGGCATGAAATTTTTCTTGATTTTTCCTAAACAAAGGGGAGTGGTCCGGGTACTCAGGCTGCCCCAGCTGCCCCAGAAGCAGAGGGAATCCATATCTCAGGTTCCCTTCCAACCCATTCTCTATAGCTGCACATCCCTGTTGACAAAACTGTATTGATTTGTGATGAGTGAACTGAGGATGACAGATCATTATATTCTCCTAGTACAGGTGAATGACTAGGTGTAGTTTTTGAAAAATAGCTTTGGGGGCTGGAGAGATGGCTCAGCAGTTAAGAGCACCGACTGCTCTTGCAAAGGACCTGGGTTCGATTCCCAGCACCCACATGGTGGCTAAGAACCATCTTTAACTCCAGTTCCAGGGGAATCCGACGCCCTCTTCTGACCTCCACGGCATTGCATGACATGGGTGCACAAAAACACTCAGACACATAAAATAGTAAATTTAGCTGGGCGTGGTGGCGCACGCCTTTAATCCTAGCACTTGGGAGGCAGAGGCAGGTGGATCTTTGAGAGTTCAAGGCCAGCCTGGTCTACAGAGCAAGTTCCAGGACAGCTGGGGCTACAGGGAGACCCTGTCTCAAAAAGACCAAAATAATAATAATAATAATAATTTTTAAAAAATTAAAAAAAAAAAAAAGAAAAATAGCTTTGTGGAGGGCTGGAGCGATGGCTCAGGGTTGAGTATTGGCTGGTCTTGCAAAGGACTTGGGTTCAATTCCTAGCACCCACATGGCAGCCAGCAACTGTCCGTAATTCCAGTTCCAAGGTATTGGACACTCTCTTCTGATCTCTGCTGGCAATACATGACACGGGTGCACTTATACACATGTAGGTAATGCACTCATACACATAAAATAATAATTTAATAGTAAAAGCCTTGCATGTGTGTATGTGGTATGTGCATGTGAATATATAGGTGTGTATGGGTGGAGATGCTGTTTGTGCCCACTTGGAGGCCAGAGCAAGAAAGTCAAGTGCTGTCCTCTATTGCTTTCCATCTTAGTGCCTTGAGACAGGCATTATTGAATCTGAAGCTCACCTTTCTGGCTTCTGGGGGTTCTGCATGACTTGGGTGCACTTAAATATATGCAGGCAAAATGCTCATACACATAAAATAAAAATAAATGAATAAACTTGGTGTTTTCTAACATGTTTGAATTCTCTAATAAAGCCTTTTAAGTACTATTTCATAATTTTTTGTATGATTTTCATTTGAGTAGTTATATTCAAAATATTGAATTTTAAAATGAGAAATGTCATTTTAACTAGTTGAATTTAGAAATTGAGTTATAATATGAAATTGTTAGATTTCTCTGGAATTAAATTATGAAAATGACAAAGAAACTTTATTTTCCTTTATCTGATAAGACATATCAAAACCCTTTGCATTTAAACAAGAATTGTTTTGTGTGTGTTTGGTATGTGAGTGTAAGGTGTGTGTACATTTGTGTAGAAGTCAGAGGTCAACATTGACTGTCTTCCTCAGTTACTTTCCACATATTTTGAGATGAGTCTCACTGAAGCTAGCTTACTGATTGGGCTGGCCGCCAGCTGTCTCTCAGGATCTTCCTGTCTGCCTCCCCAGTGCTGGGACTGGGATGTGTACCACTGTGTCTGGTTTTCTACATGTATGCCGGAGATCTGAATTCAGGTCTAAAAGGGGCAAGCATTTTGCCCACTGATTTATCTCCAAGCCCACTCACTACACGAGGACTCTTCCCTTGGTTAATGCTCATCAGTACTGCCTGTCACAGAACGGTGTGGGGCCATTCTTTTCTCATTAAGTCTTCTTTTAGATTCTTGTCCTTTTAGGTAATATTTCTGTTCAGTCTTGGTGTACAACCAAATATAGTTTAATGGTGATTTGCTTCTACGCAATGTTGTATTTTTTTAAAGTTTTTTAAAAATTATTTTTATGGTTTTATGTTTATGAGTATATTAAGTGCACCTGTGTTGTGAATTACCCATAGAGGTCAGAAGAAGGCATCAGATTCCCCTGGAACTGGAGTTATGGATGGTTGTTAGCCAGCACGTGGGTGCTAGGAATTAAAACCAGGTCCTTTGCAAGAGAAGTCAGTGCTCTTAACTGCTGAGCCATCTCTCCAGACCCCAAATGTTGTATTTCTTACTATCAAATGTTAAAACAAGCAAGTTGAGAAAATGTTGATTTTTGTTTTATTTTTAAATATATATTTTTAATTGACATAAGTGTACATACACACAATGTCATATTTCAAAACATGTATGTAGTATATAATGATCAAATCAGGATAATTGGCATAGGTGTCACCTTAGACCTTATATTTCTGTGTGTTGAGATTATTCAGAAGCTGTGATGTGGAGCTTTACAAGCCTTCTTCCTGGCCAGCTGCCCTTGAGCCCATCTTCAGTCACACTGTTCCATTATTAATATTTGTTCTCTCCATCTTTCCATTCCCTGATTTCCTCCTTTATCATTCTGTTCGTTCAGTGTTTCTACAAATAAAACACTTTGCAACTTAACATAGGATGTGATTGGGAAGCAGGGGAACAACAAAGCAAATTTTAGGACTTACTAACTTGAGTAAAATAATATCTTACTAGATTAAGAAATCTTTTTACTGTGAATGAAAAATGGCTACCTGTTCATGCTTCTGCATCTGCTTTTTCATAGGCAGAACATCCTACTAATGGACCAGAGTGTGGTTATGGCTCCTTTCACCAGCAGTACTGGCTTGATGGAAAGATCATTGCTGTGGGGGTGATTGACATCCTTCCACACTGTGTTTCATCTGTATATTTATATTATGATCCTGATTACTCATTTCTGTCTTTGGGTGTCTACTCAGCATTAAGGTAAGATTGCTTTTTCCAGTTGTAATAGTTGTAATACATGGAAGTTCACATTAGTTATCTTTCAGTATGTAACAGTAGAAATATTTTTCTGATAGTATATTATAATGATTTGTTGCTGTACTAGTCCTTTAGTTATATATTATTATTTAAAAGTAAGTTTTAGTGGGCTGGAGAGAGGGCTCGGCAGTGGAGCACTTTGTGCTCTTTGAGAGTACCAGAGTTCTGTTCTCAGCACCCACACCAGGCAGCTTAAAACCAATTCTAACCCCAGCTCCAAGGGATCTCACATCCTCTTCTGGCCTTCATATATACAAACACAGACACACATATATACACATAAATAAAAAATAACCTTTTTAAAATGTATAAGAAACCATTATATTGCTATATGCCTTTAATCCCTGCACTTGGGAGGCAGAGGCAGGTAGATCTCTGAGATTGAGGCCAGCCTAATCAATGTAGTGAGTCCCAGCTCTGGCTGCAGAGAGATGCTATCTCAAAAAGACAGACAGACAGACAGACAGACAGGGAGGGAGGGAGGGAGGGAGGAGAGAGGAGAGAAGAGGAGAGAAAAAGAGAAAAAGAAAAGGAAAGAAAGGAGGGAGGGAGGAAGGGAGGGAGAGAGAAAAAGAACCATTATAGGGGCTCATTATAGATGGCTCAGGCGGTGAAATGGTGACCTGTGTTAGATTGCCAGGACCCTTGTAAAGGTGGAAAGGGAGAACTCACTCCACAGCAGGTGTGCATGTCCCCATCATACACACAATAATAATAAAATTTTAGATAAAGTATTTTGTTTGGAGATATATTTGTTGTTTAGTATATATGTTATCTTTTTTGAGACAGGGTCTCCCTATAGCTCTGGCTGTCCTGGAGCGTACTACATAGGCTATTCTTGAACTCACAGAGATCTACCTGCCTCTGCCTCCTTAGTGCTGGGATTAAAGGCATGCACCACCATGCCCAGCATATTTTCTTTTAAAAATATTTTATGTGTATGAGTGTACTGCCTGCATGTATATAAGTGTACATGTGTTATGTAATGCCTGTGGGTCAGAAGAGGGTGTCTGCCCTGAAATTGGCAGTTATTAGCTGCCATGTGTGTGCTGAGATTCAAGAGCAATCAATACTCTTTTTTTTTTTTTTTTTTTTTT
>VZQC01011034.1:3690588-3822487 GCA_009823505.1 Rhizomys pruinosus | reverse complement strand
TTGTCATACACTCATCAGTTGAGGGGCATTTTGGTTGGTTCCAGCCCTTCGCTATTGTGAAGAGAGCTGCAGTAAACATGGATGTGCATGTATCTTTGCAGTAGGATGAGTCTTGTGGGTATATACCCAGGAGTGGTATGACTGGGTCAGGTGGTAGGCTCATTTTGAGTCTTTTAAGGGTTCTCCACACTGCTTTCCATAATGGTTGAAGAAATTTACATTCCTACCAGCAGTGGATGAGTGTTCCCCTTTCCCCATAATCTCTCCAGCACTTGGTGTCTTTTGTGCTCTTGATCTTAGCTAGTTGTATCAGAGTGAGATAATAATCTGAGAGTGGTTTTAATTTGCATTTCCTTAATTATTAATGATGTTGAACAGTTTTTAAGATGTTTCTCAGCCATCTCTACCTCACTGGTGAAGTCTCTGTTTAGCTATTTACTCCATCTTTTGAGTAGGTCATTTGTTTTCTTACTTCTTTGTTTTTTGAGTAGTCTATATATTCTTGACGTTAATGCTCTATCAGATGAATCACTGGTGAAGATTTCCTCCCACTCTGTGGGTTTTCTCTTTACTTCCTAGATTGTATACAAGCTTTTGAGTTTGATGAGGTCCCATTTGTCGACTGTTGACTTTATTTTCTGTGCAGCTGCTGTCTGATTTAGAAAGTCTTTTCCTACGCCTATGTGTTATAGGTTGTTGCCAACTTTTTCTTTTATCACCTTCAGGGTTTCAGGTTTCACGTTGAGATCTTTGATCCACTTGGAGTTGATTATTGTACAGGGTGAGAGGTACGGGTGTAATTTTGTTCTTCTACAAATAGTGTTCCAATTTTGCCAGCACCATTTGGTGAAGATGGTATCCTTCCTCCATTGAGTTTTTTTTGCCCCTTTGTTAAATATGAGGTGGCTGAAATTGTATGAGCTCAAGTTTGGATCTTCAGTTTTGTTCCATTGGTAAAGGGGTCTGTTTTTGTGCCAGTACCAGGCTGTCTTTATGACTATGGCCTTGTAATATAGCTTGAAGTCTGGTAGAGCAATCCCCCCTGTACTGCATTTTTCACTCAGGGTGCTTTAGCTATTTGAGGTCTTTTGTTTTTCCATAGGAATTTAAGGATTTTTTTTTTCCAAGTCTGTGAAGAAGCTCATGGAGATTTTGGTTGGGGTTGCATTGAATCTGTATATAAATTTGGGTAAAATGGACATTTTTACTATATTAATTTTTCCAATCCATGAGTATGAGAGGTCTTTCTTTTTTATTTCATTTTCAGTCTCCTTCAGGAGTTTAATATTTTTGTGTAGAGATCTTTGGTATCTTTGATTAGGTTTGTTCCCAGGTATTTTATTATTCTTGAGGCTATTGTGAGTGGGAAGGTCTTCTTATATTCCTTTTCCACTTGTTTGTTGTTGGTGTAAAGAAAGGCTACTGATTTTTCCAGGTTAGTTTTGTATCCCACCACATTACTGAAACTCTTAATCATTTCTAGAAGTTTTCTGGTGGAGTTTTTGGCATCCCTTAGGTAAACTATAATATCATTTGCAAAAAGGGATAGCTTAACTTCTTTTCCGATTAGTACTCCTTTAATTTCCTTCTCTTGTCTTACTGCCCTAGCAAGTGTTTCAAGCACTATGTTGAAGAGCAGTGGTGGTAAGGGGCAGCCTTGCCGGGTTCCTGCCTTTAAGGGAAATGGTTCCAATTTTTCTCCATTTAGGATGATGTTGGCAGTGGGTTTGCTATATATGGCTTTGATCATGTTGAGGGATGTTCCTTTCAGTCTGATTCCCTCTAGGACTTTAAACATGAAGGGATGCTGAATCTTGTCAAAGGCTTTTTCTGCATCAATTGAGATGATCATGTGCTTTTTGTCTTTTAGTGCATTTATGTGTTTTATGATATTTATTGATTTATGTATGTTGAACCATCCCTGCATCTCTGGTATGAATCCAACTTGGTCATGAAGGATTATCTTTTTGATGTGGATCTGTATTCGATTTACATGTATTTTGTTGAGAACTTTTTGCATCTATGTTCATCAATGAGATGGGTCTGTAGCTTTCTTTTTTGCTTGTATCTTTGCCTGGTTTTGGTATTAGAGTGATGCTGACTTCATAGAAGGAGTTTGGGGGAATTCCCTCTGTATCCTTCTGAACAGATTGAGTAGTAATGGTTATAGGACAAATGTTTTATAGAATTCTGCTGTGAATCCATCTGGGCTTGGGGCTTTTTTTAATTTGGAGGGTTTTTTTTTTTTATTACATCTTCAATTTCCTCAACTATTATGGGTCTATTTAAACTGTCAGTCTCTTCTTGGTTAAGCTTTGTTGGTTCTGAGGATTTCAAATATTCATCCATTTCTCTTAGGTTTTCAAATTTAGTGGAGTATAGGTTTTTGAAGTATTCCTTTATGATTGTCTGGATCTTTACTTTGTCTGTTGTGATGTTTCCCCTTTCATCACTAATACTATTGATTTGGAGTTGCTCTCTCTTTTTATTTTATTTANGTCTATTTTGTCTGTCTTTTCAAAGAACCAGATTTTGGAGTTGTTGAGTCTATGTATCTTTTTTGTTTCTATTTCACTGATTTCTGCTCTGATTTTTGTTATTTCTTCCTGTCTGTTGGGTTTAGGGTTTATTTGTTGTTGTCTCTCAAGTGTTAGCTGCCGTATTGGAAAGTTTATTTGTTCCCTTTCTGTTTTTTTGATGTGGGCACTTAAGGCTATAAATTTCCCTCTCAAGACTGCTTTTAAAGTATCCCACAAGTTTTGTTGTGTTGTATTATCTTTTTCGTTCGGTTCCATGAATACTTTTATTTCACCCTTTATTTCTTCCCTTACCCATTCATTATTCAGGATTGTGTTGTTTTGTCTCCCTATGTTCTTATAGCTAGTTGGGCTTATTCTGGTGTTCATATTGAGCTTTATTGCACTGTGGTCTGTGTTACATTTTTCTTTTTTGACTAGTTGGTTTTGTGTGTATGTGTGTGTGTGTGTGTGTGTGTGTGTGTGTTATTATTTTGATTCTTTGGTTTTGCCTTTAATTTTTTTTAATTTTTATTATTTAATGTGTTTGAGTGTACTGTCTGCATGCAGGTTTGTGCACCCGTGTTGTGCAATGCCGAGGAGGTCAGAAGAGGGCATCAGATTCTCCTGGAACTGGAGTCAAAGACAATTCTTAGCCGCCATGTGGGTGCTGGGAATCGAACCCGGGTCCTCTCCGAGAGCAGTCGGTGCTCTTAACTGCTAAGCCATCTCTCCAGCCCTGCACTGTGGTCTGATAGAATGCATGGAATAATTTCTTTCCTTTTGTATTTGTTGAGATTTCTTTTGTGCCCCAGTATGTGGTCTATTTTGGAGAATGTTCCATGAGGTGTTGAGTAGAAAGTATCTTCTCTGGTGCTTGAGTGGAATATTCTGTAGATGTCTGTGAGGTCCATTTGGTGTATTGTATTGTTAATTTCTGGTGTCTCTCTGTTTATTTTCTGTCCTGTTGATCTATCCAGGAGCCTCAGTGGGGTGTTGAAGTCCTCCACCATTAGTGTGTTGGGATTAATCTGTGTCTTAAGGTCCTGCAGAGTAATGTTTTAAAGTTAGGTGCACCAGAGTTTGGTGCATAGACATTTAGGATTGTGAAGTCTTCATAGTTAATTGTTCCTTTGACAAGGATATAATGGCCCTCTTTGTCTCTTCTGATTAATTTTATTTTGAGATCTATTTTGTCTGATATTAGAATAGCTACTCTGGCTTGTTTCTTGGTACCATTTGCTTGGAATATTTTTTTTTTTACATCCTTTCACTCTAAGGTGGTGTCTGTCTTTGAGGGAGAGATGGGTTTCTTGTAGATAGCATATAGAAGGATTCAGTTTCCTAATCCATTCTCCCAGTCTATGTCTTTTGATTGGAGAGTTTAGACCATTAGTATTTAAGGTTATTATTGAGAGATGTGTGTTCCTTTCTTTCACCTCATCTTTTGTTTGCATTTTTGGTCTAGGTTTGTTTTTACTCTGTAATGCTTTTGTTGATTTCTCTCTTTAATTAGTTAGGGATAGTTGCTCCTTTCCTCTGTTCTTTGGATTGCTTCGAGGATTTTCTGAAGTGTTGGCTTCTTAGACATGTATTCTTTCATCTTGTTCATGTCATGAAAGATTTTTCTTTCTCCTAACTGACATTTTTGCTGGGTATAGTAGTCTAGGTTGGCATCTAAAGTCGTTTAGCACAGGGAATACTTTGGTCCACGTTCTTGTAGCTTTCATAGTTTGGACTGAGAAGTCAGCTGTGATTCTGATGGGTTTCCTTGTTTTTCTCTTGTGGCTTTTAGTATTTTGTCTTGGTTTTGAGCATCTAGTGTTTTAGAAATTATATGGTGTGGGGAGTTTCTTTTCTGGTCCTGTCTATTTGGTGTTCTATGTGCTTCTTGTATGTGTATGGTATTGTCTTTTTTCAGTTTGGGGAAATTTTCTTCTATTATCCTGTTGAAGATCTGGTCAATAGTGTTGTCTTGGGATTTCTTCTCCTTTCTCTATCCCTGTGATGCAGAGCTTTGGTCTTTTCGTAGTGTCCCACATTTCCTAGTTGTTCTACTCTTGTTTTTTTTTTTTTTTTTNACATTTCCTAGTTGTTCTACTCTTGTTTTTTTTTTTTTTTAATTTCATATCGTTACTTGAGCTTTATAGTTACGATCTATAGTATCCTACAGGTCTGTCTTCTTTTATGCTTATTAAATTCTGTTTCTGGGGCTTTTTCCCATCTTTTCCTGGGGATTGGATGAATGTTCAATTACATTTTTCATTTGAATGTGATTTTTTAGATTTGTCTACTTCCTCCCCTCTGGAGCCTGTAATTCTCATCTTGTAGCTCCTTGGTTCGTTGGTCATTTTCTCTTTTCACTTCGTGGGATCTTTTCAGCATTTCAACTTCCTTCTGCAGGTTGTAATTTCTCCTTTAGTTCTTTTCAACATTTGTCATTAGCTCCCTGGTTTTTAAAGGTCCTTTTGAGTTTTTTCCAATCTTCTTCCTTAGTCTTTGCACCATTTGTCATTATCTTCCAAGTCCTTCTTGAGTTTTTCATTTCTTCACTTGTCTCTACTTCTTTTTTTTTTTTTTTATTTAATTTTTATTGTGCTTTGTGCTGTCTACAGTTATTCTAAGATCGGTGTTTGGTTTCCTTCTTAAGAGATCTAGGCAGAGGTAGGCGGATATTGTGAATTAAAGGCCGGCCTGGTCTACAGAGTGAGTTACAGGAAAACTGGGACTCTACAGGGAGACCCTGTACCGAAAAGACCAAAAAAAAAAAACGACGCATATAGTTTTGGTGGTATGAATCTTTATATAGGGTTTGTTAGTAGAGTTTGGTGTGAGTTTCTTTATGAGATTTTCCCATGTTGTTTTTTTTTCTTTGTTTTTTTTTTTTTTTTTTTTGTTTTTGTTTTTTGGTTTGCTTGTTTATTTGTCTTTGGGTTCTAGTGTCTGAAATTTGGCTGCACAGACTATTATTACTAAGATGAGGAAATGAGAGGGTTACTATGAACAACAGATCAAAAAGGGTGGGCTGGGGGGGGGGGGATTTGGGGGGATTGTGGGGGGCTGGGGGGGGATTGGTGGTGGCGTCTCTTGCACTGCGTACCCTCCCCCCCCCCCCCCTCTTCCCCCCCCTCCCTTCTCTCCCTCTTCCTGCGGCGGCATTTCCTCCCTTCCCCCTTTTCCGTCTTCCCCTTCTTCTTTTCCTCTCCCCCTTTTTCCCTCTCCGGGATTGTCCCCCCCTTCTTCCTTGGGGATTTTGTTGCTACTTTGGCCCTTGCGCTGGTAGACCCCCAAGGGTAAAGGCAGTTCCACTTGACCCCTTACCGACGTACTGAGTCCAATGCGCCCTCCTGCTGTTCTGGAGAGCCCATGGTGGCAGTTCCAGGGGTGGGTGGTGAGCTCCCCAAGGCCAAAGGGTCAAGGACTTCGCCTTGAACCTTAACTGGCATTCTGTCCACTGAGGTCTGTTGCGCCTTCCCTCCATCGTCTTGGAGCCCCAAGCGGGAGTTATGGGTTTGTGGGTTGTTTATTTGTTAAGTTATTTTAAAAATTTCTTTACTGATTGATTGGTTTTTTTTTTTTGTTTGTCTTTTTGAGACAGGGTCTCCCTTTTATTCCCAGCTGGCCTGGAGCTCTCTATGTAGACCAGAATGGCTTTGAACTCACAGAAATCTGCCTGCCTCTGCCTCCCTAATGCTGGGATTACAGGTTTTGTGCCACCATGCCTGGCCCAAGATGGTTCTTTGCAGCCATGTGGGTGCTGGGATTCAAACCCTGGTCCTTTGCAAGAGCTGTCAGTGCTCTTAACTACTGAGCCATCTCTCCAGCCCCGAGAATTTTTTTTTTTCATGGCAGTCCTGACGAACATCCTCAAGGGCTGATCTTGGCTTCTAGCCCAGCCCCGAGAATTTTATACAATGTATTTTAATGATATTAAGACCCCTTTCCCCTCTCTACCCTTACCTTACTACCCTCCCTTTATTTCTACTATAATCTGTCTGTCTGTCTGTCTGTCTGTGTGTCTAATCTATCTATCTATCTATCTATCTATCTATCTATCTATCTATCTATCTAATCTATGTTGGTCTTTTCGAGACAGGGTCCCCCTGTATCTCCAGCAGTCCTAGAACTCACTATATAGGCCAGGCTGGCCTTGAACTCAAAGAGATCTGCCTGTCTCTGCCTCCCAAGTGCTGGGATTAAAGGCATGTGCCACCATGCTTGGCCCTATTTATTTTTAAGTTTAATCTGTGTTTCCCTAGTGCTCTTGGGCCTAGGGCTATCCATTGGAGTCTGGTCAGCCTACCAAACAAGAGACCAGTTAGGAAAACTGACTCTTCTTCCAGCATCCATCAAATGTCAATATAGCCTCAGCTGGGGTTGGGGCTCCCTGCCCTCCCCATTCTCCCTCCCATCCATGTTATGCCCCTGTGTGGCTTGGGTTTGCACAGGTTTTTATTTTTGTATAAAATATTTAAAGGGGCTGGAGAGATGGCCTAGCAGTTAAGAGCTCCGACTGCTCTTGCAGAGGACCCGGGTTCGATCCCCAGCACCCACGTGGTGGCCGAGAACTTTCTTTAACTCCAGTTCCAGGGGAACTCGATGCCCTCTTCTGACCTCCGCGGCATTGCACAACATGGGTGCACCAACCTACATGCAGACAGTACATTCATACATATAAAAACAAATATATAAATAAAATTTAAAAAATAAAATAGTTAAAAATAGTCATGATAATCTTATCGATCTCCCTAGAATTAATTCATGCTGGTAACTTAAAAAATTTACATTTTGTAACTTTACCATTCACATGTATTCATGTTGTAGAACTTCAGTTTATATTTAGTACTGTTTCTTATTTTTATATCCTTTTTTTCCCTGTGCATTTATAGATTTTCCTAGATCTCTCAAGTATAACATTTAATCTTACATAGTATATCTTAGCCTATGTCTAAAACATTTTATGAGTCAGTAAACTAAGAGATGTTTTAGATACCCTGCTGCACTTGAGACAGTTAAATAAGCAGTTGGCAGCAAAACTGAAAAGAGCTCTGTTTGTCACTTGGTATTGTTGCTTCTGGAGCCTGGAGCTGGAGAGGCAGCTGGGTCTCTTGTCAGTTTGAGGCCAACCTGGTCTACATGGTAAGTTCTAGGCCAGCCAGGGCTACATAGTGAGCTCCTATTTTTTTTGCTTATGAGTAGGTGTTGTTTGAGAAACAGAAGAAAAAGAGGTACCAATCATAGAAGTCCAGGGGCCGAAGTCCACAATAAAGGGTGGCAAATTCAAGTGGCCTGAGGTAGTCAGAAGAAAGGAAAATATCATGTGGAACAAGGCACAGGGAAGAACACAGAGACTGTTCTTACATGAGGAAGGCAGCAAGGTCCCTGATGGGTGAGGAGGGTCAGGTGAAGCAGAGCTTGTCTGTCAGAGTTGGGAGGTATTACCTCAGCACAGACATGGAGTGGGGTGATTACTGGGGTCTGATTAATGCTGTAGAAGACTGTTTGTGTTCTGCTTTGGGGTTTATGGAAGGATAAGAGCACCATCAGAAGAAAACAGGTGGGAAGCCACAGCAGTCATCCAGGAGCCATAGATTGTGGCTTGGCCTTGAGTGTGAGATAGAGTAGTGAGAGGTGGCCAAATTCAGGGCATGCTTCAGAGATAGAGCCCAGATGACCTGCTGGCAGAAGGACTTTGGAAGTGGGAGGAAAAGGAGCTAAGGGTGGCCTTAGATTGGGAGGAGTGCTGGTGCAGTGAGCCAGAAGAGGCAGGGCCAGGTCACCAAGTAGCACCTCCACTACGTAGGCTTCCACTAGGCATGGGTGGTCTTGAGTGTCCTTGTACATATGCCTGCTTTCCTCGGTTTGAGTTTGAAAGTAGTTTAGTTCTAGGAATAGTAGTGTTTATTTTGTTATAGAAGTATTATTATTATTATTATTATTATTATTTTGTCTTTTTGAGACAGGGTCTCCCTTTAGTCCCAGTTGGCCTGGAGCTTGGTATGTAGACCAGGCTGGCCTTGAACTCACAGAGATCCACCTGCCTCTGCCTCCCGAATGCTGGGATTAAAGGCGTGTACCACCATGCCCGGCTATAGAAGTATTTTTAAGGTTTTTATTATTACTATTTTTATTTTCTGTGTATGAGTGTCTTGCCTGCATGTATGTAAGTGCACTCATGTCATCCAATGCTCACAGAGGTCAGAAGAGGGTGTCAGATCCCTGGAACTGGAGTTACAGATGGTTATTAGCCACCATGTGGTCCTGGGAACTGAACCCAGGTCCTCTGCAAGAGCAGCTGGTACCCTTAACCACTGCGCTGGTATCTAGCCCCTATAGAAGTATTTTTTAATATAAAAGTAATTTTAGGTTAACTTTGAAGATTTAAATTTGTACTTGAAAAATGAACAGACTATTCCATTAAAATGGAATTTCTCTACTGGATGTTGTGGCACTTGTCTGTAGTCTCAGCATTCATGACGCTGAGATATGAAGATTGGGATTTTGAGGCCAGCCTAGGCTCTATTGCACAGTCTAGTTCAGGCTGAGCTACATAATAAAGCTATCTAAAAAAGAAAAAAAATCTAAATTTTATACATCCATTGCTGCAATAGAAAAACAAGAAAAGAAAACAAAAAATCTTTAAAGAGATAAAACAACTTTCTACTTTTTTCATGCTTCAGAAGTGTGCTCCACATTTCCTTAATGCTCTCATCTACAACTACTTATTAAGCTGGGCAGGTAGGGGAGACTTTGTCCCAACAATTATCTGACTATAGATTACAACACTTAACCCATAGGCACTGCAGTAAAGATACAATTTTTTTTTTAATTAAAAAAAATTTTTTTTATTAATTTTATTTATTTCTGTATGTGTATGAATGTACTGTCTGCATGCAAGTCTGTGCACCCGTGTCGTGTAGTGCCGTGGAGGTCAGAAGAGGGTCCTGGATTCCCTTGGAACTGGAGTTCTCCTGGAATTGGAGTTTCAGATGGTTCTCGGCCGCCATGTGGGTGCTGGGGATCGAACCCGGGTCCTCTGCAAGAACGGTCGGCGCTCTTAACCGCTAGGCCATCTCTCCAGCCCGATACAATGTTTTTTTTAAGCAGCTCTTACCTCTGCCAACAGACAAAGTGTGATGAGAGAGTAGTGTCCTCCCCTCTGGTTTTGGGGAAAATGTGTATTAACTTTTCGCCTAGCTGTAACAGTAAGTTCTGCAGCATAACCACCGAAAGTGTATTTATTCAAAACAATTCACAATTTGGGGGTATCTCTATAATAAAAATATCTTGTGTTTTTAAAAATTATTTTTCTTTCAAGAGTTGGATTTGGTAATACTTGCCATTAGATTTTGTCAAGTATTTATCAAGCTACATAGGGTTTTTGTTTTTTTTTTTTTTTTTTTTGGTCTTTTTCGAGACAGGGTCTCCCTGTAGCCCCAGCTGTCCTGGAACTCACTCTGTAGACCAGGTTGGCCCTGAACTCACAAAGATCCGCCTACCTCTGCCTCCCAAGTGCTAGAATTAAAGGCGTGTGCCACCACGCCTGGCTGAATTACATAGGTTTTTGAAAATTGGACCCCAAATTAACACTATCTCCACCTTCTTTTGGCAGAGAAATTGCTTTTACTAGACAGCTTCATGAGAGAAGTTCTCAGCTCAGCTATTATTACATGGGTTTCTACATCCACTCCTGTGCCAAGATGAAATATAAGGTAATGTCCATTTCATGTGTGTACCGTGCTCATTACAGAAGAGATCTTCATTGAAATCTGCATCTAGAGTGGCAGATTTGGAGTTCTGTAGAGCTGGGAACAGGTTAATAAGGAGACCTGTGTGCCAGCTTGGAAAGTATACTGTGCTGACTTTGTAATCTCTTGTGTTATAGTGACATTTAAGAACATCAGAATGCCCTTTTTAAAAATGGTTTTAAGAGTCTCTGTACTGAAAACCTTTGATGTTTCCTGAATGCTTATGGCGTCCTGAGCACCAGAAGAGCAGGCTCTCCTCCTCAGGACCACAATCTTCACGTCTACTTCACTGTGTGAAGTGCAGATGCTCTGAGATGCACAGAGATGCAGGAACACCTTTCCCTTGAGACTTGCGATGAAGCTGGGACATCTTACGTAAAATGAGGTCATACAGTGGCTGGTAAATGGCCTGGGAAGGAAGCATGGAAGAGGAAGGAAGGAGGGGATCAGGAAAATGGTAGATGGGATGGAAAAGTGCATGCTAAAGAGATACATGACACTAAGGAGTGACAAATGAGTGAGGCCTTGTCAGGACAAAGAGCAAATTGCAGAGGAACTTGAAAGCTGGTCCCAGGGACTCTGGCATTTCAAAGTCATCAGTGGGTTTTAGAGCAGAGAGTATAAATAGAAAAACATAGATTTATCCTGTCTTTTGTTATGATTTTTTTTAAATAATGAGAAACAGTTGAAACAAGCAAACATAAAGGTATGTGCTAGAACTCCCATGTCCTGTTTATTCGCCAGCTGCAGCAGTGCTCCTGTCTTATTTCCTCTGATCTTTACCCCATTCCCACCTCCATCTTCTTTTGAATTATTTTAAATGAATCAAGGATACTTATTTATATTTTTTATTATTATTAAACTTTTTCATACATCATACATCATTTCCCAATCCAATTTAGACTCATTTCCTTTTCCGTGCCCTCCACCCCACCCGAGTTCGTGCATTCTGCCATACATGTCTTGCATCTTTTTCTGAGTCTTTCCAGGGTTTTTCCAAAGCAGAGAATTATTGTTTTGGGGAATACTTGACTGTTTGAGTTTTTTTTGTTGTTGTTCCAGTTCTTTTGTTGTTGTTGTTGTTCTCTCCAACTTGCATTGCTTCAACGTATGCATGTCACACCTATATTGCAATTATGTCACCTGAAAACAAACTGTGTGTTATTTCCAAATCATATTTCAGGATTCACATTTTTCTATTTTGATTTTATATTACTCTGAAATATGCATACATACCCTTCACCCATATACCAAAATTCCAAAGTCTAAAAATAAATGGTAGGTTAATTCTAGAACCTGTTTAAGGGATTCACAATGTAAGAGCACAGTTGCTTTCAGATCATGAGGACTATAACATTAACATTGCTCAGTTTGCCTTACAACTAGGTACTTGGTACTAGCATCCACAGATGAGGGATACCATTTGTCATTTATTTTTCTGGTACTGTGTTACTTCACTTAACCTAATATCTTCTAGTTCCATCTATTTACCTGCAAATTTCATGATGTCATCTTTCTTTACCACTGCATAGAACTCCATTGTGTAGATGTATACCACATTTTCTCTATCCACTCATCGGTTGAGGGGTACTTGGGTTGGTTCCACCTCTTCGCTCTTGTGAAGAGAGCTGCAGTAAACATGGCTATGCATTTCTCTCTGTGGTAGGATGCGTTTTGTGGGTATATACCCAGGAGTGATATGGCTGGGTCAGGTGGTAGGCTCATTTTGAGTCTCTTAAGGGTTCTCCACACTGATTTCCATAGTAGTTGTACAAGTTTGCATTCCTACCAGCAGCGGATGAGTGTTCCTCTTTCCCCACAATCTATCCAGCATTTGGTATCCTTTGTTTTCTTGATCCTAGCCAGTCTTATCGGAGTGAGATGATATCTTAAAGTGGTTTTAATTTGTATTTCCTTAATTATTAGCGATGTTGAACACTTTTTTTTGTTTTGTTTTTTGTATTTTTGACACAGGGTCCCAGCTGGCCTGGAGCTTGCTCTGTAGACCAGGTTGGCCTTGAACTCACAGATATCTGTCTGCCTTTGCCTCCTGAGTGCTGGAATTAAAGGCGTGCGCCACCATGCTCAGCTAAAAATTATCTTTTTGCCTGAGTAATTTATTTGGTAGATCTAAACATGTTCTGAGCAGAAAAATATCAAGAGTACAATTCTGTTTGTTCTAAAATGTTAGTTTAGTACTATTTATACTGATGTTTTCTCCTAGCCATTTTCCTGGTACAGGACTAGATCAGTTCAGGGTACAAGATGTAAATATTCCAGAAATTTAATACAATTGTGTAACTCAAAGAAAACTTTTGACTATCCAGTATTTTAACCTTGTTTTATGTGGCACCTTGTATATAACCTGTTCTAAACAGAAGTGTTTCTAATACCAGAATTAGGGACTTTAGAATTTCATTTTTACCTCTCATCTTTAGTATTAAAGACTTAATGTGTAAGTGTCATGCCATATTTTTTGTCAAGTTTTTTCATTAAGTTCTAAATTGTGCTCTCTCTTTTTTTTTTTTTTGGTCTTTTTGAGACAGGGTCTCTGTTTTAGAGCTCACTATGTAGATCAGGCTGGCCTTGAACTCACAGATTCCACCTTCCTCTGCCTCCCGGGTGCTGGGATTAAAGGTGTGTGCATTCGAACTTGCTTAATCACATCTAAGCCAAGTCTGTTTAACTGGTGCTTCAGTACATTCAGGCCCTTTGACTCAGAGGTGCTCTCACATCTGCTTTCCTTCCGGCTTTGCTTCTCCTTTTTGAAGTAGTTACTTTCTTCCTGCTGGAAGCAATGTCACTGAACAACTCAAGCAAGATCCTGGTCTCATGGAACTTCTAATCTGGAGGAGAACCTTACAGATTAACACACATCTGTCACATAGGGACAGGTATGGTGGGGTGTGGCTTCATTAATTTGTGTGATCCGGGGCCCTCCCTGGAAAATGTTGAGAGATTACAGTGATAAGAAAGATTTGAAAGGCAGGAAGTCAGCCAGTGGGAAGTTTGAGGTCCTTTCAGACAGAGTCTGAGGGAGTACTAGTGCAGCCCTTCCCCAGCGTCAGTAACTGCAATCATCTCCAGCTTGTGTGTTACAAAGTCCCAGGGATCATTTCAAAATACTATTATTTTTGTGTTATGTGTTTGAGTATATTGCTTGCATGTATTCAGTGCACCCATGTCATGCAGTGCTCGAAGAGGACAGAAGAGGGTGTCAGATCCCCCTGGAACTGAATTAGGATGGTTGTCAGCTGCTGTATGTGTGCTAGGAGTCTAACTCAGATTCTCTGCAAGAGCAGCCAGTGTGCTCTTAACTGCTGAGCTCTCTCTCTCTCCAGCCCCCTTGGAGAACATTTTAAAAGTACTTATGCCTGGGCCTTCTTTCAGAGATCTTACCATAGACAGCATTTGAAAAATTATTTTTAATGCTCAGATTATTCTAAGTCAGAACTTAGTAATTACTATCCTAGATCATTTTTACATACTTGATAGCCCATGAAGGAACAAAAAAGATGACCATTTCTCATCTTAAAGTTTGTTTCTTTCTGTTGTTGAACTTTAGATTTGATTAAATTCTATTGAAAAAAGTCTGTTTTCATTTTGTCACCTGTGGCTTGGCAAGCCTAAAGCTACAAGCCACTCTTTCTGATGTCTTTCCTATTGGAGGACCTTAGCTACAGAGCTCTCTCTTCCTCTGGTCACCTTCTCTATCCCCTGTGTTCAAAGTTTCCTCATCTGTCATTTCTCTATCTAGGATTATCCCCTGTGTTCAAAGTTTCCTCATCCGTCATTTCTCTATCTAGGAATTGGTTTTTTTTTTAGCATTCTCTACTAGGTGCTGAGACTAGATTGGACCAGCACATAACTCCATAGCGCTTTACATTTCTTCCCCAAATTGGAGTCTCTCCTGTTTATATGTTCCATGGGCAATCTGATGATAGTTACCTTCTTCATCATGTGTCCCAGGAGACTTACAGTGGCCCTGCCACAGTAGGTTGTGTGGGGGTGCAAGATGCACACACAGTTGTACATGTAGAAAGCAGAGGACAACCTTGGGTATCACTGAGGTGCCATTCCTTACTGGCTTGGAACTTATTGAGTGAGTTAGACTGGCTGATCAGTGAATATCAGAGATCTGCCTGCCTCTCCCTCCCAGCTCAGCATACAGTACTCTGCCTGGCTTTTTTTCACATGGGTTCTGAGGATCAGGCTCAGATCATCTCAAGCACTTTACCAACTGAGCTGTGTTGTTAGCCCCTGGATAGTGCTATTAGTACTTAATGGATTAGTTGTTGAATTAATGTGTGGAAATGCTAGTATGGAGAATTAACAAATATTGCAAGATGGTAAGAAACTCATTGGCTTAACTAATATTGTTTGAGTGTGAAGAGGATAGCTTCCACTTAGCAAAGATGTGGTAAAACAGAGGTAACATAGACACCCAGGTTTAACAGAACATGGTAAGTACCATGACTCTACTCTGATGGCAAAGAGGTGCTGGTACTGAATTGTTAAGTGAAGAAATTGCTTAACTGCAGCAGGTCTCTTTTTGTACCTGTTAAATGGTAATGGTATAGAAATGGGGAATACTATGTTAATATCTACATTTGAATATGAAGTCTACCTAGTTGGGTAGCATTCATGAAATCATTTTGTCAGAACCCATCATTGCTGTGCTTGTTTACTGACAAATGGTATTCAAATTTCCCAGTGAGTTCCTAATTTAGATGCTGAGGAAAAGGAGAGGCTTGTGCTAATAGATGCCAATCCTACTTGTTTAGGAAAACTCCCAAGTTGTAGACACTTGTTTTTGCTCCAAGGGAAGTAGTACCAAGTTCTTTAGGATGGGTACTGTAAATGGTGAAATTTTTAGGAAAATCCTCTTTGTGCCACAGGTTCCTATGAACTCTGGACAAAAAGTTTCTTAGAGTTCAGATGTTTATTGGCTAAATAAAGCAAGTGTTTGCCACACTGAAATGAGAATTTGGTATGTTTGTTCTGAGACTGATACTCAGATAAATTTAATATTCTAGCATATCCCACAAAGTAATCCATTATATTTGAGGAGGGTGAGGCAGGAGTATGCATAGACATACATACATACATACATACAAACCACACATATAGATTGTTTCTTTGCCAGAAAGGGTGGCACATACTTATAACCTACCTGAACACTCAGAAGGCTGAGGGAGGAGGAGTGCCATGAGTCTGAGGCCAGCCTGGGCTATGTAGTAAGGTCCCAGTCAGTTTGGGCTATAGAAAGAGGAAGACTCTGATGGTTTGAGATTGCCTCCCATAGGCTCCAAGTATTTAGAACTTGGTCCCTAGTTCCTGGAGCTCCTTTTGGAGGTCTGGCTGTGCTGAAGGAAGCTTATCACTGGGAGCAGGCTTTGAGAGTTCTTAAAGCCTTGCAGAATTTCTGGCTTCGCTGTGTTTCCTATGCCTGTGTGTAAGTGTGTGAATGCTCAGCTTTCTGCTCCAGCTATATCTGCTGCAGTGCCTCCCTGCCATGATGGACTCTTTCCCTTCTGGAACTGTAAGCCCAATAAACCCTTCCTTCTATAAGTTCTTGCTATAATGTTTCGTCATAACAATAGAAAAGTAATACAGAAACACTGTCTAAAACTAACAGCAACAACCGATAAAAGGGGGTACATACAACAATTGTTTCTCTTGCATTATGATTGAATTCCTTAGATAATTGAGGAATAGAGCTATTTTCACCTTTGATAGGCATATCTTACTATTATTTTGAGCAAATAAGAACCACCAGCACATCTGCTTGTTAACATAGTTCTGTTTGATCAGAAAATATGCTAAAATTATAAAGTCAGTTTTAGTTCAAGCATTAGTATTTCTCATTTTTAATTTGAAGGTTTAAAACTAGAGGCCAAAACCAAAACCAAACAAACACAAAACTCACAGGAAAAGAATTGCACACAATTGTAAAATCTCTCATTTTCAAAATTGGGAGTGAATTTAAGATATAACTACAAGCTGGGCATGGTGGTGCATGCGTTTAATCCTAGCATTTGGTAGGCAGAGGCAGGCGGATCTCTGTGAGTTCAAGGCCAGCCTTCTTTACAAAGTGAGTTCCAGGACAGCTGGGGCTACAGTGATACTCTTTTTCACTTCTGTCTTTGGATCCGGGGATCAGGTAGAAGGTCCAACTATTCCACAAGAGAGAAAGGGAGGCTACATATTGTCCCGCGCTGTAGTCTCGCCAGCAAGAACTTCACACGGACAACAGGATTCTTCTGCGGCAGTATTTATTGTGCACAGCTCTTTTAGGAGAAGGACCCCGAAATGGGGAAGAGGCACTGATTATATAGCAGTCTAGAGGGTTCGGGTATGCTCTGGATTGGTGCACCGTCCGATGCCTCATTTGCATGTCCAATGCATGGGCTTGTAGCGCAACAGGGGCCAATGCCTCATTAGAATATTAGGTGTGCGGGCTCAAAGTCATGCGCAGATTGCCCAATGCATAGGCAACGGCGGGAAACGGCTTGTAGTGACTGAGGAAGTCGGCGCCATCTTTAGGGCGCGGTGCGGCACACACTGTTTGTGTGGTAGGCTGCCAACAACATATGATGCTGGAAGCCATCTTGAAGGTTTCAGTTCTGGCAAGCCTTCTGGAAGAATGCTGCTGCATAATTGAACCCTCAAGACTAGCAGGAAAAACTCCAGCCTGACCTCTAGTCAACTCAGAATCATGAGTAAGGAATGAGTCTTTTAGGCTGCTGAGGTTTGGGGTGGTTTACTACTCAGCAGTGGATGACGGAAGTGTAGTGTAAGTATGGAAGTCATATCTCATCCTGTGTTGTTCTGCGCAGGATCATGTCTTGAATATGATGACCTGAGCAGTTTTATGATGGCTCAAAATGAGAGTTTGGGCAAAGTAATTTAATTTCCATTTGTGATCATACCAGAACTGTAGTATTTGACTTATGCAAGTTCTTTATAAGGCATTTTATTTAATACCCTTACTTTAGCCATCAAGTCTTCCTCACATGTGGACAGATTTTTGCTTGTGCTGCTAATGATGAACATCACAAGATGGAATCACCATGTGGTCATCTTCATAGTTACAGAAACAGCATGTGTTTCAGTAAATTCTACTTCTGGCTTGTTGGTTTGTAGCATTTATATTCTTGCATATATTCCTGAACATTTTTATTGAATTTTTTGGTTGAGCCCATTTATGTATGTTCATTTTAATTAAAGACTGGTTTACATGATAACTTTTTTTTCCCGTCTGTGACTTTACACTTAGATGTAAAGTATAGAATAGTCAGGAAAGGCCTTAATAAAAGCTGGCAGTATAGACAAGTCAACACTCCATAAACAAGGAGAAAACAAGGAAGGCATCTGAAAGAAGCAAACAAAGCAACCCTTCAACACAGTCAAGAGACATTTGAGATTCACATCAGAAAACAAACAAGAACAACAAAAACCCACATGCTAAAAACACAAAGAACAACATGGGAAAAGCACAGAATAATTCCATACCAAACTCTACCAACCCTATAGAAGATTCCTTCAATGAGACCTCCCTAGAAGTAACCCAGGGCACAGATGTTAGAAGAACAATCATAGACATGTTCAAAGAAATAGAATATAAAGACCAAAGCAGAGAACTAAGGGAAGAGAGTGAAAAACTCAGGAAGGACCTAGAGGGAGAGAATGACAAACTCCGGAAAGAACTAGAGGGAGAGAATAACAAACTCCCAAAAGGAAGTAGAAACACTGAAAAGATCCCGTGCTGAAATGAAAAGGGAAGCCAACCAGCAAAGCAAGGAGCTACAGGAAGAGATTGAGAAGCTCCAAAAGGAAGTGGAAGTACTAAAGAAATCAAAGGATGAAATGAAAAAGGAAATCGAACACTCATCCAATCAAGAGGAAAGGATGGGAAAAAGCCTCAGAAGCAGAATGGAGGAAGCAGAAAAAAGAATATCAGACCTGGAAGATAGAACAACTAAAAAGCACAAGTAAAGATTATGAAAAATTTAAAAAAAACACAAGAGTAGAACAACCAGGAAATGTAGGATACCATGAAAAGATCAAACCTCTACATCAAAGGGATAGAGGAAGGAGAAGAATCCCAAGAAAATGGTATTGATCAGATCTTCAACAGACTAATAGATGAAAATTTACCCAAACTAAAAATAGACAAACCATACAAATACAAGAAGCACACAGAACACCAAATAGATAAGATCAGAAAAGAAACTCCTGTCCCATATCATAGTTAAAACGCTAGACACCCAAAACAAAGATAAAATTCTGAAAGCCACAAGAGAAAATCAAGTTACATATAATGGGAAACCCATGAGAATTATAGCTGACTTTTCAATGGAAACTATGAAAGCAAGAAGAACGTGTACAAAAGTATTCCCAATGCTAAACGACTATAGATGCCAACCCAGGTTACTATACCCAGCAAAAATGTTGATTATAGTTGAAGGAGAGAGAAAAATCTTCCATGATATAAACAAGATGATAGACTACATATTTGGAAAACCAATCCTTCAGAAAATACTTGAAGCAATTCAAAGGACAGAAGAAAGGAGCAACCATCCCCAGGCATCTAAAAAGAGAAATTAATAAAAGCATAACTGTGGAAGTAGAAATCTAGACCAAAAATGCAAATGGATAATAAGGTGAAAATTGTAACCTTAAATATTAATGGACTAAATTCCCCAATCAAAAGACATAGGCTGGGAGAATGGATTAGGAAACAGAACCCATCTATATGCTGCCTACAAGAAACCCATCTCACCCTCAAGGATAGGCACCAACTTAAGGTGAAAGGATGGAAAAAAAAATATTCCAAGCAAATGGTACCAAAAAGCAAGCAGGGGTTGCTATTTTAGTACCAGACAAAATAGACTTCAAAGTAAAAGTAATCACAAGAGACAAAGAGGGCCATTACTTCTTTATCAAGGAACAGTTAACAATGAAGATTTCACAATCATGAATATATATGCACCAAACTCAGGTGCACTGAACTTTATAAATACAGTTCTTGAGGACCTCAAGGCGCAGATTAACCCCAGCACACTCATAGTAGGAGACTTCAGTACCCTACTCAGTCCTTTGGACAGGTCAACCGGACAGAGAATAAACAGAGACATCTAAACTGAACTATATGATACACCAAATGGACCTCATAGACATCTGAATATTCCATCCAAATACCAGGGAATACACTTTCTACTCAGTACCCCACAGAACATTCTCAAAAATTGACCACATACTGGGACACAGAAAAAACCTCAACAAATACAAAAAGATTGAAATAATTTCGAGCATTCTATCAGACCACAGCACAATAAAGCTCAATATCAACACCAAGATAAGCCCTACTACCTACAAGAACACATGGAGACTAAACAACACATTTCTGAGAAATGAATGGGTCAAGGAAGAAATAAAATAAAAGCATAAAAAAAAAGCTGGCAGTATAGTCGTCAGTGACTGGAAAGTATCTGAACATGTGTTATTATGGGACTTGAAGCAGCTGGAATGAGGGGACACTATATTTACAGTATCAAAGGTTCTCCTTGGAGGAGGTCTTCCTGCAGAATGGGAAAGGAATGCTGATCTCAGGGGTGTTTGTCCTGTGGGTCTGCCCTCTCCTTCCCCAGTCCCTGGTGGTTGCTGCCCACCCAGGGGATCCCAGGCCCTGAGCAGTGACTGGAATTAACAAGAATAATTTCTTCTCTTGTTCTCTATTAAAAATTTAGACTGTGACAATGATGTCTACCATCCTAACTGCTTTTTTGTAAAGTATACATGGCATGCTGTCTACTATCCTAACTGCTTTTTTGTAAAGTATACATGGTGTACTGTCTGCATCCCAACTGCTTTTTTTGGGGGGGGTGGGGCGTCTTTTTGACACAGGGTCTCCCTTTATCCCAGCTGGCCTGGAGCTCGCTATGTAGACCAGGCTGGCCTTGAACTCACAGAGATCTGCTTGCCTCTGCCTCCAAGTGCAAGGATTAAAGGCGTGCGCCACCACTCCTGGCTCTAACTGCTTTTATGTACAGTCCAGTGGCATGAAGCACATTCACATTGCATGGCACTTCCCACCTACCAGCTCTGCTTCATCTTGCAAAATTGGTCCTCTTTTCCTTTAAACAGTAACTCCCCACTGCTACCTTCTCAAAGCTCCTAAGACTATACCAACCCACAGCATTTGTCCTTCTCTGACCATGTTTTCAAGGCTCATCTCCTTTTTTAAGGCTTGATAATTTGCTGTTGTTTGTATGACACATTGTGCCTGACCATTCATCTCTTGTTGGGCAGGCTGCCTTCAAGCTGCTGTCATGAACATGGATGAACAAATATCTGTTCAAGATTTGGCTTTCAGTTCTTTTGTATATATATTCAGAAAAGGATTTGTTGAATCATATGGTAATTCTGGATTTATTTATTTATTTATTTGTGTATTTATTGAGCAATTGCCTTCCAAAGTGGCTTCTCCGTTTCACATTTTTGCCAACAGTGCATGGGGCTTCCATTTTCTCCACATCTTTACTAGAGTGTTCTTATCTTGGGTATTTCAGTTGACTGAAATAGCAGGTCTGAGGTGGTCCATGTGTGTTCTGACGGTCAGTGATATGTTCTTAGCCCATGTTCACACTGCATTTGTTGGAGATGTGTATTTTCATTAGGCCTGTCGGGCAGTGTGTGTGTGTGTGTGTGTGTGTGTGTGTGTGTGTGTGTGTGTGTTTATTTATTTATTTATTTATTTATTTATTTATTTATTTATTTATTTATTTATATTTTGAGACAGAGTCTCCCTGTAGCCCCACCTGGCCTGGAACTTGCTATATAGGACAGGTTGGCCTTGAATTCACAAAGATACACCTGCCTCTGCCTCCAGAGTGCTGGGATTAAACGTGTGCCTGGCTATTTTTATTTTATGTGTATGAGTGTTATGCTTGCATGCGTGTAAGTACACCCATGTCATGTAGTGCCCATAGAGGACAGAAGAAGGTTTTGGATTCCTTGGAACTGGAGTTACTGACAGTTGTTAGCCACTATGTGGGTGCTGGGATTCAAACCTGGGTCTTCCGCAAGAACAGCCAGTGCTCTTAATCACGGAGCCACCTCTCCAGCCCCTTGGGCAGTGTTCTTAAAATAGCTTTTTATTTTTATTTTTATGTGCATGAGTGTAAGTGCACCCATGTCATGCAGTGCCCGCAGAGGTTAGTATAGAAGGTGTCAGATCCCCTGGAACTGGAGTTACAAATGGTTGTTACCCACCACATGGATGCTAGGATTTGAACCCGGGTCCTTTGCAAGAGCACTAGCCCTGGGATAGTGTTTTTTAACTGAAGTGCTGCTATACTTATTATTATTATCATCATTTTTTTTTGTCTTTTCGAGACAGGGTCTCCCTGTAGCCCCAGCTGTCCTGGAACTCACTCTGTAGACCAGGCTGGCCTTGAACTCACAAAGATCCGCCTGCCTCTGCCTCCCAAGTGCTAGGATTAAAGGTGTGCACCACCACGCCCGGCTAAGTGCTGATATAGTTATATATTTTGTTGATGCCACTCTGTGTATAAATGTATTTCTATGTTTAGGTTTTCTTTGTGACTTCTAATATGGTAGAATGAGATCCTATTAAGACAGTCTTTGTGGGCTGGTTGCTCATGCCTTATATCCAACCATTGGAGAGGCATTGGCAGGTGACCTTCAAGGCCACCTTTGATTTCAAGCAGCCGGTTACCGAGGTGAGTTCCAGGACAGCGGGACACAGGGAGACCCTGTCTCGAAAAAGACCAAAAAAAAAAAAAAAAAAAATAGACATCCGTTTTTAACTTTTGTTCGATTTCAGTTTTGTGAGATTCAACTATTTTCTTCAATGTTTTAAAAAAATTTATGTGTATGAATGTTACTATCTGCATGAGGTCTGTGCAACACCCGTGTCCTGCAATGCCACGGAGGTCAGAAGAGGGGTCGGTTCCTCTGGGGCTGGGTCAAAGACGGTTCTCAGCCGCCAATGGTGGGTATTGAACCCAGGTCCTCTGCAAGAGCAGTCGGTGCCTCTTAAACGCTAGGGCCATCCTCAGCCCCCAAGTTTGTTTCGATAGCCATCCTGGTACTACTATCCAAATCCCACATATCACATTCTCAAAATTTTAAACATACACCAACTTTTCCTTTTTATTATCCCTTTATCTTGTGTGCTAGAAAAGTTTTTTTAACTTTGATTTTTTTACTTGGCTTGTTACAGCTTTTTTATTTTTTTTTTTTATTTTTTATTTATTTTTTTTTATTTTATTTATTTCCGTATGTGTACGAATGTACTGTCTGCATGCAGCTCTGTGCACCCCGTGTCGTGCATGCCGCAGAGGTCAGAAGGAGGGTCTCGGATTCCCCTGGAGCTTGAGTTCTCATGGAATTGGTAGTTTTCAGTACGGTTCTCGGCCACAACCATTGTGGGGCTGGGGATCGAAACCCAGGTCCCTGTAAGAGCGGTCGGTGCTCTTAACACTAGGCCATCTCTCCAGCCCTGTTACAGCTTTTTAAAAGTGTGTTTTCTGGTGCTTTCTAAAGCTCACTGTTCACGTTAAAGTGTGTTTTCTGGTGCTTTCTAAAGCTTACTATTTACGTTAAAGTGTGTTTTCTGGTGCTTTCTAAAGCTTACTATTCACATTAAAGTGTGTTTTCTGGTGCTTTCTAAAGCTTACTGTTCACGTTAAAGCTTTTGTTTTTGTTTTTGTTTTACATTAAAGCTTTACATTCTCCTTTTTACCTCTTCAGCTACACTTAAAAACTATTTTATTACTTTTGAAAATGAAAATTGGTGTATATTGAAATGTTGGGCATAATTTAAAAAAAAATCCCTCTCCATGTTATCTCTCAGAATGCTGCTGAGAGTCCATTTTGTGATCTGAAAGGGGTGTTTTGATGAAGTTCTTCATGCAGACTTGTATGTGTCCAAAGTAAACAGAGTGATTTCAGGCAGTCTGCTTTGGTGTTGTGGCATGGCCAGACATCAGTGGGAATGTCAGAACGGGTTCTGAAATGGCAGAAAAGAACAAATGGCTAATTCATCTTTGATTTAATCATTCTTACCCTGAATACCTCAGCTTGAGTGTGGTCCAACAGCACCCCTGGTATTCTGTAGGACTTTGCCTACAGGAAGGTTGCTGGCATTGCTGGTACAAAGACACCTATAAAAATATTAATTGGCATTAACAAAGCTGCATTCACAAAATTGTATGCTACTGAAACCCCCAAGCTTCAAAGTTCCTTGACCAAACAAACTAGCAAATGTTGTTTTACTACAGTCTTAGCAGCACAGGGTCTTACATGTGGGTACATGTGGTAGTGACAGTTTCCTATTGCTGGGCTGAAAGAAATACAGATGATCTCATCAGTTACCCACAGAGCAGAACAAATACTGGATTCTTTTGATTGAGCATCTGTTGTTTTTTTTTTTATGTTAAATGTCCAATGGATTTAGACATAGTAAAACACATCACCACAAAATAATTTTAGTAAGAGATTTTTGATGCTTCCTCGAGGCCTTGGGAGGTAGAAGAATTGTGGTACTCATCACAAATTCTTGTTTCTAAAATTGTCTTACGTGAAGTATATGTGCCATGTCAGAATCAAAGGCAGTTCCCTAAGGGTCACCTGTGGTAAGCCTCATATTACAGATGAGAGACTTGAAGGTCAAGATGGTTGGCTTGCCTATTGTTTGCATTACTCATATTTAATTTTATCAAATAAAGGAGATTTGAATTAAAGAATTAGAATTCAAGGGCTTAAGAGGGCTTGCTTGGTGCTCTTGAGGAGGACCTGAGTTTGGTTCCTAACACCTACAACAGGCAGTTTACAACCACCTACAACTGCAGCCCCAGGATATCCAATACCATATTTTGGCTTCTGTGGGCATTGGATGCATTTATACATCAAAGCATGCACACACATACACACACACACACACACACACACACACACACAAATAAAAAGCAAAATAAACCTTTAAAAAGAATTTGAATTCACATAAATAATATTGGTTATCGGAATTTTGGTAAGTCATATGCAACTTTTAATTTTGGAATATCCTAAAGTGCTTAAATTGTTAAAGTTAAATGTCAACTGAGAAATAAAAGCCCATGTAATCATGTGATCATGTAATCATGTTCCATATTTTTCCCCCATCTTTTTCCTCATCTCTTCACACTGAAATAGGAAGTTTGGATTAGTACATGATTCTCAACATTGAAAAAAACATCAGTAATCTGTGCAGGTTTGGAAAAATGCTCATGCCTGAGCTCCCTTGACCTGTTAAAGAAGACTGCTTGCTTCCCTCCTTGCATGACCCATTCTCTGACAGCCATCTTCTCTTTTCTGTGCCCACAAGCTTCTTGCCTCTGCACTCTGCACTGCCTCTTGCATCTGGAATGTCTTTCCCATATCCCTGCATGAAAAAGGGTGTTGCTTTCTTTCTAGACCAAACTCATGTACTAGAAAGTCACTCTTCATTGCTCTCCACTCTGTTTCTGACATTTCCATTCCTTGTGAAGCAGGAAATGTGAACTCTCTGCTTCAAAGAATTCTTCTCATGTGTGAGTTCTCTACCTGGAGTTCCCTTGGCCTCTATCACAGATGTACCTGATTAGTCTTGTTTATGGAGGATTTGCTTTGTGCAGAAGATCATAGCAGATTCCAAAGCAAAGGAGGAGTCAGACTGTCTCCTGTTTGTTCTTATCTACCACTGTCCCTAGTATCTGGAAAACTTACTGGCAAATAGAAAGCACTCAGTAGGTTTCACATACCAAAGGCAAGTCTGTGTCTGTGAAGATAAAACTGGGATGGAGAAGAAAGCATTGACTACTGTACACAGTGGGTGGTTTGAATAGAAGCTTTGGGCTTAAAAATGTGAGAGTCTTATCTTAGTGTAGCTTATATTTTCTTTTCACTCCTACATATATATATATATATATATATATATATATATATATATATATTTTTTTTGTTTTGTTTTGAAAAATATTTTTCAAAGAACTGACCAAAACAGGAAATTTCTAGCCAGAATTTCCATTTTCCAAGTGCTGGAGTTAAAGGTATGCAGCATCACTCTTGGCCTATAATTTTTTGTTATTGTTAAAAGTAGGCTTATTAGCTGGATGTAGTGGCACATACCACCTTTAATCCCAGCACTGAGGCAGAGGCAAGTGGATCTCTGAGTTTGAGGGCAGCTGGGTCTACATAGCCAGTTTCAGGCCACCCAGGGTTACATAGTAAGACACTGTATTAGTTACTTTTCTGTTGCTGTGACAAAAACACTGACCAAAGCAGAGTTCTAAACTCTCTTAGAAGAAAGAGTTTATTTAGCTTATAGTTCCAGAGGGGCAAGAGTTCATCATGGTGGCAGAGGGGGCTAGAGTAGGAGAAGAAGCTCAGGGCTCGCAGCTTCAAGCAGGCACAGGAAGCAGAGATTCAGCAGGAACTCTAATTCAGTCCCCAGTGCTGTGCTTCCTCTAGCATGGCCACACTGTCTAAGAGTTCCCAATACAGTCCCACCTGCCTCTGCCTACGAAATGCTGGGATTAAAGGCATGTGCCACCACACCCAGCCCAGTGTAGTATTGTTTTAATGGCTGTACTGTATCTCATGTTCCCATTCTCCTGAAGATGACCACCTCTTTGTTCTGTTTAATGCAAGTGCAGTTGTGAACATTCATTTGCCTGTCTTTGGTGACCTTCAATGTGTATTCTGATTGGTTTAGGCCTAGACTGCCAGATCACAAGGTATGTATATACTCAGGTTTATTTCAGAATGCTGAATGCTTGTGAGTTTTTAAAGTGACTGTACATGTTGATAAGCCTACTAGCAACATTGCTTCAGCATCCTGATGAGTATATAAGGAATAGTGGTTTGTTGTGGTTTGCACTGGGATTTTGCTGTTGATTAATGTTGAGAACCTTGTATGTTTATTGGCTTTTTGTCATGTGTCCAGGTTTTTTGCCCACTTAGCAATAGGGTTGCTTGTCTTAGTTATGTGAGGAAGTTCTTAATCTGGATAAAAATCAAACGATTCCGCCTCCTAGAGAAATGCTTTATGGGTATTATCTTCTATTTGTTGCTTTATCTGTCAGTCTATCTCTCTGTCTTCTCTGTCTTTCTCTGTCTCTCAGTCTCTGTCTGTCTTTCTGTCTGTCTCTTTCTCTCTCTCATCTTTTTGAGATAGCCCCAGCTGGCCTGGAAAGCACTAGACTAGGCTGGCCTCAGTGGTCTTCCAGAGAGATTTGCCTGTCTCTGCCTCCCAAGTGCTGGGATTAAAGGCATGTGCCTCCACGAACAGCTTTAATTGTGTCTTTTAATGAGCAGAAATTCCTAATTCTAACATAGTCTAATTTATGAGTTTTATTCCTTTATAAAAGTTGGTATGTTTGTGTCTATGTAAGAAATTTTTTACTTCCCTATAGCCATGGAAATGTTTTTCTTGGAAATTTTTAGTTTTGCCTTTACAGTTTAATGTGTGTGAAATTGATGGTCATTGGGGTCAAAACTTATAATTTTCCCCAAATAGATAATTACTTATGGTTCTTCAGTCACTTTCAGGTATATGCCATTTTCAGAAGTTATTTTGGTCTTTTGTGTGTGTGTGTGTGTGTGTGTGTGTGTGTGTGTGTCTTTCTTTTTGAGACAGGGTCTCCCTGTAGCCCCAGCTAGCCTGGAACTCGCTATGTAAACCAGGCTGGTGTTGAACTAACAGAGATCCACTTGCCTCTGCCTCCCAAGTGCTGAGATTAAAGGCATGCACACCACACCCTGTAGTTTATTATTTCTGTTCTACTATACTTATACTATGATAAAAAAAATTAGCTTTCCTAGCCATGGGTGATGGCGCACACCTTTGATCCCAGCAATGCAACATTAGGTTAGGGATGCAGTTCCATTAATGAGTTGCTGGATCTCCAGCACTGCATAAACTGAGCGCGGTGGCACAGTTTAAGGTCAGAAGACCCCGTCTTTAAAAAAATTACTGATATTATGGAAATATAGCTTTTATTTTCAGATTCTACTGCTTTTTCCAGAACCTTGATTACTGAACTGAATGTTTCTTGTTCTGAGTCACGGTCTCATGTGTCAAATTGGCTATGGACCTAAGAATGATCTTGAACTTCTTTCTGGTCCTCCTGCCTCCAGTCCTCAGTGCTGGGGTTATAGACATGGGCTACCACACCTGATTTGTGTGGTGTTGGGGATCAACCCAGGGCTTTGTGTGCCTAATGTGGGCACTCTACCAACTGAGCTACAGCAGCATCCCTTTGGTGTCCCATAAATAACATGATAATTGAATAGCCAGTAACTCAGTACTAACATTTAATAATGTTTCACTCTTGGGACTGGAGAGATGGCCTAGCAGTTAAGAGTACTGACTGCTCTTGCAGAGAACCCAGGTTCGATTCCCAACACCCATATGGCAGCTGAGAACCATCTTTAACTCCAGTTCCAGGGGAATCTGATGCCCTCTTTTGACCTCCGCAGCATTGCATGACACAGGTGCACCAACCTACATGCAGACAGTACACTCATACACATAAAAAAATAAATAAAAAATAAAATTAAAATTAAAAAAAATAATGTTCACTCTTACCAAGAATGAAGTTATTTCTGAAAATTTAAATTTCTGTTGTATGGGGCTGAAGAGATAGCCTAGCAGTTAAGAGCGCCAACTGCTCTTGCAGAGGACCCGGGTTCGATCCCCAGCACCCACATGGCGGCTGAGAACCATCTTTAACTCCAGTCCCAGAGGAATCTGACGCCCTCTTCTGACTTCCGCGGCATTGCACGACACAGGTGCACAAACCTACATGCAGACAGTGCATTCATACATGAAAAAAAAAATAAAAATAAATAAATTTCTGTTGTAGATTTTAAAGATCTAGCATTTCTTGTAGACATTTTACTTTGCGGTGGGGACCCCAGGGTCAGAACCATCCTTGTTACTCTAGAAGAACCTGCTTGTGGACTTCGGCTCTCTCCTCTTCTGCTGTTGTGTGTGTCTCTCCCTCTTCTCCCTTTCCCTTTTTCACCTTCCAAAGCTTCATGCCTTTTGCTTCCTTTGTGAAATCTTGCCCAACTCCCCTTGACTCTAATGTACTCAGTGTACATGCTGATATCAGCATTTATTTTATTGTGCATTCTGTGAACATGTTTTGTCATGTCTCATTAGATTCTGAACTAAACATTTAGAGAGATAGAAGTTGAGCTCAGTAATTTTGTAGCACTGTCCCTGCTTCATAGTAAATGTTCACTATATCTTTGGATGGGTCAGTTTAGATATGTGGATAATGAATCGTTTGGTCATTGCTTGGGGAAAAATGCATATCTTTGTCAGATAAACTTGCACTGTTTGGCATTTCTGCAGGATATCTTATTATTTTGGCAGGCAAGTTTACTAAAAGAGGGATTCTTCTTAAAGTAATGAAAAAGCTATTGTATTTAAATTGTCAGATAAATGAAGAGGGGAGATATCTTTGGATATGTGTTTCTTCAGATTCTTCTTAGGCATTGTAAGTAATCAACTTGGAATATCATAATTGTGAAGTTGTAGTCCTGTTTGATACTGTATATGGTGTAATTTGAATTACAGGTTTATTTTAAAGTTAATTTAGAAATGTTTCCAAGCGCATTTATACTGCCATCAAAAAAAAAAAAAGAACAAAACCTTGTACCGGATATTTAAAAAAAGTAGCAGAAGTTCCTGGACATGGTCGCGTGTGCTGTGATGCCTGGAATCTGTGACAGTAGAAGAGAACCAATCAGCTCCCTGCTCCATGTGCCCCGACCCCATGTCAGACTGGAATCTGTGTAATAGTAGAAGAGAACTGTTCTAGTTTGTGTTCCATTGCTGTGACAAAACACTCTGACCAACACCAACTTGGGGAGGAAAGGGTTTATTCAGTTTACATCTCCTGGGTCACAGATCATCACTCAGGGAGCCTAAGGCAGGAACTCAGGGAAGGAACCTAGAGGCAGGAGCTGAAGCACAGGCCATGGAGGAATGCTGTTCACTGGCTTGCTCCCCTGGCTCATGCCCAGCCTGCCTTCTTATACAGTATGCAACAACCTGCCCAGGGTGGCACACTCATTGCGGGCTGGGCCCTCCCACACTGCTCAACCATCAAGACAATACTCCACAGATGTGGCCACAGGCCAATCCAATGGAGCCAATTCCCCAATTGAGGCTCCCTCAACCCAGGTGTGTCAAGTTGACTCTAAAGCTATCCAGCACAGTTGACCCCTTATCAACTTGACACACAAAACACATCACTATTAAACCACCAGTTCACTTTCCAGTTCTTATCCCCAAAGTATGATGTTAACATTAATCACAACCTAAGACAGTACAACCTTAAAAGCCCCACAGTCCTTAAAATGTCCAAACACTTAAAAGTTCACAGTCTATTAAAAGTCTCGTAACTGTGGGCTGCTGTAAAATCCAAAACAAGTACTGTCTTATTTCAAAGGGAAGAATCAGGCACACTCAAACAAAACCTAAGTCCAGCAAAGTAGCTCAAGGCTGGACACTTGGGATTCACTCACAATCTTCTGGGCTCCAAAGGGTTTCAGCAGCTCCCCCTCTCTGACTCTGCCGTCTGTGGCACACACAGCTCATCTTGCAGGCCCAGGTCAGCTCCATTTCACACCTGCTGCTGCTCTTGGTGGTCATCCCATGGTCCTGGCATCTCCAAAAAGCTGGGGTCACCATTGAAACTGAGGCAGCACCTTCACCAATGGTCTCTTCTGACCTCTCCTGGTGCAAAGCCTCAGCTTTTCTCTATGACCCCTGCAATCCTGGGGTCTTCACGGCAACCAAGGTGCACTTCCACCAATGGTCTTTCCTGACCTCTCACAGTGCCAAGCCTCTGCTGCTCTCTGTGACCCCCTCAAATTTCAACACCAGAACCATATAGGAGACTCTTACTACCAAGTCCTGCTTCTGGCTTGAGATGGAGGCTCAGGCCCCTTCTGCATCACAGCTTCTGTGTGCTGACCCTGAAGAAATTCTTCCCAGAAGAATCACCACAATGATGCTGGTCTCTTGTTACTTACAGTTGATTTTTCAGCCCCAGCTAACCAGCATCAATTGTCCCAGTACAACAAAGATTTCACTTCAGGTTCTGGTCTCTTGTTACTTACAGCTGATTCTTCAGCCCCAGCCGACCAGAACCCATAGATTACACAGTCCTGATGATCTCTGCTTCCCTTTGAAACTAAAAACTTCACAAGCCAGGCCTCCATCTTCTACAAATCCTTCAGCAAAACTGCTCCAAGCTCCACAGCAACGATGTTTAGGCATTCAATGATCTTCCCAGCCCAAAGTTCCAAACGCCTCCACAATCCTTCCCCAAAACACCAAGGTCAGGTCTGTCACAGCAATACACCACTCTTCTGGTACCAATTTCTGTTCTAGTTTGTCTTCCATTGCTGTGACAAAACACTCTGACTGACACCAAATTGGGGAGGAAAGGGTTTATTCAGCTTCCATCTCCTGAGTCACAGTTCATCACTTAGGGAGCCCAAGGCAGGAGCTGAAGCACAGGCCATGGAGGAATGCTGTTCATTGGCTTGCTCCCCTGGCTCATGCCCAGCCTGCCTTCTTATACGGTACACAACAACCTGCCCAGGGTGGCACCACTCATTGTGGGCTGAGCCCTCCCACACTGCTCATCCATCAAGACAGTACTCCACAGATGTGGCCACAGGCCAGTCCAATGGAGCCAATTCCCCAATTGAGGCACCCTCAACCCAGGTGTGTCAAGTTGACACTAAAGCTATCCAGCACAAGAACCAACCAGCTCCCTGCTCCATGTGCCCCGCCCCCATGTCAGACTGGAATCTGTAACAGTAGAAGAGAACCAACCAGCTCCCTGCCCCATGTGCCCCACCCCCATGTCAGACTGGAATCTGTAACAGTAGAAGAGAACCAATTTCCCTGCTCCATGTGCCCTGCCCCCATGTCAGACTGGAATCTGTGTAACATTAGAAGAGAACCAACCAGCTCCCTGCTCCATGTACCCCCATGTCAGACACACCCACATAAGAGAATACATTTTTTATAAAACAAAATCACAAAACACAGAAATTTAAAAAAACACCAGAAATTTATTTCCCACATGTCTAAAGTCTGAGAAGTCCATGAAAAGGCTTTAGCAGTTTCTGTTCTGGTGAGAGCTGCTCTTTGCTTCCAAGATGGCACCTGAACGTCATCTCACACAGCAAAAGGGACAGAGAACAAAAGGGACCAGTGCTGTGTCAGAATGGAAGAGCATAAGTCATCTAAACTAGTTTCCTTCTTAAAAAACCTGCTGAGCCATTGGTGAAGATGGAGTCCTTCTGACTCAATTCCTTCTTAATATTACCTCTTAATAGTACCACAGTGGGGGATGAGTTTATACATGAATTTTGGAGGCAGGACATTCAGAAGTTGGTAGTATCTAATTAAATGAGACCCATTATAAGTAAAACCCCTGAAATACCTACTAGAATATAGCATAAAGTAATTTTTGGAGGACCATGATAATAAATTTTGTATAATTGTGCAATACAAACTTACAGTTTAATTACCATTTAAACAGTGACCTGCTTTAACATACTGGTTTCAGGAGGACACCGAGTGATGGGTAGGAACTTCCTCTGAGTCCCTCTTTCGTTGCATAATGCTTTTCTTTGGAGAGGGCCTGAATGTCACAGCTGGGATGGCCAGAGACGGGTCTATCCTGGCTTCTAGTGCCAGGAAAGCTACTAAACTTTCTGTAGTGTGCAGCACACCCCAAGTAACACTTGGCCCAAAATGTCAGCAATACCAGGGCTGAAGGACCTTGTCCAAGGTGCTACTGGCTTGCTATTCAAGTCCATGGTGCTTTACAGTTACGCAGTTTCCATTGGTAATTTGACTCAATGTCAAAAAAAGTAACTTATGAAATGATTAATTTTGAGCTCACCATAACAAGCTTGAGATAAGTTATCCTGTATGACACATCAGGGAGACTTCTCCTGTCTAGTTCATGACCCTGTGCAGCTATAAACTTACTGATGACCCTAGATTACCTTAAATTTTCTTTTGTGTTACCTTCCCATCAATTTAAAGGTAATTAATGTTTCTGTGCAATGAAATCTGGCTAGCAAATCTTGAGGGCTTTAAAAAACAGCAGAAGCAACAAGCAGTCCAGAATTCCCAGAAGCCATGTTTCCTGTTCCCGGTTCTGCTCTTTTTGTAGGGTCTGATGGTTAGCATTTATGAATAAGCGTTTTACTTGCCATTGTAGAAATAAAAAGAAATTGGACATTATACTAAGAAAGGTAGATCTTGTGCTGGATACCTTTAGTGTCAACTTGACACACCTGGGTTGAGGGAGCCTCAATTGGGGAATTGGCTCCATTGGACTGGCCTGTGGCCACATCTGTGAAGTATTGTCTGATTGTCGAGCAGTGTGGGAGGGCCCAGCCCACAATGAGTAGTGCCACCCTGGGCAGGTTGTTGTGTACTGTATAAGAAGGAGGGCTGGGCATGAGCCAGGGGAGCAAGCCAGTGAACAGCATTCCTCCATGGCCTGTGCTTCAGCTCCTGCCTCCAGGTTCCTACCCTGAGTTCCTGCCTTGGGCTCCCTGAGTGATGAACTATGACCCAGGAGATGTAAGCTGAATAAACCCTTTCCTCCCCAAGTTGGTGTTGGTCAGAGGGTTTTGTCACAGCAATGGAAGACAGACTAGGACAATCACTTTCACTCAAGTAGCTAAGTTTTCATCCATCTTTATCAGCACAAAGAATGCTGTGCTGGCCTGTGCATAGCATAAGAACGCAGACTCATTTTCAGCTTTTGAGGCAGAGATACCAGGTACTTGTTAGGCTTGTGCTTGTATGTCTTCTTTTAACATGGTTAAAACTAAAGTTGCTTTTGCAAAGTGCAGGTGCATATCTCTGTGTCCAGTTTTTTACTTCTGATAATCCTCCTGTATTCAAAGAGGCTATCCATTTCAAGATCCTCAGTTAATGTCCAAGACTACAGATAGTCCTGAACCTTATATAATACTTTTTCCTATGCATACATGTCTATGACAAAGTTGGTCATTGGTAAACTAGGCATAGAAAGAGGTTAACAGAGATGGTGAGATGGTTTAGTGGGTAAAGTGTTTGCTGTGCACACCTGGTGACCTGAGTTGGATCTCTGGAATCCATGAAAAGGAGAAAGGAGAGAACCAGGTCCAACAAAATTGTCCTAACCTCCACATGTGTGCACATGGCCACACACGCACATCATGCACACATAATGAAAAATTAATAGTATAGTAATAAAGTGCAGTGATGATAGCAACATACTCTAATACAAGGTATGTAAGTGTGTTCTATCAAAATACCTTACTGTACTTCCACCTTCTCACACTAGAGAAGGAACTTCATGACTGTGTTTGCGTTGCCAGCACCACTGTTCATGTGCTTTAGGGCCATTAAGTAAAACAGGTTGCTTAAATGCAACATGGTACTTCTGGGACAGTCAGCCTAGCAACACATTGTTACCTAGCAACTAATGGGCAGGTAGTGTTGGGCGTTCTGGGCACATTGATGGTTCCCTGCCTCATTGGAGTAGAGCAAGATGGCAAAAGATTTCATCTTGCTACTCAGAATGACACACACTTCAAAGTTCACGAGTTTTCTGCGTAATACTTTGGGCTCTCATTAACCATAGTAACTGACACGTGGAAAGTGAAACCATGGATGGTGGTGGAGTGCTGCCTTACAGTGTTTTCGACTTGCTCACAGCATTCTTTCTACTTGCTTGCTGCTGGGAGAATTAAAGCCAGTTTTTCTTTGTTTCCTTTAGCCTGGCTAGATGTTCCATCATAGCTCAGGTCTTCAGATAGACATATTCTTACATCTTCACCTTCGTTCTATAGAAATAGGGCATCTGAAGCCAGCACGGGGCACATGACTGTAAAATATGCACTTGGGAGGTGAGGGCAAGAGTTCAAGATAATTCTCAGTACAAACTTATTATGAGACCACCCCATGTTATGTGAGACCCTGTTTTTTCCTAAACCAAAACAACATCAGCAAAAAGTTAGGGCACCTGTGAGATATTTTTTTATACTTAACATTTTGTTTCCAGACAGGGTCTTTCTATTTAGCCCAGGCCTCAACTCATACAGTCCTCTAACTTCTAACTTCTGATCCTCCTGCCTCAGACTCCTGAGTGTTGGGACTACGGGTTTTCACTTAGCATGTCTGAATTTAACACACTCCGATTCCTTGTCTAATTTTGTGACATTAGCTAACTTTAAGTAGCACAACTACTCTGGGTATGTAGTGTGAAGTTGGGAGTCACAGTGCTAAGAAGCAAAGTGCCCACTGCTAGAGGACCTCAGATAATTGCTGCTAGTCCCTTCTCTCCTGTCCATTGTAACTTGGGCCTTGTAATGTTTTATGAAATGGTTTATATGATGTGTGAGAATCATTTTGCTAGAAATGTGTTGTACCACATGGTTCTTTTTTTTTTTTTTTTTAGGATTAAAGGCGTGCGCCACCACGCCCAGCATTTATTTATTTCTGTATGTGTATGAATGTACTGTCTGCATGCAAGTTTGTGTACCCATGTTGTGCAATGCCGCGGAGGTCAGAAGAGGGTCTCGGATTCCCCTGGAACTGGAGTTCTCCTGGAATTGGAGTTTCAGACGGTTCTCTGCTGCCATGTGGGTGCTGGGGATCGAACCCGGGTCCTCTGTAAGAGCGGTCGGCACTCTTAACCTCTAGGCCATTTCTCCAGCCCCCCACATAGTTCTTTTAACTCTAGATCCTTTGCTTGGTCTTTGAGGGTTCCTTTTCTTCCCGATGCCCCTCCTTGTCTTGAGACATCTCACTGTTTACAAAGCCATGCTTCCTTCCATTTTTCTTTTTTTGCCACTGCATTGCTCTTCTCACTTTTGAAATGAAACTTAAGACCATAATATTCCATCTTGCATGACTTTTACCATCCTGTTTTTTACTTTACTTCAGTATAGTTGAATATGTATGTATGTATTTACAATTAATCTGTGATCCACGTGGTCATTTACTATGATGAGCCTTTGTTGTTGTCGTTGTTGTTGTTGTGCTTACCCATTAATTTGGATGTCTGCTATCCTCACATGCCTTTTTAGAGAAAATTGCTATTTCCATAGACTGTGCTAAGAAAATGATACCTTTGAGTCTGTTACCATACTTAGCACCAGGTGGCCCTACCATTTTAACTACTGTGGATTGGACTGAGGATAGGTAACTAGCCATTGTAGGGTATTCTAGGGTAGATAGCACCATGAAAGGCTCAACATTAAAGCTTTGTCCCCTGAATAGTAGATGTGCAAACACATCAGATCTTGGTATATTTTGAGATAGGTTCTGTCTATAGCCCCAGGTGGCCTGGAACTTGCTATGTAGACTAGGCAAGCCTGGATCCCATAGAGATCCCCCTGCCTCTGCTTCTTCAGTGCTGGGGTTAAAGGCCTGAGCCACCATACCTGGCCAGATCTTTTTAAAGGATAAGGTCGGGATTGAGACTGTGAGAGGATCTATAGTTAGAGAAGCTATCCTACAAAGCCAGCCAGAAAAACAAATAGCAGGGAAGAGTTCAGAGTGTGACTAAGGTCTCAAACCATGGGACTACACTCTTGGAAACTTTAGCGGGCTTTTGTTGCAAGATAGATTATCTCCAGAGTAGAATCCACAGGTTTCTTTCATCTGGTTTTCAAAGGGACCAGTGAATCAAAAGCTATCAAGATGAGAAAAGAGTGAGATGGTAGGGGAAGCAAAAGCTAAGAGAGTAGCAGATGAACACAGGTTCAAGCCTCCTGCTGCTGCTGAAGGGGCATAAATAACCTGCTTGCCAGGTTTTGAATTATCTTGAATCCATGAGGCTTTTGTCTACCCTGCATCTCTTTTGCTAGATAGCCTGGAACTCTCTGATGGTCTGATTCTATGTAGTTAATATTTCTGCCTTTAGTTCTTTAAGCACCTGCCTTTACTGTTATGTTCCCCTTCCACATTACTGTGAGTTTCTTAAGAGGATCATGTGAGCAAATTTGTCTTCTACCCAAAGAGCAGCTATAACAGCCTGGTCTACCATCAGCATGGCTGCATTAAGGAGGCTAACAGTTAAGGGAGGGGTCTTTCTTCCCTTTCCCTGAGTACTAAGCATTTGTGGCCATTACCACTTAATCTGCCTGAGGTTAAGATAAAGAAAGAATGGTGCGGAGAGTTTGATGAAGCAATTTTGATGAAAATTCAAATACATGTTTTGTTTTTATTTTTTCTATATTCTTTCACAAAATGGGTAGCATACATCAGCACTTTTGTCCCAGGGGACAAAAGCTGCCTCAGGAAAAGTGCTCATGTGGTAGAGGGGCTTGCCAAATGAGATGCTGCCTAAACTTGAGATTTTATTTGACCTGAAAGAAGAATGGACACTTCTAATTATTCAGACTTGGCTATTTGACCAAATTTTCTCCAAACAAACAACATGAACTTGGAACTTCCAAGAAAACCATTGCTGTTATAGTAGAGTAAAAAACATCCATAGCTGTGACTTCCCAGTGTGCAATGTAAACAACCTTTAGAGAAATGAATTGTAAAACTACTAGTAGAATTTCAGTTCATATCAAAGAGCAATATTCACAGTTATGAAAAGACTCGAAATACTGCCCCTTTCCCAGTCATCAGTGTCAAGGAAGGTTTTCCTACATTGCAACCTGTGTCTTAGGTAGCACAGTCTAGGTGTCCTGTAGAACAGCCTAATAATCTTGGGGTGTCTGGTGGTTTTTTCACAGTTAAGCTCTGTTTATAAGTTTTTTGAAACAATTATCATAGTATTAAAATGCTCTTATGGCATCCTATCAGGATTATATGATGCCTATATGAAGTTCTGATTTATGTACAAAGCAGATGTAAAGACCCAGGTACCTCCTAAACCAAACATAAATTATAAAATGTGTTTATTCATTTATTTATTTATTTATTTATTTATTTATTTATTTATTTATTTTTTAAATTTATTTCCGTATGTGTATGAATGTACTGTCTGTCTGCATGCAGGTCTGTGCACCCGTGTCGGGGGCAACAAGCCGCGGAGGTCAGAAGAGGGTGTCGGATTCCCCTGGAGCTGGAGTTCTCCTGGAATTGGAGTTTCAGACGGTTCTCAGCTGCCATGTGGGTGCTGGGGATCGAACCCGGGTCCTCTGTAAGAGCGGTCGGCGCTCTTAACCGCTAGGCCATCTCTCCAACCCCTATGTGTTTATTCATTTATAAGCTGTTTTAATTTGATGATGTGATAGGTTGGATTTTTGAAAGTAACTTGTATTTGAAATAATTTTGGATTTACAGAAAAATTGCAAAGACAATACAGAGAGTGTTGTGTATGGAGATGAGGGGACAGCTTGTGGGAGTCAGCTTTCTCCTTTACCCTGTGGGTCCCAGGGATCAAACTGAAGTGGTCATGTTTGGCAGTAAGTGCTGCTGAGCTAGTTCGCCAGCCTAAAATTTACTTTAAGAATAATTCTTCTTGTGAAAAGTCAGGAATAAAAGTTCTCTACAGCTGGGTGTGGTGGCGTATGCCTTCAATCCCAGCACTGGGGGGTGGGGGGGAGGGGCGGAGTCTGGATCTCTGTGAGTTCAAGGCCAACCTGGTCTACATAGGGAGCTCCAGGCCAGCTGGGATTAAAGGGAGACCCTGTCTCAAAAAGACCAAAAATAAATAAATAAATAAATAAATAAATAAATAAATAAATAAATAAATTTCTCTACAGTAGTCTTATAGCAGGGTTAGTCATTACTGATGCCTTGTGTTTCCTTGGGATGCTTTTTTTCCATTTTCCTTCACAGTTACCAGATTACGTACACATTTTCCTACTTTTCCCATTTCTTCCTACATTGAGTATTTTCACACATACATATGTGTGTGTGTGTGTGTGTGTAGTGTGTATGAGTATGTATGTGTGATTTTAAAAGACTGTATATGTTCTGATTAATATAAAGTATCCCACAATTGAGTTCTTCCCATTTTTGTTGTAAAAAAAACAGTAACTATCTTTTTGCTTATTTTTTGGAGACTTCATAAGTTTTCCTTACTAAGGATACACTCTTGCTGCATATCTAATCTGAAAAATTTTCTTCAAAGGAGAATAGAGAAAATTTTTGTGATAGAAGTAACTTAATTGGTGAATATAGCAGAGGTCTGGTTTTAGGAAAAATAAACCAATTGAATTTCTATTTTAACTTTGATGTTTCTATTAAAAGTTTACATTTAAGGGCTGGGGGAATAGCGCAGCTGTTAAAGGCTGAGGCTAAGAACCGCAAAAAAAAGTTTACATTTAAAATTTACTTGATGGCCTAAAGTTCTTTTCATAAAACAGTAAAGTATAAGTCTTTCTATTTGTCCTGTAATTTGTGTGTGCAGTGATCTATTTTATACTCTTGGGCAGGAATAGGCTGACCCCTAGTGGCTGCTTCCCTTTGTGAGTTACACTACAAGGTGCTTTTGTTCTTTCACTTATTTTGTAAGTTCTCAAGGACTGTAAGGAAACTTGAATAACTCAGTGAGGTCAGCCTCTTTGTAGTAAGGGACATAAAAGCTCTGCTTTTTAAATGTTTCTCTCAATGGACAGTTTGGCAAGAAGAATGAAGACCTCCTCCCACAACAGAAAGTGGGTAATTGTCTCTCCTGTTTGATTCTCTCTCACCTGCAGCTTCGTTTTCTCTTGTGTACCTAATGCAGCAGTGGCTCTGTCCTTCCTTCACCTCACTTTTTTCAGCCCTTTTGCCCTGTGATGCTCCGTCTCAGCAGTAGCTTTTGCCCTTGACTTGCAAGTGCCTTGTAGCTGTGCTATGGTAGCTGAGCTGTGTCTTGATGTAGCAGTTTGGGCTCTACTTTGCTTTCCACGCCCTGTGCAGCTCTGTGCCCTAGATGTTGGGTTTCCTCTGATGACACCACCCATTCCCTGAGTAACACTCTCCCATGGAAACTGATCGATGATCTGAACACTGCCTTAGGACTGGTAGACTGCACCTTAGTATATAATTGCATGTCAGTTTCTATCAGTTTTTGATTGCCAGTTTTATTTGCTATAATGATAGTTCAATAAATATCAAATGAGCTGCTGAAACACTATTTTTATAAGTTGCAGTACAATTTAATGGTTTAGAAACACTTAAGAGTAGTTTAAGAAAATGAATGTTGGGGCTGGAGAGATGGCCCAGTGGTTGAGAGCACTGGCTGCTTTTGCAGAGAACCCAAGTTCGATTCCCAGCACCCACATGGTGGCCAACGATTGTCTGTAACTCCAGTTCCAGGGATCCAACACCTCTGACCTCTGTGTGGATTGCATGGCATGGGTGTACTTACACACATACAGGCAATACACTCTTACACAGAAAATTATATATATATTGGTATTTTTGAGACAGGGTCTCCCTGCCTGGAGCTCACTCTGTAGACCAGGTTGGCCTTGAACTCACAGAGATCCATCTGCCTCTGCCTCCCAAGTGCTGGGATTAAAGGTGTACACCACCACGCCCAGCATAAATAAAATATTTTAAAAAAGAAAAGTGAAAATGATTGTTGATTTGTTGTAGGTGACAGTACTAAGAGTACAGGTGAAAAATCAGAACAAACAAGGGAGGTGTGTGTGCACTGCGCTCTGACAAACCCTCAACCAGAAGTCAGAGATCAGGCTTGGGTCTGAATCAGAAATTAGCTGGTGAATGAGTAGTTATATTTTAACTTAAAATGCTTAAAATTTGCAGGTGGTATGACTTGTTCACACACATAGCTATGGTAGGCTTTTTGATTAATTAGTATTCACTGTGGATAAAGTGGATTTTGCTATTAATTATATTTGTTTTCTAATTGAAGATACTCAACCAAATTGTGATTAAATAGGTCTAGCAAGTCAGTATTGGCAAGTGACTGAGCTCCATGAGTGGCCACAGACAGTTTTGTGTTTCGTACTTGCCCCTTCAGTACTAAATCACAAGGTAGGCTAATTTGCCTTCCCCTGTGGTTCTACTAAATCCTACGAATCTGGCTCATGAACCTATGTAGTATTCTTGTTGCTTGAGATGAACCTGCTGTTACTGTCTACCCAGTTGAGATGCTTTCATTTGTTTTCAAGGATCCTCTCTGAATGTTTTGCCTAGGTTGAAGAGTGTGGTTTGTATATGTGGCCATCCTTCTGGACTCTTGTCACAGATCAAACCATGATTCTGACTAGGGCTTTGAAAAATATTAGTTTTACATACTTAACTTGGAAAACATGGAAAATATAACCTTTGTACATCCTTAAATTCATAATAATGGGAGATTTTTTAAAAATAAATCTTTATTGAGATATTCTTTACATTTAGAAAAGTATAGGTCCTCATGAATATTACAGGGTAAACAGAGCCCTGAGTCCTCATTGTCTTTTGGAAACAGAAATATTACCTCCTGGCAGTCCTATTTTTCATAACAGTTGTCAACGGCCTTTTCTTTTAAAAAAAAAAAATCAGATACTAAGAATATGCGGGTTTTTTTAGGCCCCATAGTCTGCCCTGGTAGCAGAAGCTGTCATAGGCTAGGTGTTAATAAGTGGGTATGGCTGTTTCCCAGGAAAACCTGATTTATGGACTTTGAAATGATAATGTCATTATTTCCATGTTATAGGACATTCTTCTTTTGATTTATTCTCAACAAAATGTATAAAAGCCCTTCTTAGGCTGTGGAGCCTGCATATGCAAGCAAGAGACTCTTTTTACAGTATATTGCCAGCCTGCTTTTGGCCCACTCCCCTGCTAATCTAGCCTGTGCATATCTAAATTAATGTCATTTTCTCCTATATTTTATACTTATTTTAGCCTTTCATTTTCAAGCACAAAATAAAACTGTAAAGACAATTTGCCACATGAAATTTGATAATAAAGTTGTCTTGTGTCTCTAGAACAAATATTACCAACTTGGGGTATAAATTATAAAATTGATTCCTATATGCATAGATTAAATTAATACCATATGAAGTGATCAACCATGAATTATTCTATGGTGGCTCACAAACTAAACATAGATTAATTTATAATTACATTTGATTAGGCAGCACCTAACTAATATTATTATAAATTTTAAGGTTTATTTAGTATGGTTAGTCATGAAATAACTGGTATGAGTGATTTAAAGTACTGTTATATGAAGGAGCCCTGCCAAAGCAAATACTTAGTTCACCTAATGTTTGCTGAGGCTTTTGTATGTAAGACAAGTGAGGGCCTGCTGTTGATGACTCTTTTCAAGGTGCTATTGGAAAGGAGAAACATTCAAGTATCTTGCAGGAAAGATCAAATGTGGTGAGTTCTAGAAAAGGAACTGTGTTAGGTTTTTGCTCCTGTGGAAAACCTGAAAGAAATATTCCAAAAGGAGAGACTTGTTTTGGCTGAGGGTGAGACATCATGATGGGGAGCGTGTGGTAGAGATGAATTACCCACTTAATGGTAGCTAGAAAAGGAGGTGAGGAGAGGTGCCCATCCTTAGGGATGGTCCTGCTTCTTGTAACTAGGCCTGACCCCTGAAAGTTTACACCCCTCCTAGTGATGCCATCAAGTTATAAATCCATCAGTGAGTTAACCCGTAAAATAGAAGAGTCCTCACTATCCAATTTTTCCTTGATTACGTATTTCATTTTTATGGTCCCTCCCACCCCTAAGGCTGGGTTTCAAACCTAGGACCGTGCACATTCAAGGCAAGTTCTCTACCACTGACCTACATCCTCGGATCCCTAGCCCCCTGTTTGATGGCTTTAATCTTAATATTGTAACTTTACTTCTATGTTTTGTAGCACTGACACTTTTGAAGCCTTGTGTCCTAGTGATGCTGTGTAGACCCAGAACCTCACATCTGGAGTCCTAGTGATGCTATGTAGACCCAGGACCTCATGTCAGGAGTCCTTTACTGTCACTTCATCCTAGGAGCAGTGATGCTGAACTCCTTCACTTGGTTAAGGTGCATATCCAGATTCTTGAGTGCTGCCTTTCTCCTAGTGCAGTCAGTCATCTGTGGGCTCATGCTTGAGACTGATGATCTGTCTTCTTACAAACGTTTTCCCAGTGGTGAAATCCTTTTCTAGTTTCTGAACACTACAATTTTATTTTATTTTTTATTTTTATTTTTTGTATGTGTATGTGCACCCGTGTCGTGCAATGCCGCGGAGGTCAGAAGAGGGTCTTGGATTCCCCTGGAACTGGAGTTCTCCTGGAATTGGAGTTACAGACGGTTCTTAGCCGCCTTGTGGGTGCTGGGGATAGAACCCGGGTCCTCTGCAAGAGCAGTCGGTACTCTTAACCGCTAGGCTATCTCTCCAGCCCTGAACCCTAGAATTTTAAAAACATTCTACAATCTCACTAGTTTGAGAAGGCTTAAAATGTTAGTACTTATGCATTATTATAAAAAGCCATTGAAACTTGAACTACATCTATTTTTCCTTGTAGAATTTAAACACTTTTATTTGCCATTTTACCAGTGGAACACAAATGACGCTGTAGTTCCCCATGACAGAGCTGACGTCAAATCCTGATTTCGTGTCTTATTGTATGTACAGCCTATGTAAGCTCAGTTTCTGTCTGTACTGTGAAAGCAGTATTCACAACTCCTAATAGGACTGCTATGAAGAGTCACATGGTAGCATGTGAATAGCAGTTTGTATGCTGCTCAGTGCATAGCCAGTAGCTGTTTTTACCTTGCTAAAAGTATCTGATTATATATGTTTACTAAATGTATATAAGCACTTCTTTGCTTGGCACTTTTTGTGTTACCTGCTCTGCTATGTTTGATTCATTCTAATGTTTACGTGTTCTCTTTTGCCTTCTGTTAATGCTAGATATTGTACTAAAAGTGCTTTGGAAAGCGTGCGTTTGGTTCTGTCTCATGTGATTCTTTTAGCTATGGTTAAATGCTTCCTGCTGTATGTGCAGAAAGACGACACTCCAATGCACATAGATCATGCTGCTCTCAGTTAAGTAGCTGGATGCAAACATAGCCTATTTGGTGATAGATCTTCAGATCCATTGCTCACAAACACGCATTTGGGTCTGGGGATGGTTAAGACTCCTTTAATAAATAGTCTCTGTGAAGATAAAAGAAGTCAGCAAGCATGGAAGCTATCATAAACCACTAGGGCTGTGCTGGAAACACCAGAAAACAACTTAAATTGGCTCCCACTGGCCAGAATGTGGACAGTTTGAGTATCAAAAAGGGGTGACTGTAGTGGATTCAGACACATTAAATAAATATTTTCAGATCTGTGAACTCGTAATAATACAAAAAAAATGTTCCTAGAATATGTGCTCTGCACCACTGTGTTACCTAGATGCTGCAGCACCAGAAGCCAGTAGATAATAGCTGATAGCTCCCTGGCCTGTAGATCAGCAGCTTCCAAACACCTTCAACATCCCAAACTTTTAAGCTTAAAACTACAATCATCTCTATGACTAATAGCGTGGTTTCAGGCTCTATGTAATAGTGACTTGTCAGAGTTACACCTTCTCACATCTGGAAGTTGTAGATTTCAGATTCAGTTGTATCCATGCTTTTTCCACAGATTTCTGATGTGACAAAATGATAATTATGCTATTATCTGAAAACTGTTACTAGATGGAAAGGTGATGATTAGCTTTTTAAATTTTAGGGAAATGTATATTTTATAAAGTCCGAGATAGGTATCATCATAAAAGAACTTTATTTTAATGGTATAGTCATTGAAAATTTTACCTTCATATGCTTTTTTTTTTTTTTTTTTTTTTGTAACAGGGTCTCCCTTTAGTCCCAGCTGGCCTGGAACTTGTCGTAGTACCAGTCTGCCTAAGAATCAGAGATCCACCTCCCTCTGCCTCCCGAATTAAAGATTAAAGGCGTTGCCATCCATGCTTGACAATATGCATATATGTTTTAAAACTAGTCCTAAATAGTACTTTTTTGGTCTTTTAGAGACAGGGTTCCCTGTAGCCCCAGCTCTCCTGGGATCACTTGTAGGACCAGGCTGCCTTGAACACTACAGAGTTCCACCCTGCCTCTGCCTCCTGAGTGCTGGGATTTAAAGGTCGTGTGCCACCATTTTCAGCTAATATGCATATATTTTAAAACTAAGTCCTAAATAATACTTTCAAATCAGGTATGAATGTATTTAAAATCCATCTTAAAGATTTTTCTGTGGGGCTGGTTAAGAGCTCCAACTGCTCTCCCAGAGGACCCGTGTTCAATTCCCAGCACCCACATGGCGGCTAATGGGAGGCAGAGGCAGGCAGATCTCTGAGTTCAAGGCCAGCTGGTCACAGAGTGAGTCCCAGCCAGCTGGGGCTATAGGAAGACCTCGTCTCAAAAAAGACATACATACATTAATAAATAAATAAATAAATAAATAAATAAATAAATAAGATTTTTTCTGTGATTAATGCATATGTGGTTTTGTGTGGATTAATACAATAAATGAATATAATTCTAACATTTTTGGAGACATAAATGATTGCTGACTATGCTCTTAAGGGTCTTTAATATGAAATTCTATCTGTGCTGACAATGTTAATTGGATGTGGCTGTATCTATCTCAAGTTATTACAAATACATGTAATTTCTACTAAAATTTAAGGTTCTTTGGAGTTTGTAATGTAATACTCTTTTACATTTATTTAAAATTCTGTAAAATGGGGCTGGAGAGATGGCCTAGCAGTTAAGAGCGCCGAACCGCTCTTACAGAGTACCCAGGTTCGATCCCCAGCACCCACATGGCGGCCAGAACCGTCTGAACTCCAAATTCAGGAGAACTCCAGTTCCAGGGGAATCCGAAACCCTCTTCTGACCTCCTGGCATTGCACGACACACAGTGCACAAACACTCTAAAAAAAAAAAAAAAAAAAAAAAAACACATACAGAAATAAAATAAAAAAAATAAATAATTCTGTAAAATGGACTTGATCATGTTATGAATAATTGTGTTTAAGTGAAAAATGATCATTTCATAGTCAGTCATTTAGAAAGGGCAGAAATATCTGTGAGATGTCTTGAACTTGCATTTGGATTTTCCATTAAGTCCTTCTTTGCAACTCAAAGAATTCTAGTGGCATCCAGTGGGATGGATGTCAGTGCTATACAGTTGAGGGATAGGAGGTTATCCTTAAACTTGAGGTATTTAAGTAATTTATGATGAATGTTCCATCGGGCAGAAAAAAAATGACTACCAAAGCTCATACCCTTGGGGTAAATTCAGGGTTATTCAGCCACCTTCTTATTTTCCTCAAGAGTATAATTAAGTGGACCTTCATGATTAAGGCTTTTAGGCACTGAGAAATGTTTAGTCTTTTCATATTCTGGAAAAAATAACAGTTCCAGTTAGAGAGGTGATTGGTTCGAGTTAGCTTACTAATCTTATGAAAGCTGTGTATTTGTTAGGAACTTTTTTATGTTGTGGGTTTTTTTTTTTTTTCTTTTTTTTTGTCTTTTTTTTGTCTTTTCAAGACAGGGTCTCCCTGAAGTCCCACCTGTCCTGGAACTTGATCTGTACACCAGGCTGGCCTTGAACTCACAAAGATCCGCCTGCCTCTGCCTCTCAAGTACTAGGATTAAAGGCATGTGCCACCACGCCCAGCCGGAACTTTTTATGTTTTAAAGAACATTGAAATGTAAAATGAAGAGTACATTTTTACAGGGTTAGACCCTAAGTGACCCTCACTCGACTAGTCTGCAGAAGCAGAGCGTGGGATGTGGGTGACCCAGTTCAGGTCTCATAAGCACCTGATGTTGGCTTGGGAATTTCAGCAGAAAAAGAAAGTTTCTAATCTTGGCTTTTGACTGATTTAATTTTTTTCTTCCCACTTCTCCTTTTTCAAAATCTTAAAATGAAGCTGAATACTAACTAGGGAGATCTGAGGCCCATCTGGTTTTAAGATTCTGTGATTTCTCTTTAAGAAATATAATTTGACACAATTCAGCTTAATTTAATAAATATTCCACTAAGTATTTATTGAAAACCCAGTGCATAAAGGCAATTTCAGTCACAAGAAATGCAAAGAAGTAATATACTTATACTACATTGGGATTTGGGGAGGAAAGGATGGCAATGCAAATCTAACAGAGACAGCATAGAAGTAGAGTGTGCTGAGTAGAGCCAGATGCTATTCCCAGACCAGCACTCCAACTCCTTTGACTTCCTGTGGTTCATTGTGCTTTTTTCTTGGTAGCATTTGCCATTCTTTGTAATACATTTCTGTGTTGCTATTTACATCAGAAGGTCATTGAGAGCTAAAACCAACAGTGTTCATCTGGCATATCCAGGACCTTAGCTTGGAGCCTGGTAGCTGGTGGGCTTTTAATGACACATCCAGCGTAAGAATGACCAGCCAGGGAAGGCGTGATTAACTCCAGGGATGTGGGCAGTTGGTGGTGAAGTGAAGCAGAGTTCAGTGAAGTCTTGGGAAAGAAAGAGTAGGCACTATTTAAATTCAGTCTCAAAAGTGGAATAGGCATTCACACTAAATGGGTGGCTACCAGACAGAAGATAGCCTGTACGTAGCTGGGATTGCCCTGGGCTGGGCTATTCTGGGTAAGAGGCTAGATGGAAAGCTCCTCTTGTACCATGTATTCAGATGCATCCCTAGTACCTCTGAGAGCTTTTGGCTGGAAGTCTGGGAATCCAGATGTGGCCTGTCCTGCAAGCATAATACTAATTGCTATAGACATTTAGGTAGAGTCTGTTATAATTAATGAAAATCAGACTCATTTGTGGTGATGTATCATCTCATATAAATTTCTCATCATCTCTAATGATGATTATAGTTCTCACATAAGAAGGCCTTGAAATACTTTTGCTTTAAAAATAAATTGTTTGGGGCTGGAGAGATAGCCTAGCAGTTAAGAGCACCGACTGCTCTTGCAGAGGACCTGGGTTCGATCCCCAGCACCCACATGGCGGCTGAGAACTGTCTGTAACTCCAATTCCAGGAGAACTCCAGTTCCAGGGGAATCCGACACCCTCTTCTGACCTCTGTGGCATTGCATGACATGGGTGCACAAACCTACATGCAGACAGTACATTCATACACACAGAAAAGAAATAAAATAAAATAAAAAAAAATAGTTTGACTTTGCCATGGATGTTGGGGTTTTGCACAATCTGTTGTGACTGGTGGCATGCGAAGGGGGGATGGACTGGAGGAGGACTTGGAGTCCTCCTCACTGTTGGCCAGGTGAGGGTGGTCTTTGTCAGCAGAGTGGACAGCAAGGGCCTCTTGAGTGCCATTTTCGAAATCTGAAAAAGCAAATACCTGAATGGATTCCTTTCCCAATATAATGAATACACACACATAAATATTCATAATGCATATTTAATCTTTAATAGAAAGTAAACAAGCTTTGGATTTTACTTTTTCCTCTTTATATTATTTTGTCTTCATCATTCTTTTTTTTTTTTTTTTTTTTTTTTTTCTTTTTCAACTTGTGACCCTTCCGTTGAAATTAAATTTGGGCTGTAAGTTGACTCCCTGAATCTTTTCTTCACAAGCTTCTTTGTATTTTCCAGAATAAAAAGGATTAACTCAGGGTTTCCAAAGTAAAAGCAGAGATTGTGATTAAAACTGAATTAGAGTCCTTATTCTCTAGTATTTGCCAATAGTAAAATAAATAGCTCAGTCTTAAAGAAGCTTTAAACTAAGTCCTGGAGCCTTTGAAAACGCTTGGATTTTAATTAAAGAAATACAGAATATCATCACTTTCTGTTTGTCAGTGGAAAAAATATGTATTTTTAAGTTTTCAAAGCTTAGGTCAGCAGCACATGGACCACATCTGCGGGTGTTGAGAACGTGGCACAAATGCATTCAGATGTTTAGGGCCTTTGTCTTCACCAGTCCCAGCTCACCTCGCCGGCTGAGCGTGGCACAACCCAAACACAGTTTCCGAAAACAGAGCAGCTAGAGTTACTTCTAAAGCACTCTCTTGGGGATGGATAAAGTCAATCTCTGTTTATGTAACGGAATCAGGAGCAAGGGTCTGCTGTCGTGCTCTGTGGATGGGATTCCATTGGTGTTGTCTTTCAGGGAAAGGACTGGATTTAATAACCCGTATTCTGACTTGCTTTCTCGGGGAGGGAGTGTTGCAACCCACTCTAATGGATCACTTTGAACTACTTTTATTTAATGTTAGAGCAATCGGTTTTAGTAAAAAAAAAAAAAAATCAATGGGTTTATTGTGGAAAGTGGGATACCAATAGCAGTTTTACCTGATAAAAGACTTAAATGTCTAATATTTCTTTATTATACATTGCTACTGGCATTCAGTGAGAAGTGGGGGCCAGTAAGTGGATCTATGTATATTATTTAATCTTTTTGATGTACTTATATTTTAATTTAACATGAACTTTCAAAACAAACTCTGCTTGTTTAGCCTTTTCTCAAATACTCATGAAATCCTTCCCATTTTACAAAATATTTATGAAGTATTTTTGAGAGTAAAATCTCATAAAGATCTTTGGTTTAGGACTAGAGTTCAAAGGAAAGTCTGTTTGGTTTTGATTTGAAAACTGTAAAAACAAAATACCCTCAAAATGGCAGGGTGTGAATTGGTAACTTCAGTTTTATTGCCATCTGCCAAGCCCATCCCAGATGTTTTCAATTAAAAGCCAAGAATGTAACTTGGGTGAATATCACATGAAAGCATTTCTTTACTTTTCTCCGATTTTTTTTCCTGAGGAAAAAAACCCAAGTCTCGAATCTTTTAACTTTAATTAAAGAAATAACTCTCGTTTACATGTTGTTTAAACCTTATACAAAGAAAAATGCAATATTCAAAGAGAGTTTTTTTTTCTTTTCTTTTCTCTCTTTTTTTGAGACAGGGTCTCTCTATAGCCCCAGCTGGCCTGGAACTCACTCCATAGACCAGGCTGGCCTGGAACTCACAGAGATCCGCCTGCCTCTGCCTCCTGAGTGCTAGGATTAAAGGTGTGTGCCACCACGCCTGACTTAAAGATGGTTCTTAGCTACCATTGGGTGCTGGGAATCTAACCTGGGTCCTCTGCAAGAACAGTTGGTGCTCTTAACCAATAAGCCATCTCTCCAGCCCCTCAAAGAGAATTCTTACATCTCAACTTTGCAAGCATGTGTAGTATGGAATACATAAAGCTTTGCATATTTTATCTTCCAAAGGCCACCCAAAAAAGAAAAAAAAATGAAAAGATGTTAAAGCCATTGGAAATTAAAGTCACATATTTCTGGATTTGGTATAACCAAAGAATAGTCTTTTAACATGGTGAATTGTTTTAATGGGGATGGTTACTTATTTCATTGTTTTCTTCAGGATTTTTCTAGGCCATATTCCATTATAATGTAAAGAGTAAAACTTCTATTTCTGATCAATTGTAAGAAGTGCTTTGATGGAAATCTGGGAAGACAAGAGATGTAAGAAGATAAAAGAAACCATAATGTCATGTTAAAGCCATGTATTTCATAATATTTCTCCAGATAATACAGATTATAACTGGATCCTCTCATGAGCTTGAAACTTGCTTCAAATATGTCATTCTGCATTAAGAGGAAAGGTATTGGTAATGAATTTGACTATATGGAAATTGGAACTTTTTTAGAGAGAAGCTGATTTGCTCTTTATAATGAACTTAACATTTCGAATGCAGAGCTGAGGATAAATTTATTTTTGAAACTTCCTCAAACCATGAAGATACCAGAACACATAACTAGCTGTAAAGATGAAACAGTTGTTTCTCTTTTCATCTCCTGTTTGGTGAAGTTTTGATGGACATATATTTGGAGTGCCAGAGGGAGAAAGCTGTATAAGTCTTGAATCTATATTTGCTGTTGATGAGGACCTGCATGTTCCCCCCAAACATGAGCAACTCAGCCTTTGAGACACGATGCAAAAGGGACCTTTTCTGCTGTTCAGAGAAAGCTGGGGTTTTTTATTTTATTTTATTTATTTTTGTATGTATATGAATGTACTGTCTGCCTGTAGCTTTGTGCACCCGTGTTGTGCAATGCCTCGGAGGCCAGAAGAAGGCGTCAGATTCCCCTGGAACTGGAGTTAAAGACAGTTCTCAGCCACCATGTGGGTGCTGGGGATCTAACCCAGGTCCTCTGCAAGAGCAGTCGGTGCTCTTAACCGCTAGGCCATCTCTCCAGCCCTGAAAGCTGGGTTTTGACGTTTTAAGCACAGCCCTCATTTTCTCTCTGCTGTGATATGCAGCTGATGGTGCCATTGCCTGGCATTCACTTATGGCCGTGAGTCACTGGACATAGCTGCCTCCTCTTTCCTCATAGGTAGTGAGCATCTCTGAAACCTCAGCTCAGCTTGTTGGTACTGACTGCATATTGACAAAGCTCTGATTTTTGTCTTGAAAGTTATTTTGTAAATATGTGGAAAAGTTGTAATTTTTTTCAGCTAAAATGGGATGAAAAACGAAATCCCTGCTTCAAAGTTCATTGTTACCAGTGTATGATCTTGTTTTGGCTCCATAATAGAAACTCCATAATAGAAATAATGTCTGAGACCTTGCTCAGTGGTAGATTAGTTGCCTTAGCTATGCATAAGGGTTCATGTTTGGTCACTAATGTGTGTGCAAGTATGTACACACACACACACACACACACACACAAAAGAAAGAATGCTTGTTTTCACTATTTTTTAAGTTACCACAAGATTTGATTCAGATGATATGCAGAATTTTTCTGAGAACTATGTTCTTAACCAACATAGGAAGAAAATATTATTATTAGTGTCTTTACCGTCCTGAAGTGACACTGCCCAGCTCTGGTAGCAGAAGAGGCCTCTGTTAGTTGTTTTGTTTCAGTGAAGTTTAATATGAAAAGCATGTTCTTCTTTGAAAAGAAGATGTGTACTAGTAAGATTTAAAGAGATTTTGTTCTAAGAGAGGACACTAAATTGACATGAAAAGTGCCTAACCTCCTTGAGGATGGAAACCTCTTTTCTTTTTAAGAGAGGCTAGAGAGATGGCTCAGCCATTAAGAGCACCAGCTGCTCTTGCAGAGGACCCAGATTTCCTAGCACCCACATGGTGCCTAACAGCCATCTGCAGTTCCAGGGGATCCAGTGCCTTCTTCTGACCTCTGCAGGCATTGCACAGCACTTACACATATGAAGGCGTAACACTCACACACATAAAATAAAAATAATAAAGTATTTTTAAAAAGATCTTAAGAAGTTCAGATGTCTCTCTTTATTTTTTGTCCTGTTGACCTATCCAAAGGACTCAGTGGGGTATTGAAATCTCCCACTATGAGTGTACTGGGGTTAGTCTGTGACTTGTGGTCCTGGAGAATTGTCTTTATAAAGTTTGGTGCACCAGAATTTGGGGCATATATATTCATAATTGTGAAATCTTCTTGGTGGATTGTTCCTTTGATGAAAATGTAATGGCCTTCTTTGTCTCTTCTGATTTCTTTTACTTTGAAGTCTATTTTATCCGATATTAAAATAGCAACACCTGCTTTCTTTTTGGTACCATTTGCTTGGAATATTTTTTTCCATCCCTTCACTTTAAGGTGGTGCCTGTCCTTGAAGGTAAGATGTGTTTCTTGTAGACAGCATATCGATGGATTCTGTTTCCTAATCCAATCTCCCAGTCTATGTCTTTTGATTGGGGAATTTAGTCCATTAATATTTAAGGTTATGACTGATAGGTTTGTGTTGCTTCCTTTTGCCTTATTATCCATTTGCGGTTTTGGTTTAGGTTTCTACTTCTGCAGTTATGCTTTTATTGATTTCTCTTTCTAGGTGCCTGGGGTTGGTTGCTCCTTTCTTCTGTTCTTTGAATTGCTTCAAGTATTCTCTGAAGGGTTGGTTTTCCGGACATGTATTCTTTCAAGTTGTTTATGTCATGGAAGGTTTTTCTCTCTCCTTCAACTATAATTGACATTTTTGCTGGGTATAGTAACCTGGGTTGGCATCTATTGTCCCTTAACACTGGGAATGCTTTGCTCCAGGTTCTTCTTGCTTTCATAGTTTGCATTGAGAAGTCCGTTGTAATTCTGATAGGTTTCCCCTTATAGGTCACTTGTTGTTTTTCTCTTGTGGCTTTAAGGATTTTGTCTTTGTTTTGGGTGTCTAGCATTTTAACTATGATGTGGCGTGGAGAATTTCTTTTCTGATCTTGTCTGTTTGGAGTTCTATGTGCTTCTTGTATTGGTATTGGTTTGTCCTTTTTTAGTTTGGGGAAGTTTTCATCTATTATTCTGTTGAAGATCTGATCAATACCTTTCTCTTGGGATTCTTCTCCTTCCTCTATTCCTATGATGCGGAGGTTTGATCTTTTCATAGTGTCCCACAGCTCCTGGTTGTTCCATTTTTGTGTATTTTTAAATTTTTCATAATCTTTCCTTGAGGTTTTTAGTTGTTCTGTGTTATCCTCCAGGTCTGATATTCTTTGTTCTGCTTCCTCCATTCTGCTTCTGAGGCTTTTTTCATTCCTTTCCTCTTGAATGGATGAGTGTTTGATTTCCTTTTTCATTTCCTCTTCTGATTTCTTTAGTGTTTCTATTTCTTTTTGGAGCTTCTCGATCTCTTTTTGTAGCTCTTTTGTTTGCTGGTTGGTTTCTTTTTCTTTTTCAGCATGGGATCTTTTCAGTGTTTCTACTTCCTTCCGGAGCTTGTCATTCTCTCTCTCTCGGTCCTCATTCTCTTTTCTTAGTTCTTTAATTTGTTCTTTATGATCTTGTAGTTCTTTAAGTATGTTCCCAATTGTGTTTCTGATGTCTGTGTCCTGGGGCATCCCCAGAGGGATCCCACTGCAGGAGTCTTCCATAGGGTTGGTAAAGCTTGGCGTGGGATTATCCTGCCCCTTTCCAGTGTAGTCTCTTCTTCGTGATCCTGGCATATGGGCTTCTCCTTGCCTGTATTCCAATGTGAGTACTAAATGCCTCTTCACTGTGTTGAAGGCTTGCTTTGCTTGCCTCCTTCAGATGCTTCTTCGTAATCTCAGTTGGCGGGGGTGGGGGGGGGCTCTGCCCCGGCACCTTCCACTGGGCTCAGGAGATCTCCAAACACAAATTTTTGTGTTTGAGTGTTTGACTGTATGTATGTATATGTACACCACATGTGTGCTTGCCTGTGGAGGTCAGAAGAGGGTGTCAGATTATGGACAACTGTTAGCTGTCATGTGGGTGCTGGGAACTGAACCTGGGTCTTCTACAAGAGCAGCTGTGCTCTTAGCCACTGAGCCATCTCTCCAGCTCCTGAAAAATCTCTTTTTAATTTCAATAACTCTTATACATTCTCTCATGATAATGTGCTTGGCCTTTTAGCATTTGTTGGCAGTTCACTGCATTCCTAAGGGTTAGAAACTAGCTTTATACAGTAAAAGTGTGGTGGAACTGTATCCCAAGTTCAAATTCAGCAAATACTGACTCCTGCATGCCATATTAGTATGTGAAGCAGGAGATAGCAAAATGATACCTACAGTGTTTAGAGGAAGGAAGCAGAAAACAGCATAGATGGAAAGTGGTGCTAGAGTCATGGTTTGTTTATCTACCAGTTGTTTTCAGAGCATTGGTGACCAGCTCGGATTATAAATCTCCGACTCTACCTTTTGACAAGAAGTTCTAGATAGGTGTAAATTGACAAGAGCATAAATAAAAATGTTGCCAATCCCTGTAGAAGAAAAAATAGTAAGGGGACAGATGGATTTCATTGAGAACATGCCATTGAGCACACTTAAGAGATAGAGCTGGGCCTGATGGTACAGGCCTGAATTCCATCTACTCAAGTGAGATGGGGGTCCCAAGTTCAAAGCTGCCATGGACAACGTAGCAAGACACTGTTGGAAATTTTAAAGTTTAAAAAAATAAAAGAAAGAAAAACAAGAGGACTGGAGGTTTAACTTAACTTAGTGGTAGACAGTTTGTGTAGAAGGTTCTGTTCTCAGTAATACACGAAGGCATGAACACCATGGGAATGATTTGTAAGGTCAGAAGAAAGACATCTTGAAAAGCTCTGAGATGTAAGAGGCCTGGCATGTTCTAGTAGCCACAAGGATACCAGTGTGACCAAGTGCGCCTGATGGAAGTTATAGAAAACCAGGCCAAAAGGTCACATCACTTAGGGCCTTATACTCTGTGTCATATCTTTGGGCTCTGCTGCAAATTAAACATATGGAAATCAAATGCATCTGGCAGTGTGAGGAAATCTTTATTCCTTTATTTAACTCCTTTATTTATCTGACTTTTTCACATTTGTTTGTGTCTCTGAGTGTCTGTGTGTGTTGACACAAAGCAGTGATGTACCTACAGAGGTCAGAAAACAATTTGTGCAGGTTCCTGTGATCAAACTTGGGTTGTCAGGCTTGAGGGCAGATGCCTTTACTGCTGAACCACCTCACACACCTCACAGGTATTTTTAAGTGGATTGCCAGTTGATGTGTGGTTGCTGCAGGCCGTTGTGGGGGGTGAGACAGCGGGTTCAGTCTTTAGGATTTGATGAAAATATGCAGTGATGATGATTGCAGAGCTTTGAAATAATTAAACACTAGGTTGCTCAAAAGGGTGACGTTGGTAGTATGAGATTGTGTCAATAAAAACATTAGAGAAAGGATTGCTAGGGCTTGTTTAGAACCTTTTGTTGCTGATCTATATATTAGGTACATTTTTTGCCTTTGAAAATTACGATTTCTAACTAAGTGTGTCTCAACTGTGGGAAAATGCCTAAATATTGTTTGCTGTGTTTTCTTTTTTTCCTTTATTTATTTATTTATTTATTTATTTATTTATTTATTTATTTATTTATTACGTGTATGAGTGTACTGTCTGCATGTAGGTTGGTGCCCCCGGGTCATGTCGTGCAATGCCTCGGAGGTCAGAAGAGGGCGTCGGATTCCTCTGGAACTGGAGTTAAAGACAGTTCTTAGCTGCCATGTGGGTGCTGGGAATCGAACCTGGGTCCTCTGCAAAAGCAGTTGGCGCTCTTAACCGCTGAGCCATCTCTTCAGCCCGTTTGCTATGTTTTCATTGGAAGTATTGTTGGTGAAATTATTACTGACAATGGAATTCATCCTGTCCACATGCATTCATATGTGTTTACATACTCTACACACTGCTGTTCAATAGAACATGGCAGTGAGATCTTTTCATCTTTAGTAACCAAAATGAATGTAACTTTTAGTCTGAATTCTTACTGTTTTGCCAAACTAAGGTATTTTCCACATAATTTATTTTGTGACTCTTCAATAGGGTGGAAAATCAAGTCAATATGGTAATGTTCTTCAAATTATGGTCTAAAGCCTTTGTTCATTCCAGTGGTCCAAACCAGACTGAACAATTCCCCCCTTCTGGAAGATGCACACAGTCTTTTCTAATGGACTGAAAAGCAGGAAATGTATTTAGCTAGTGTTCTGAGGGTTTATGGGTTTGGTATTCTCTTTTTCTTCAATTTTTTTAGATTTAACTTTGCCATTTCTTAAACTTTTATTTTATGATAGCCTAGTAAAATTGATTGAAATACTATGTGACCATATAGTACAGTTTGGGTTAAGTGGTTTTCTTTAAAGAGAAAATGAATATTACAGCTATATATGGAACAAAATATTAGCTCTTCTTTAGCAGCTGAGAATCTAGTCATGACTCTTCTGAACCATTTTGCACTTTGAATGAACTCCTTAAAAGCTATGGAGAAATCCTGTCAGACCATTTTCAGAATTCTGAGAACTTCAGAAATCTGTGATAACTCACACTTGTTATTTACCAAAACTCAGTACCCAAGGAAAGAATTAATCTGCTTTCACTCCATTGTTCCAATGTACTTAGCAGTTGATTAAATATTTTTTCTTCTTACCAGGGGAAAGTATGTCCAAATCCTTAAGTAATTACATTCTTAATACAAACATCTCTAGTTTTCTTACAATAGGGAGCAGGCAGGGAGGGTAGTTTTCACATTCTTGTGGTTTTCATTTATGTGTTGGTGACTCTGAATTGAGCTTTGAGCACCCCAGTCACTTAACTCTCAACCATCCTAGTTTAGAATGCATAACATTCCACAGTAGTTGATTTCGTAAAATTGCATTCTTTGATGTCTTGAAAGAATATTTGATATAGAGAAAGAAGCCTATGCTTTGGAGAATAGTGTTTAGCATAATTTACAAATGCAATTCCAAATGATAAGCAGAGCAAAATTTCTGTGTTCTGATCTTTTGGTGAGGTAAATGTTTAAATTTTTTTTTTCTTTTCCCTTTCTTTTTTTTATTGATGTTTTGTGTATTTCATACATCATTTTCCAATTCAGTTCAGTCATATATCCCCTTCCCTTCCCCCCACCCCACCCCTACCCATCCCAGATCATGCATTCTGCCATAACTTTTCTGCGTCTTTCTGGGTTTTTTTTTTTGTTTGTTTTCATTTTCTTTTAACAGTAGGTGATAATCTGTGAGTACAAGCATCCTTCATGTAAAACCAATTTCTGAGCAGTTGTGCCCAAACCCACACAGCTCATGGGTCCCACCATCCAGCGGGGGGGGGGGGGGGCGTTGTATGCAATCAAGTTGATCAAATGAGTGTCCAGTCTATATTGTTGTAGTTTCACCATTCCCCCAATCGTAGCCTTACATTCTACCACGCCCCCTCTTCCGCAGATTGTTCCCTAGGCTTAGAAAAGGGGCACTGGTGGATGAGAAGCAAAACAGTCTACTTTCTCTGGAGCTGTTTCTTGGTCTCTAGTCAATTCTGGCTGTTTTCTTTCATGGCTGCCAGCTTGTCCAGGCATAACCTTTCGATCCTACTAATGAAGCACATGCAATTAGATATATAGGTACTTAAACAGTATAATATATAGCCTTTCAATCCTCAAATAAGCACACGCAATTAGATATATAGTATTTAAACAGTACTAAATTGTTATGGTAGGTTACCTTGGTATAGCACACAGATGTTTGGATGGTATGCTAATCCATAATTACATTTTTCTTCTGTTAAGTATGACAGGGTCTTCGTGTGGCTTATAACGTCTCCTAACCATTAGAGGATGTAAGCTTGTGGCATCAGCCGTGGGTTATTCCTCCAAAGAGAGAGCTAATAGCCAGTTAGTTTTGGGATATACAGACATATGGCTGCCACTGCTGCACAGCTTTTCCAGGCATATGAGGTGTAGCTGGTGCTGACGGAGGAGTCTTGCTTGACTCAAGGAGACCTATATTTGCTTTAGTGGCCTTTGGTAACACTCTCTGGCAGAACCAAATACAATGCTAAAGTCTCCTTAAGCTATGCACTTAAGCAAAATATATTAATTCAGGAGCTCTGACATCAACAATGGATTATTCTGCCAAGGAGATGTTGGCCAGGGGATCCAAGCCCCCACAAAAGGTAAAGGCTCCTTGCCTCCAAACTGGGATATCTGCAGGAAGAGAGGTGATAAGGCCCTGCTGTTGAAGACCTGATATAAACATGGGAAAGATGTATGGAGACCGCACTTGCAAGTATACAAATGTTTTAATTTTTAAAAAATAAAATACCAGGGCTGGAGAGATGGCCTAGTGGTTAAGAGCGCCAACTGCTCTTGCAGAGGACCTGGGTTCGATCCCCAGCACCCACATGGCAGCTGAGAACTGTCTTTAACTCCAGTTCCAGGGGAATCCGACACCCTCTTCTGACCTCCAAGGCATTGCACACCATGGGGGCACAAACCTGCATGCAGACAGTACATTCATACACATACGAAAATAAATAAAAAAAATTAAAAAAAAATACCTAGCTCATTGTTCTAGTTTGCCTTCAATTGCTATGACAAAACACTGTGACCAATACCAGCTTGGGAAGGAAAAGAATTGTTCTCATATCTCCTAAGTCACAGTTCATCACTGAGGGAGTCCAAGGTAAGAATTCAGGGCAGGAACCTGGAGGCAGGAGCTGAAACACAGGCCATGGGGGAATGCTGCTTATTGGCTTACTCCCCTGGCCTGTGCTCAGCCTAGTTTTTCTTATATAATACAGAACACCTTCCCAGGGGTGGCACCATCCACAGTGGGGTGGGCCCTGGTGGGCCCTCCCACATCACTCAACAATTAAGAAAATACTCCACAGACATACCTACTGGCCGGTCCAATGGAGGCAATTCCCCAATTGAGGCTTTTCCCCAATTGAGGCTCCCTCAACCCAGGTGTGTCAAGTTGACACTAAGGCTATCCAGCATACTCATCATATAAACAAATATCTTCGAAGAACAGTAAAAAAATTGAGGAACTTTGAGCACTTGTACCCATAATTTAATGTAATTTATGTGTGCCTCATCTTTTATACTGTTCTCTCACTCCAGTGGGACTGTGAGTTATCCAAGGAGATGTTTTTATTCATCTTTTTGTTACCTAGTGCCTACCATTGATGAGGACTCGTTTAATGTTCATTGACTAAGTCAGAATCATTGTTAAATTGAGACCATGGTTTCAAGTGGCTCTTCATGAATCTACAAGTATGCCTGGAAGATGCTTATGGGGAATATGGATGGCTCTAGCCTTCAGGACTTGTAGTTGAGACCTGACCACCCTCACTCCCCGTATTTGCCTTTTACATGTTAGCCAATCAGCACTGATTTATTTCAACCTCAAGTATGGCAGAATGCATGATCTGGGGTGGGTGGGGGGCAGGGAAAGGGGAATACATATAAACTGAACCAAAAAGTGATGTATGAAATACATAAAACATCAATAAAAATTTAATTAATTAATTAATTAATTTATTTATTTATTTATTTATTTATTTTGGTCTTTTCGAGACAGGGTCTCCCTGTAGCCCCAGCTGTCCTAGAACTCACTCTGTAGTGAGGCTGGCCTTGAACTCACAAAGATCCGCCTGCCTCTGCCTCCCAAGTGCTAGGATTAAAGGCGTGCACCACCACGCCCGGCAAATTTTATTTATTTTCTTATGTGTATGAATGTGCTGTCTGCATGTAGGTCTGTGCACCCATGTTGTGCAATGCCTCGGAGGTCAGAAGAGGGTGTTGGATTCCCCTGGAACTGCAGTTCTCCTGGAATTGGAGTTTCAGATGGTTCTCAGCCGCCATGTGGGTGCCGGGGATCGAACCTGGGTCCTCTGCAAGAGCTGTCGGCACTCTTAACCGCTAGGCCATCTCTCCAGCCCAAAATAAAAATTTTATTAAAAAAAAAAAAGAAAAGAAAATAGGATTATCCATACATTTGGTGTTTTAGTTGTTATAAATGCACTTTTCTCACTAGGCATTCTTGGGTTTCTCTTACATTCTGTCATCAATATGTGTCATTCCATTTTGATTCGTTTCTTTTGTTACATTCATTTATTTTTGTTTTACATCTATGAGTGTTTTTACCTGGATGTAAGAGCACCATATGTGTGCAGTGGTCATGGAGGCCAGAAGAGGGTGTTGGATCCCATGGAACTGGAGTAAAGGACAGTTGTTAGCTGCCATATGGATGCTGGGAACTGAACCTGGGTCCTCTGGAAGAGCTGCTGTGTTCTTGATCACTGAATGATCTCTTCTGTCACTTACTGATTTCTTTTTTCATATTGGTAATGCATTTGCACAATATTGAGAATCCTAGAATAATTAAACAAAAAAGAAAAAAATTCTGAAAATAAAGTGATAAGATAAATTTATCAGAGACTAAAATATAATATTTTAATAGTGAAAACTGTGTGCACTGGTACAGGACTGACCAAGAACTCAGCATATGTGGGAATTCAGCAAGAGGCATTCATAATCAGTGGGGAGTGAAGAGTCTTCAGAAAATGATGTGTCATTGAGTGAATATCTCAGAGTACTTAAGTTGAATCTTCTTTTTTTTTTTGGTCTTTTCCCTGTAGCCCCAGCTGTCCTGAAACTTGCTCTGTAGACTAGGCTGGGCTTGAACTCACAGAGATTCGCCTGCCTCTGCCTCCCAAGTGCTAGGATTAAAGGCATGCACCACCACACCCAGCTTAAGTTGAATCTTTTTCTCATACCTGATACCAACACAAGTTGTTATGCTGAGTCATAAAAATAATTTAAACAAGTTGTTATGCTGAATTGTAATGATAATTTACATCACTGCAATTAGGCTTTAACCTCTAAATCAGTTTGAATTATAATATTTAGAAGAGATGTTTGCAATTTTAGAACAAGTTCGAAGAACATGAGACTTCTGTCTGAAGACTTTTACTAGTATGTTTGTGTAATTTGTGTCATTCTCTGTTACTATGCATTACCCATAAATGAATGATTTTTTTACTTCAACTACTGTATAATATTGTATACTTAAAGTATATAACAGTGATATACTTGTGTATCTTTTATGTCTTTTATAAAATACAATTTTTGAACAAAGTTTAGTGACTTACCACAGATGTTTCATTGGATTTCTATTTCTTAAATTTCTTTTTGTTGTACATTCATTAGATTGTTAGTAGAAGTATGTTAATAGGACAGTGCTTTGTAAGATATTTGAATGGAATGAATATTATCAACTGAGTCTATAAACTAAAAATTAGTGGTTGAGGACAGTGAAATTCCATTTTAGAATTGGGTTCACATTGTACAGTTCTGTAATGTATGAAAAGGAGATTTGCTCTGCTTCTTACTAGCATTTCAAAAATAACTTGATTGATTTCTTCCAAAGGTTGGAAATCTAAATTTCTAAATCTGACATGGCCTACTAAATTTCGATGTGTCACTTTTAGAGAGCCTTGAGTTAAATGTGTGTTCTCTAGATCGGAGAGTGGACCACTAACAGCATCACCTGGTATTTAGGACAGAGCTATTTCTGCTTGACAGACTTAAAGTCTGTGATGAGACCTTTCCTGGCCCCTTAGAGCCTCACTCAAAGTTACTATGTTTATAATGCCTGTGCCTTTTTTCTTCACTTTTCCTTAGGGTCAGTATAGACCTTCTGATTTGCTGTGTCCTGAGACATATATCTGGGTGCCCATTGAGCAGTGTCTGCCTTCTCTTGACAACGCCAAGTACTGCCGTTTCAACCAGGATCCAGAAGCAGGTATGTCTACAGCAGAGCCCAGCTGGAAGTCTAGCTTTACTGTGGCTCTTTGCAGGGATCAGGTAGTTTTTTAAATATATAGTGTATAGGAGTATATACATGTGTGTACAATGGGGAGGACCCTGTTTATGTGTACCTGCATGTGTATACACACACACACACACACACACACACACACACACACACACACAGGAGTTTGGCAAGCATTTGGAAATCTCACATGTCTGTGCTGCTTACTGCCAGTGTTTTTCCTCCTGGATTAGTTTTTATATGCTTTGAGGGCTGATGTCTCTCTAGAGTTCTTTCTCTCTCTGTCCTTCCTTCCTTTTTCTTCCTTCCTTCCTTCCTTCCTTCCTTCCTTCCTTCCTTCCTTCCTTCCTTCCTTCCTTCCTTCTTCCTTCCTTCCTTCCTTCCTTTCTTTCCCTCTCTCCCTTGTTTGTTTGTTTGTTTATTTATTTATTTATTTATTTATTTATTTATTTATTGCCTTTTTGAGACAAGGTCTCCCTGTAGCCACCTCTCCTGGAACTCACTGTGTAGGCCAGGCTGACCTCTAATCTCACAGAGATCTGCCTCCCAAGTGCTGGGATTAAAGGTGTGTGCCACCACACCCAGCCTTTATTCTGTATTAAAAAATATTATTAAGGGGCTGGAGAGATGGCCTAGCAGTTAAGAGCGAGGACCCGGGTTCAATCCCCAGCACCCACATGGCGACTGAGAACTGTCTTTAACTCCAATTCCAGGGGAATCCAACACCCTCTTCTGACCTCCGCGGCATTGCACGACACGGGTGCACCAATCTACATGCAGACAGTACATTCATACACATACAAAAATAAATAAAATTTTAAAAATATTATTAAGTACTTTAAAAATGCTAACCAGGTTGATTATTTGATCAGTGTAGAGAAGAAAAAAAAATATTGGGCAGCAGAAAGTAGTGACTTAGTGGAACAGTAGTGTGGAGACAAATGTTTTCTGACAGTTTGGTGGCAGTACTTCCTATCCCTGGTGTGTCTCCTTTTTTGTGCCCTCTTCCACCTCTTGCCTAGTAAAACCTTAGCCATATCTTGTTTAACATTTTTCTCCCTTGAACATTAATCTGTATTAGTATTACACACTAAAAGCATAGCCTTGGAGTCAGGCTCACAGAATCATAGTCAGCAAGTGCCCAAGTGCTCATTGCCCATGCAATTAAGAAGCTCCCTGCTCTCAGATTCCTCACTTTTACTATTAAGGTAATAATGGGAGCCAAATATGGTGGCGCAGGCCTCTGATCCCAGTAGTTGGGAGCTAAAGGCAGGAGGGTCAGGATTCAAGGCTAGTCTCAGCCACATAGGAAGTTTGAGGTCAACCTGAGCAACCAACATGAGACCCTGTCTGAAACTAGACAAAACAGAGTAGGGCCTCCCTGTATGATCAGAGTATATACTATGTATGTGAATGTCATAATGATACCATGTTGAACAACTAATATATGCAAATAAAAATACACTAACAGGACCTACTGAAGAGAATAAAATCTAGCTCACATGCTGAGAATTGCTACTATGGTTTCAGTGTTTGTTGCCCAAACTAGGATGTAAGCCAGAGGCTTCTGTCTGCATTTACTGTCATTTGCTCTGTGCCTTCCCACTAGGAAAAAAAAAAGTGCATTCTATTTACCTCCCCATAGTCTGTCTGCCACTCTCAGTGCGAAGTAGCTCTCTTGACCACTGGGCATTGGACTGTGGCTGTGTTAAGTCGGCTTGATTTTGATGCACTTGAGATGGGTTATATTATGTTGATATGTGTGGCTTCCCCAGACTAAGTTCCTTGGTGTGCTGGATAGCTTTAGTGTCAACTTGACACACCTGGGTTGAGGGAGCCTCAGTTGGGGAATTGGCTCCATTGGATTGGCCTGTGGCCACATCTGTGGAGTATTGTCTTGATGGTCGAGCAGTGTGGAAGGGCCCAGCCCACAATGAGTGGTGCCACCCTGGGCAGGTGGTTGTGTATGGTATAAGAAGGCAGGCTGGGCATGAGCCAGGGGAGCAAGCCAGTGAACAGCATTCCTCCATGGCCTGTGCTTCAGCTCCTGCCTCCAGGTTCCTGCCCTGAGTTCCTGCCTTGGGCTCCCTAAGTGATGAACTGTGACCCAGGAGATGTAAGCTGAATAAACCCTTTCCTCCCCAAGTTGGTGTTGGTCAGAGTGTTTTGTCACAGCAATGGAAGACAAACTAGAACACTTGGTGTTCTGAATTGTGCTTAACTCAAACTCCTGAGTCCTCACAGAGTCTACTACTGAGGTATGGTGCATGGTGCATACTTCATAAGAACACAGGCATTTTTCTTCTAGCCTCCTATGGTTTAAAGAGAAAGAAATGCAGAGGCCTGGCAGAGGGGGGAGGAATAAATGGAAACCAAATGGAAATGAGAAGGGAGAGAAATATGGTCCTTTCCTCAGTTCTGAGAGGAGCACTTCCCCTGCCAGCTGGGATTTTCCCCATAAGAAGTTGGTTCATATAATGCATTTTATTAAATTCTTGAAAAGCTGGTATGAAGGCCGGGCGTGGTGGTGCACGTCTTTTATCCTAGCACTTGGGAGGCAGAGGCAGGCGGATCCTTGTGAGTTCAAGGCCAGCCTGGTCTACAGAGTGAGTTCCAGGACAGCTGGGGCTACAGGGAGATCCTGTCTTGAAAAAGACCAAAAAAAAAAAAAGGAAAAAAAAAAGAAAAGCTGGTATGAAATCAAGAGTAGCACAATGATGCCTTAGACTCTTAAGAGTGACCAGAGGGCCCAGCTGATGGATTTCCAGGCATCCTGGCATCACCCCAGGTATTATAACCAGGACTTTAGCTTTCCCATAAATTATTAATCAAAATGGGATTGTTTCATTCTAAGTTACAGCTCACTGATCAAACAGCTATGTTGTTTTAAAGCAAACATTAAATTTGTCAATCAGCTTTAGAAACAGGCCAATAGTGGAAGGCAGTGATGTTAGAGAGGGAAGCATATAATTACACACTGTCTCTCTCTCATCAAAAAATTTTCCTCTTCTCTCCAGGTCAGTTCGGGCCATCCCACTTATAAAAATAGACTGCTAAACATCTTGTGTTATTTCGTATTCATATATAGAAATTCATAGATTTGTCTTCAAACTGAAGAGTATTATGATCTTAAATTTGTTTCTGACTCCTAAATTTATAACACAGTTTCACCTGCTCTCCTTAAATCTAGTTTAAAGGTTACCTGGAGATGAAGATAACAAGTTCTCCTTGTTTTATAAAGTTGAAAAGGTGACTGAATAATTTCCATGTACTGACTGAGCATGCAAGTAAAATACTTAGTTTATAGATTTTAAAATTATGTTCCAAAACAAGTGCTAATGAGTATTTTGTCGTAAAGAAAATTGAGTCTCCTATTGACTGTTGTACATTCTGTTCTGGGAAGAGATGAATACATAGCATATTATTTTTCCCACACTCTCCTGGGTTCTAGTTCTCAAGGCAGTTGTTCTAGCTCTTAATATTCATTGTTTAGAATTCATTTACAGAACTCAGAGTAAATTTCTTTGAGAATAGTGCCTCAAAGGAAATGAAGATGTTTTTCCATATGTTGGAGTCTTCGAAACTTTCAAGAGAATAGTATACGGTTTTATCAGTATTAAATATCACAGTCCAGATACTACTTGAAGTCAGACTTAATGTCCTGTGGTTTTAGGAAATTAAAATGCAGTTACATGCTGGAATATATTGAGCCTGCTGTGAAACACGGTCATTGGAGGTTTAAATGGCAATCTTGTGAGAAACTCTCATCCTCTCTGGGGCCAGTTTTCCTTTTACATGACCCAATTCTGACTCAGAAAAATTTTACAGCTTTGTGTGAGAAATGTTGTTACTCAGCCTGGTACTTTTTTCTCTGTCTTATTTCTCCACCGGCTGTTTTGCAGTTCAAGGGCTCAGTGGAAGGTGCTCAGCTGACCACATAGTGCCCTGTGAAACTGAACTCAAGGTGCCTCGGTATCTGTTGTCAGAAAAATCTCACTTTCTCATTGTCCTAAATTGCCATAAGCCTCTGAAAATAACCACCTCCAGCCCCGAAAGTCTCTGCTCCGCTTCCTGCCCCGTGTGTTTATGATTATTTATTTAGCTGTTAAGTCTGTGAAACAAAACCTTTTTATGCTTAGTGTTTTGTGGTACTATGTGTGGAGAGGTTGATAATCTAAAGTAACTTGGAAAATTCTGATGAAATTGTCATGAATAGATCTTTTGTTTAAGATCTTCTACCTCTCCCAAATAAATGAGTTTAGAGGTTTCTAAAATATTTTTTTAAGGAAAATTCTGTCCCATTGGTGGTGGTGGTGTTGTTTGAAAGATTTTATTAACATCACTTTCCTTAAGAAGTAACATGATTGAGCTGGAGAGGTGGCCTAGTGGTTAAGAGCGCCGACTGCTCTTGCAGAGGACCTGGGTTCAAACCCCAGCACCTACATGGCGGCTGAGAACCGTCTTTAACTCCAGTTCCAGAGGAATCCAACGCTCTCTTCTGACCTCCTCGGCAATGCAGGACACGGGTGCACAAACCTACATGCAGACAGTACGCTCATACAGATTAAAAAAAAAAAAAAAAAAAAAAAAGAACTAAAACCATTTATTTAAAAAATACTTATTTAAAAAAAAAAAAAAAAAAAAGAAAAACTCAGAGTGTCTCAAAAAGACAAAAAAAAAAAAAAAAAGACAGTAACCTGATTACATGAAAGACTTTTGTATAGGTTGGAGAATTTGAAGAGTGAATGGCAAACTTACATGTAATAAGTAACATTGACAAATTTTCACATTATTGTTAAAGCATGGTAGTTATAGTTTTTGCTTGAAGTTAATGTTAGAAATTATAGTAGACATAAATTTCATTTATGTTCTAGATATATATTTTTAGTTGAGGAGTATAAGTGTTCGTTTGTTCTTTCTATTTCTTTTGTTGTTGTAGTTGATCCCTTTAATTTTATATTATCCCAAGAATAATACACACACACACACACATATCTTAATATATTCCACACATATATAAAATGACAGAGTCTGAAAATAAATGTTAATTTCCAAAACACATTTGGGATTCACATTTTAACAGTAATTTTGCTGCAAGCAGAAATATAACTTTACACTTCCCAGGTTACCTAGCAAGTTGATATTAAACATATAGCAATATATATATATATAGCATACTTTCAAAGAATAGATTGCTTTTTTTCATAGATCTTATAATTGGGAAAATAGAGACATAAACTTCAATTATTCTTATAGTAGCACCAACTTGACTTACATGTAAGAATTTGGTGCTAGGATCAACAAATGAGGACACCGTACATACTTCGTTTGTCTTTCCGGGACTATGTTACTTCACTTTTCAGCTTCTAGTTCTACCCATTAACCCACAAATTCTGATGTCCATTGTGTAGATGTACCACATTTTCTTTATCCACTCATCAATGGGGATACTTGGGTTGCTTCTAGCTCTTTGATATTGTGCAGAGAGCTGCACTAAAATGTTTATGCACACATCTCTACAATATGATGAATCTTCTGGGTAGCCAGAAATGTTATGACGGGTCAAGGGGTAAGTTCATTTAATGTTATGACTGGGTCAAGTGGTAGGTTCCTTTTGAGCCTTTTTTTTTTTTTCCTTTTTCCTTTTTTTTTTTTTTTTTTTTTTTTTTTTTTTTTTTTTTTTGGTCTTTTTGAGACAGGGTCTCCCTTTAGTCCCAGCTGGCCTAGAGCTTGCTCTGTAGACCAGGCTGGCTTTGAACTCACAGAGATCTGCCTGCCTCTGCCTCCCAAGTGCTGGAATTAAAGGCATGTGCCACCACATCCAGCTCATTTTGAGCCTTTTAAGAATTCTCCACACTGCTTTCCATAGGGGTTGCACAAGTTTGCATTCCCCACAACCTCTCCAGCATTTGGTACCATTTGTTTTCTTGATCATAGCCAGTCTTACTGGGGTAAGATGAAAGAAATCTTAAAGTGGTTTTAATTTGCATTTCCTTAATCACTAGTGATATTGAACACTTTTTAAGATGTTTCTCAGTCATTTTTCTTCCTTGTTTGTGAATTCTCTGTTCAACTCTTTACTCCATCTTTTGATTGCGTCATTTGTTTTCTTGCTCATTTGCTTTTTGAGTAATTTATACAATCTGGATGTTAGACAGATGTGTCACTGGTGAAGGTTTCCTCCCATTCTGTGCCTTTTCTCTTCTTTGATTATTTCGCTGTACAGAAGCTTTTGAGTTTAATGAGGTCCCACTTATCAGTTGTTGATCTTATTTTCTGCATAACTGCTGTCTGATTTAGAAAGTCTTTTCCAGCTGTGAAGAGCTGGGTACTCAGACATCCCCAGGCCTCAGACGTTGCCACCACTGCACACTGTGCATCCCAGAGGGCTTTCTGGCTGCCACCATGTCTCAGCCCCTCCTCAGGGTGGCCGTGGTATGTAGCAGTAACGTGAACCACAGCATGGAAGCCCACTGCATGCTTCAGTAAAAGGGATTCCGCGTGCACACTTTGGGAATTGGGTCTTATGTGAGGCCCAAGAGCTGATCTTCCAGTGATTTGTGACTTTGCAGCTACATACAGACAGATGTCCACCAACCTGCTCAGGAAGGATCGAGAACTATACACCCAGAATGGAGTGCTGCATATTCTGGGAAGAAATGAGTGAATCAGGCCCCCCCAGAGCAATTTCAGGTGTGTACCGAGACCTTTGATGTCATCTTCACCTGTGAGGAGGGAGCGTTTGACAAGGTGTTGAAAGATCTCTGCTCCAGAGAGCCAGCCTATGCATGTGATCAGTGTGGACATCTCAGACACAGAAAAGGCGCCAGCCTGGGGAGCAGTCCTCATCTGCAGGTGGGCCAGATGCTGCTGGACATGGAGAAGAAAACAGGGGAGAGTTTCCTTCACGTGGTCCGCTTCTACTGAAGAAGCAGATTTGAGCTCCTCCCAGTAAGAGTTCATGAGCATGATTTGACCCTAGTCTGGATTTCTCCTAAGGGAAGCCAAATCTTTATAAAGGGTCATTTGCAAGTTGATGCTGTTTGTATCATTTTAGAACTCCTCTCTTAGGAAGGAGGTCATGGTCTTGAGAAAACAAAAACCTTGATTAATCTGGACTGTGTGGCCTTAAACATCCAAAAGGAAATATAACCAGAAATAACCAGTAAGGCCTGAGAAATTGTTCTTCAGGTATAAAACTTGAGATCTTAGTAAAAAGACAAAAAGACAAAAAAAAAAGCACTTGTTTTGCCTGTCTTCAATTCTCACTGGTAAGTGCAGCTACCCTGTGGTTGCCACTGCTTTTGCCATCCTTCAAAGACATGAGACCCAGCTTTTCAACCTTCCGACATGGACTGAAGACTCATGTCTCTCCAAGAATCCTCCAAAACTTCAGTGCCAGATGGGGACTGCTGAGACATCCAGCTGGTGGACTGAGCTACTAGTGGGGTTTCAGTCTCTTCAGAGTATAGACTGCCATTGTTGGACTACCCAGGGTGTATCAAGGAGGCCAGTACAGGAAGATCAAGACAGGGCATGGTGCTTACTGGACCTCATTTGGTGACCACGGGAAGGGAAGACCCCAGTGTGGAGCACAAGGGCAGGACTGATGGTTGTTTGGGCTTGCCAAGGAGGAGCCTTCAAACAATTCCTTAAGGAAAACATGACATCTTTCACCCTAATAAAGGGAAATATATATATAAATAAATAAAAAGAAACCATAAGCTGAATATGCTAAAACCTTTGATGTCATAATCTTGATATATGTGTGGCATGCATATATGCATATTTTGGAGTGATGCAAATTGGGAGGAACAACAATAACAAAAAAGACTGGGTCAAGGAACTGACTGAAACAATGAACCTCTGCCTGAAATAGTAAAGTTCTGCATTGAAAAGTTTTGTTTTGTTTTGTTTCGTTTTGTTTTGTTTTGAGACAGGGTCTTCCTTTAGTACTAGCTGGCCTGGAGCTTGCTCTGTAGACCAGGCTGGCTTTGAACTCACAGAGATCTGCCTGCCTCTGCCTCCCGAGTGCTGGGATTAAAGGTGTGTGCTACTATGCCCAGCACTAAAGACGGTTCTTAGCTGCCATGTGGGTGCTGGGAATTGAACCCAGGTCCTCAGCAAGAGCAGTCAGTGCTCTTAACCACTGAGTCATCTCTCCAGCCCTGCATCAAAAAAAATTTTTTTTTGTATTTTTGAGACAAGGTCTATCTTTAGTCCAAGCTGTCCTGGAGCTCGCTCTGTAGCCCAGGCTGGCCTTGAACTCACAGATCCACCTGCCTCTGCCTCCTGAGTGCTAGGATTAAAGGCATGTGCCACCAAGCCCAGCACATTGAAATTTTTAAAAGAGACTGAGAAAAAGAAAAACATGTTTGGCAGAATGCATGAGCTCTGGTGGGGCGGGGGGCAGGGAATGGGAATGGGTCTAGATTTGACTGGGAAATGAGTGAGATGCACAAAGCTTCTATAAAAAATTGACTGTGAAAGAAATCAAGATGGCAGCCTACCATGGGGAATTGAGAAAAATGGATTAAAAATAAAAGAAAGGAGGTCATGACTAAGAAGTGTTTGAAGGGACCCAAAAAGAAGGACTGTCCATAGTCATAAATGTACTCACAAAAGGGTACTTGTAAAAGGAACTTTACACAAAACAACTCATTCAATACTCTCATGTCTCTGGAAGGATGTGCTTTTGACCATGTCTGCAAATTTTACCAAAGCTGAGAACAGAAGGCTAAAAAACTGCTCTGCTTAGGGACATTTGGCAATTCTAGGACACTGAATATATATCTTCACTTTAAAAACATTTCAAGAAGAAGGAAGGAAGGAAGGAAGGAAGGAAGGAAGGAAGGAAAGAAAAGAGAGAAAGAGGAAGTAAGGGAGGAAGGAGAGAAAGAGAAGGAGAAAGAAAGAAGGGAGGGAGGGAGAAGAGAGAGAGAAAAAAAGAAAGAAAGAAAGAAGGAAGAGAGAGAGAGAGAAAGAGAGAAAGAAAGAAGAGAGAGAAAGAAGAGAGAGAAAGGAAGGGAGGGAGGAAGGAAAAGGGAAGAAGGGAAATGGAAGAAGGGAAAGAAAAGAAAGAAAGAGAGAGAGAGAAAGAAGGAGAGAAAGGAGAGAAAGACGAAAGAAATCAGAGCATCCAAAGACACTTGCACAGCCATGTTCCCAGCAGCCTGAGGCAGAGGCCAGGCAAATGTGGACACATCGCGGATGAAAGGATAGAACATGGGGTATATCCAAACCATGGACGATCACACCCTTAAACAGAATGAGAAAAGTAATAAAGAAATGTCCAACATCTACAATACCACGTCTTCATCTAAGGCTCTTGGAACATAGCTGAATGGGGGCAGAGAATATAAATGCATCTCTCAACTCTCATCAGGGAAGCCTCTTCATGCAACAGATGGTGATCAGTAGAGAAAACCACAACTGGACAAAATGTAGAGAACAATAGACCGCAGAGTCCTTGTCCATGGATAGGACTCCTGTATCAAACCTCTGCCTCTCAGGACTCAGGGACCACAGCAGAAGAGGGGCAGAAAGACTGTAAGAGCCAGGTGTGGCCGATGACCACAAGGAAACAGTGGCTGGGAACTTGCTCATAGGAACTTAGAGCAAGCAATGCTGACAGCATGCACAAGACCCATGTAAACTCAAACCATACAAAAACCCATCTTCAAGGTGAGGAAATAGGTAAGAAGTCCCAATCTTAGCTGAGGAACTATTGACAACTGATTACTGCTGGGAGAAGGAGAGTTGATCTTCTTTAAGGGAGTAATGCTAGATTGGCTGACCAGACTGGGTAGATGAGCTTACATGGAGGGACATCTGGAGATGCAAATTTGACTCAATCGGCTGTGACATAAATGACAGAATGCATGAAATTTGTCAGGAGGGGGTTTATGGGAAGTCCAGATAGGGGAGGGGGACTAAACATGATCAAGATGTATTGTATAAATGCATAACATTTCAATAAAAAATTTTTTTAATTTTTTTTTATTATTTATTTATTTTTGTATGTGTATGAATGTACTGTCTGCATGCAGGTCTGTGCACCCGTGTCGTGCAATGCCGCGGAGGTCAGAAGAGGGTCTCGGATTCCCCTGGAACTGGAGTTCTCCTGGAATTGGAGTTACAGACGGTTCTTAGCCACCATGTGGGTGCTGGGGATCGAACCCGGGTCCTCTGCAAGAGCGTCGGTGCTCTTAATCGCTAGGCTATCTCTCCAGCCCCTCAATAAAATTTTTTAAAAGTCTTTTCCTACCCCTATATCTTGTAGATTACTGCCAATGTTTTTGTCTATCATTTTCAGAGTTTCAGGTTTCACATTGAGGTCTTTGATCCATTTGCAGTTGATTTTTGTACAAGGTGAAAAGTAGGGGTTTAGTTTTATTATTCTGCAAGGGGTGATCCAGTTTTGACAGCACCATTTGCTGAAGATGCTGTCTTTGCTCCATTGAGTCTTTTTGGCCCCTTTGTCAAATATGAGGTGGCTGAAATTGCATGTGCTCAAGTTTGGATCTTCAGTTTTGTTCCATTGACCTACGTATGGGACTGGTTTTGTGCCAGTACCAGGCTGTTTTTATGTAATATAGTTTGTTTTTTTATTATTATATTTTTATTTTTTTTTTTAATAATTTTTAAGTTTTATTTATTTTTGTATGTGTATGAATGTACTGTCTGCATGTAGGTCTGTGCACCCATATCGTACAATGCCGCGGAGGTCAGAGAGGGTGTTGGATTCCCCTGGAACTGGAGTTCTCCTGGAATTGGAGTTACAGACGGTTCTTAGCCAACATGTGGGTGCTGGGGATTGAACCCGGGTCCTCTGCAAGAGCAGTCGGTGCTCTTAACCACTAGGCTATCTCTCCAGCCCATAATATAGTTTGAAGTCTGGATGGTAATCCCCTCTACATTGCTTTTTGTGCTCAGGTTTGCTTTGGCTGTCCAGGGTCTTTTGTTTTTCCATATGAATTATAGGATTTTTTTTTTTCTAATTCTGTGACAAAACTCATGGGGATTCTAATTGGGATTGCATTGAATCTTTATATTGCTTTGGGTAGGATGGTCATTTTTATTATATTAATTCTCCCAATCCATGAGCATGGGAGGTCCTTCCATCTTCTGACATCTTCGTCTAGATAGACGAAGTCCTTCTTTAAGGACTTAAAATGGTCATTGTAGAGATCTTTAGTGTCTTTGGTCAGGTTTGTTGTGAGATTTTTTTTTTTTATAAATTTTATTTATTTCTGTATGTGTATGAATGTACTGTCTGCATGCAAGTCTGTGCACCCGTGTCGTGCAATGCCGCGGAGGTCAGAAGATGGTCTCGGATTCCCCTGGAACTGGAGTTCTCCTGGAATTGGAGTTTCAGATGGTTCTCGGCCGCCATGTGGGTGCTGGGGATCGAACCCGGGTCCTCTGCAAGAGCGGTTGGCGCTCTCAACCACTAGGCCATCTCTCCAGCCCCCAGGTTTGTTGTGAGATTTTTATTTTTTGAGGCTATTGTGAATGGGAAGGTCTTCCTGTTTTCCTTCTCCAATTGCTTGTTGTTGGCATAAAGAAAAGCTACTGACTTTTCTAGATCAATTTTGTAACCTGCCACTTTGCTGAAACTGTTAATCATTTGTAGGAGTTTTCTGGTGGAATTTTTGGCATCTCTTAGGTATACTATCATATCATCTGCAGAAAGGGATCGTTTGACCTCCTCTTTTCTAATTAGTACTCTGTTGATTTCTTTTTCTTGTCTTACTGCTCTAGCAGGCATTTCCAGGACTGTATTAAAAAGGAGTGGAGATAAAGTCCCCTAATTTTAAGGGGAATGCTTCTAGTTTTTCCCCATTTAGAATGATGTTGGCTGTGGGTTTGTTGTATATGGCTTTAATTATGTTGAGGAATGTTCCCTCCAGTCCAGTTCCCTCTAGGACTTTAAACATGAAGGCATGTTGGATTTATCAAAGGCCTTTGCTGCATCAATTGAGATGACCATGTGGTTTTTGTCTTTCAGTCCATTTATGTGCTTTATGATATTTATTGATTTCCATATGTTGAACCATCCCTGCATCTCTTGTATAAATTTGACTTGGTCGTGGTGGATGATCTTTTTCCTACCCCTGTGTTTTATGGTTATGTATTTAACTATTAAGTCTGTGTCACAAAACCTTTTTATGTTTAGTGTTTTGTGGTACTGTGTGGAGAGGGATTGATAATCTAAAATAACTTGGAAAATTCTAATGAAATTGTCTTGTCATGAATAGGCCTTTTGTTTTCAGTTAAGAACGTCTACCTCTTCCAAAGAAATGCATTTTAGAAAGATGTTTAAAAAAAAAAAATTTGTTTTTATTGATGCTTTTGGCATTTTCATACATCATGTATTCCACTATCAGTTCAAAGAGCATATGTGCCCTTTCCCTTCCCTCCCCCACCCCGCCAACCGAGATCAATGCATTCTGCCATAGATCTGTCCTGCACTCTGTTTCTCTGTCAGTTTTTTTTTTCCATTTTGTTAGCTATAAGTGAATAATGCCCATGAGTACACAGCATCCTTCATGTAAAACAAATTTGCAGGCTGTTGTGCCCAAAACCCCCACAGCCCCACCCCTTCCAGCGGGGGGTCAGTTGTTGATCAAATGTAGGTCCAGACCTCATTGCTGTTGTTTCACCATTCACCCCAATCGCAGCCCTTATATTCTACCACACGCCCCTCCTTCCGCAGATTAATTTCTCCTGGGCTTAGAGAAAAGGGGCACAGGTGGATGAATAGACAGAAACAGTCCACCTCTCTGGAGCTGTTGTTCTTGGACTCTGGTCAATTCTGGCTGTTTTGCCTTTCATGGGCTTGAATAGTTTGTCAGGAATAACCTTTCGATCCCACAAATGAAGCACAAGCAATTAAAATATAGGTACTTAAGCAGAAATTAATAGTTATGGTAGGTTTACTTTGGTAATAGACACATATGTTTAGATAAATATGTTTGATCCCATGAAGTTACATTTTTTCCTGTTAAAATTGACAGGGTCTTACGATGTGGGCTTATAACATCTCCTAACATGTAGAGGAGTTAAGCCTTGTGGCATCAGCCATGGGTTATTCCTCCAGGAAGAGAGCCAATAGCAATTAGATTTGGGGATATACAGGCAATATGGTGCCTTGCTGCACAGTTTTCCAGGCAGTGGGAGGTGTAAGCTGGTGTTGACCGGTGGAGTCCTTGCTTGATCAAGGAGACCCGTATTTGCTTTATTGGTTTGGTTTAGTGGCCTTTGGTAACACTCTCTACTGCTGGTTTCCAGAGGCCATCTGTACACTTGCCATGTGTGGTCTCAATACATCTTACCCCTGTTAACGTCAGGTCCTTCAGCAGCAGGGGCCTTATAGCCTTCTCTCCTTCGCAGATATGCACCAGTTTAGAGGCAAGGAGCCCTTTTACCTTTTGTGGGGCCTTTAGATCCCCTGGCCAACCATCTCCCTGGTGGAAAAATCCATTACTGATGTCAGAGCTCCTGTATTGATATATTTTTGCGTAAGGAAAAGAAAAATTTTTTGTTGTGTGTGTGTGGTGTGTTTTTTTTGTTGTTTTGTTTGTTATGTTCTTGTAAGGGCGTGTGCCACCACACTTGGCTTTTTTTTTTTTTTTGAGACCAGGTCTCCCTTTAGTCCCAGCTTGCCTGGAGCTATGTAGATCAGGCTGGCCTTGAACTCACAGAGATCTGCCTGCCTCTGCCTCTCCACCTCTCCGCCTCTCCTCTGCCTCTCCTCCACCTCTCCTCTGCCTGCCTCCTGAGTGCTGGGATTAAAGGTGTGTGCCACCATGCCTAGCCTAAGACAGTTCTTAGCTGCCATGTGGGTGCTGGGAATCGAGCCCGGGTCTTCTGCAAGAGCAGTCAGTGCTCTTAACCGCTGAGCCACCTCTCCAGCTCCCTAAAATATATTTTAAGGAAAAATTTGTCCCACTGTTTGAAGAATTAAAATTCAGTGCCATAATTTTCTGCTTTTGTTAAAATTTTATTTTGTGTGAATTATGTATGTGTATGGGCACATGTACCATGACAGGTGTACAGAGGTCAGAGGACAACTGTGTAGCCAGCTTTCTTGTCCACCATCATGGTCAGTGACACTCAGGAGTCAGGCTTGTGGCAGGTGCTTTACCAGCTGAGCTTACTCGATGATCCATATTTAGTTTTTTGCTTAAATTATTCCTTTGAAAATATTTTCCAGCCGGGCATGGTAGCACATGCCTTTAATCCCAGCACTTAAGAGCCAGAGGCAAGTGGATCTCTGTAACTTTCAAGGCCAGCCTGGTCTACATAACGAGCTCCAGGTCAGCTGGGACAAAAAGGGAGACCCTGTATCAACAAGACCCCCCCCCCCATTTTTTTTTTCCTGGAGCCTTTGTAGAAATCTGGCCCAGATGGGGACTGAATTTGCAGCTCACCGATGGAATGCTTCCCAGCATCACAGGCCCCAGGATGAGTCAAAGAGAACTAAAAGGAAAAGTACAATGATGTGTATTCTGTGATGCCATCATAATCATTGTCAATGCTCATAAGCTCTCCTCCAGTCTCCTGTTCCCTGGGAATATACCTGGATGCTTTCAAATATAGCTAGATGCTTGTGTGATTGTTTTGTGTTACTTGACTTTTGATAAGATGAAAATTTTTAGTTTTAGTTTTTTGAGACAGGGTCTCCCTATAGCCCTAGCTGGTCTGGAATTCAATATGTAGACTAGGCTGACCTTGATCTCAAATCCACCTGCCCCTCCTCCAAAGTCCTGGGACTAAAGGTGTGTGCCACCCAGATTTTTTTTTTTTTTTTTTTTGGTCTTTTCGAGACAGGGTCTCCCTGTAGTCCCAGCTGTCCTGGAACTCACTCTGTAGACCAGGCTGGCCTTGAACTCACAAAGATCCGCCCGCCTCTGCCTCCCAAGTGCTAGGATTAAAGGTGTGCGCCACCATGCCCGGCTACCCAGATGTTTTTAAAGAATGAATACTTTTTATTTTTTCATTTCTGTTTTCACTTACAATTGCAGTGATGTATAACCTTTTACCATAGAAAGTCTAAATTTTGTTCAGTTCTGTATAAATTTTGAAATGTGGTCAAGCCATATACCACTAGTAAAGTTTTTGAATTTAACTGTGGTATTAAAGTAACAACATCCAACTTGGACCAAGTGTGTTATGCATTTTCCCAGGATAGACTAATTCTAGAACACCCTAAATCTTCCCAGAGGTTGCTAGAAATCTAAACTGATGTAAGGAGGCTGTTTCTAGTTTAGCTCCAATTTGTGTTATTTCAAAGGGGGCATTGCTTTTCTTTGTACTCCTTTTACTTTTTTCCACACTTCCATAGTTTCTCTAAGCTTTATGTCCACAGAAAAACCCACTCTGACTCTGACCATGAGTGTCTATGGAAGAGCCAGCTCAGAGTGCCCTGTGTACACTCTCTGTGCCTTCAAGCCTGGCATCACTTCCTGAGCACTGTATTTATACTTCCACAGCCAACATGTCCTCTCCATCAGTAGGAAATCATGCCTTCTGAGAAGGCACATGTACCAAATCTTCCTGAGCACACCTAACAATACCCTGCAGTGATAATTGATGACCAAGTACAGAGTTGAGCCTGCTATATTTTAGAACTTCTAAGGATTATTTTTCTAATAGTATCCTTTTGCATTCTATTATGCTTGTATAAGTTGGGGGTAGGGGGACAGTATGCACGGTCCACCATGTGTATATTGAGGTCAGAGGACCACTTGCAGAAGTTGGTTTTCTCCTTCCACCACGTGGGTTCTGGGGATTTGAACTCAGGTTGCGAGGCTTGGTGAGAAATGCCTTTACTCACTGAACCATGTCCTGGACCCCTAGATTGTTTTTTTAATCTATATTTGATGTTGACCTAACCACTCAAAGTTGTAAAGTAAATAATATTGCTGGGTGGATAGTTAATAAACACATGTTCTTTATTATCAGTAGTTGGTGGTGCTTGGAAGTACAGAAATTTGGCATCAAAACAAGAAAATTCACCATGAGCATGGTGAATCTGGAGAATTTGTATTGATATGGAAAATATAAAAGGTTACAGTACACCGGAGGGTGAGATGACAGATTGGTGGGCACTGTTACTCTCAGAGTATACCTGTCTAACTCTTTATGGGGTCCAGGTGAGGGAGTTATGATGCCCTTTTCTTTTTCTGGTATGTCTGCTAAGTTGTTGGGCTTGATTTTCCTGACATTATTTAAATGAACCTGACATTATTTCATGGACAGTCCCAGTCCACCCTTAAAGATTTATAGGGCACCCTTTCTACTTCCAGAAATAAGTTGTTCTAGTTTGTCTTCCATTGCTGTGACAAAACACTCTGACCAACACCAACTTGGGGAGGAAAGGGTTTATTCAGCTTACGTCTCCTGGGTCACAGTTTTCAGGGAGCCCAAGGCAAGAACTCAGAGCAGGAATGTGGAGGCAGGAGCTGAAGCACAGGCCATGGAGGAGTACTGTTCACTGGCTTGCTCCCCTGGCTCATGCCCAGCCTGCTGCCTTATAAGGTACACAACAACCTGCCCAGGGTGGCACCACTCATTGTGGGCTGGGCCCTCCCACACTGCTCGACAATCAGACAATACTTCACAGATGTGGCCACAGGCCAATCCAATGGAGCCAATTCCCCAACCAATTGAGGCTCCCTCAACCCAGGTGTGTCAAGTTGACACTAAAGCTATCCAGCACATAAGTCATTTATCAGACTGTGCCTTGTGGGTGGTGCCAAACAGATGGGTGTTGCTGTTCATGTGTCTATCCAGTACAGAGTCATGCTCCATCGCAAGGCATTCTCTAAGGAAACAGAATTTTTTTTTGTCTTTTCTCGACAGGGTCTCCCTGTAGCCCCATCTGTCCTGGAACTCACTCTGTAGACCAGGCTGGCCTTGAACTCACAAAGATCCACCTGCCTCCTGAATGCTAGGATTAAAGGTGTGGTCCACTACGCCCGGCTAGGAAACAGAATTTTAAGTGCACTTACACACATGCAGGCAAAGCCGTCATGCACATAAAATAAAAATAATAAAATATTAAAAACAGACAACAAGAGCCCTATAAAATTTGCTTATGTGACTAAAGGATAACATTTTACAATTTGTGTTATTTTAAAATGTTAATAACTTCCAGGTATGGTAGTACACGCCTTTAAACCCAGCACTTGGGAAGCAGAGGTAGGCAGATCTCTGTGAGTTCAAGGTCAACCTGGACTTCATAGCAAGTTCCTGGACAGCTGGGGCTATAGGGAGACTCTGTCTCGAAAAGACGGAAAAAAAATATATGTGTACATGGATCTATTTGGGCCTGGTGCTGTCATGCAGCATCTTAGAGTGCTGCTTTATTTGTTTGAGTGAAAAACTGACATTTTTATATAATGATGGAGTCGTCAGTAATGCTAGTTAGAGACTGAAAATATAGCCTATACCTACTATTTAAATGCTAGCCAAACTCTGATTTTCTGTTGAATTTAAGACAATTTTAAGTATCTTACTAAGAAAGAAAATATGGCACTTAGACTTTGACCTGATCAGTTGTAAGATGTACATGGGCTTTGGAGATGTCAGAATGTGTAAGAAAGTGGCTGAGTATGTATACTGTAATATGCATTGGAGCCGTGGAATGTTCCAGACACTTGGATTTTTGAATGTGAGTAAGCTTTATAACATATTAATTCTAGCTTTAAAATGTTATTGGTGGTATGTGCTTTTATATAGACTTTGATGGTCTTAATTTTAGATACTTTCATGTAAAAATAAGATTGCTATTATTGAATGAAGATAATAATAGTTCTTCTTAGTGTAATATTTTTGTTACAGATTCCTTATAATATTCTTTTCTAAGTACTTTTAATTTTTTAGAAGGACCTATAAATACTTGACAAGAATATGTTGTAATGGAAGCACACAGTTCTTTCTACCCAGAAAGCATTAAAATCTTCCAAACATTTGTGATTTTATACACCCTGCTTTTAAACAAAATTGACATTAAACAAATTATTTGGTGTCGTAAGGCACTAATAAATTTACACGTTTTGCCTAACCAATAAATTGAATAATCTCTGATAACTGGTGGAATGATTCAGTATTAAACAAAGAAGAGGTACAACAGATGGCACCCCAGGATACCTCAGCCCTAAAATAGTCTGCAAGTGAACATTTTCCTAGTATAAATTACCAGTAAATATCCTTGGCTTAACTCTAGCTTTATAGTAAGAAAACATAAAATCATTAGTTTAATTGGGGAAAACTCCCAAGAATACTTGCTGGTATATTGCAACCTGCATCATTTGATACTTAGCATAATATCTAGTAGGTACAGAGGAGCTGACCCAGAGGCAGACCTGATGGTCCAAGGGTTTATCAGTTATTCACACCCAACTCTAATATGAAAATGAAGTCTGCTTTTTTTTTCTGTAAGGCATGTGTGGTGGTTTGAATGAGTGTACCCCATAGGCTTTAAGTATTGAGACATTTTGTCTCTAGTTGGTGGCACTGTTTTTGGAGGTCTTAGAAGGTGTGGCTGTGCAAGAGGAAGTATGTCACTGGAGGCAGGCTTAGTGAGTTTAACAAGCTGGATGGTCTCCAGTCGCTCTCTCTTGGCTTCCTGTGCTCATTGCGAGATGTGACCCTCGGCTTGCTGCTCCAGCCCCGGCGGCCACCTCGCTTCCCGCCACAATGGACTCTGATTCCATGGAACTGTTAATCGTAAGCTCAAATAAACTCTTCCTTTTATAAGTTCCTTTGGTCATGGTGTTTTATCACAGGAACAGAAAAGTGACTAATACAGTACTTTGGTACCTGAGAGTGGGCTGTTGGCTGTGAAGAACCTGACCATGTGGATGTTTGGAGAAATGTGGAAGACTTTGGAACTTTGGGCTAGAAAAGCTGTTGACTACTGTAAGCAGAGCTTAACAGGCCATTCTAGTAGAAGCCTGGAAGAAAGCATTGCTGAAAAAAATGTGGTTCCAGAGGAAAATAAAGACTTAGGCAGCAACTGGGATATTTTGATAAAGAGTCTGGCAGCAGTTTGCCCACAGCCCAAATGCTTGCCTGATGCTAGGTTGAAAAGCAATGGACTGATGTCTTTGGTGGAGGATATTTCAAGACAGCCTAGTGTGGAAATGGTGGCATGGCTGTTAATGGTGAATATTGTGCAGATGTACAGTGAAAAAGAGCAAATAGGGCAGAAGGAAATGCAGAATGTACAGTGTGGATCTGAAAACTGCATTAGGAAGATTAAAGGTGGGGCCAAGGCATGTGAAGGAGAGGCTCCCTTTCATAAGGAGATTAAAGTGATTAAGGAGAGGCCTCAAGATTTACAAGTAAACAAAAGAATCAGTGCCTTCAGGGTAAGACCACAGCCAGCTAATCCTCCAACAAGTCCAGGGCAGAGAAAAATTGCAAATGTGGTTAAAGTAGGAGAGAGTCAAAAAAAAAAAAAAAAGTAGGAGAGAGTCCATCCCGAACTTGCAGCCAGATTCAGCAATTTCATTCACGTGGTGCTGGCTTTAGAGGCATGAAGTTTACAAGAGTGAAGGGGTCATCAGTTCTTCCTCCACTGTTTCAGAGAGCCACAGAGGCCAGGCAGAGTGCAGCAGGGGCATCCCTGAATAAAGAAGGCCTTGATAGGCCTTTGCGTGAAGCTGTGAATGTGAAGCCTGGTTGGCAGCGGAGACCCCAAGAAGACATTCGAGATGCCAGACCTGTGAGATATTTGCCAAGGAGAGCTGCATACAGGGAGTGGTACCAGCCTAAGAAAGAGATGTATGCAAAGCTGGAAGAGCTGACCCTTTGGAAGTCAAGTCCCAGAAGTTGCACATGGAGCTACTGGACTTGGAGTTTTCCCTGCTGGTTTTCGGTCTTGTTTTGGTCCAGTATTTCCTCACTATGCCTCTATTCCTCCCTTTTGGAATGGGAATGTGTATGCAGTTCCACTGTACGTTGGGAGTTTGTAATTTGTCTTTTGATTTTACAGGAGCTTACAGTTTAGGAGATTGGCCTGAGTCTCAGAAGAGACTTTAGACTGTAGACTTTTGAATGGCATTGAAACTGGTAAAGACTATGGGGACTTTTAAGGCTGGACTAAATGCATTTTGCATTTTATATGGTCAGGAGCCTATGGGGGCCAGGGAGTGGAATGTGGTGGTTTGAATGAGTGTCCCCCATAGGCTTTAAGTATTCAGACATTTGTCTCCAGTTGGTAGCACGGTTCTTGGAGGTCTTAGAAGGTGTGGCCATGCTAGAGGAAGTATGTCACTGGGGGCAGGCTTAGTGAGTTTAACAAGCCTCATGGTCTCCAATCACTCTCTCTCTCTTGGCTTCCTGTGCTCTTTGCGAGATGTGACCCTCGGCTTGCTGCTCCAGCTCCAGCCGCCATGCCTCCCACCACAATGGACTTTAATTCCCTGGAACCGTCAATCGTAATCTCAAATAAACTCTTCCTTTTATAAGTTCCTTTGGTCATGGTGTTTTATCACGGCAACAGAAAAGTGACTAATACAGCATGTTTAAATTGTTTTTAGATTCTCCTTTGTGGATATAAATATTCAGCCTCTACAGAAAAATAAAAACTTTAAGATGAGAAGGTTTTCTTTTTTTATGGATATTCTTTTATGTGATTCTAGCAAAATGTTTTTAATATAAATAAGGAACAGATAAAAATCTTGTTCCTGTGAGAAATGTATTTCCCTGGCTTGAAATAGATGATCATTTAGGGGAAAGTGGACTTGTTCCCTTTGTTTGTGGCCTGTTCATTGGCAATAAAATATAATTTGTCTGAAAATAGGAAGAGCTTTTTGACAACAGAGAAAGAATTAAAATTACCTACTTTACTAACTCCTATCAAAGTAGGAAAACCTAGTACATTTCTCCAAAAGCAGATCCTCCAACATAGGCTTGCATTCAGTTTATTTGGAAAGTAGTCGAAAGGCCAAGGGTAGGAACTGGGAGAATCTGAATCAGAGGAGGAGGAAAAGACAACAGAAGCATGTTTTACGGTGTGACCAGTACCATAAGGACTGGCTCCCTAGGACCGTCTGGTACACATCTGAGAACAGGCTGAGTGATGGTCCAAAGGAAGAGTACTCGCCTGGTCCCTTCCGTTTTCCACTGGTAACTATGCACTTGATTGTCAATAACCTCTGTGCTTGATATGCATTTGTACAAACACAGAGCACACATCTAGGTGCATTCTACCTGCTGCACCTGAAAGGTAGGAAGCAAGAGAGAATGATCTTGACTGTCCTTCATATAACTGTATACCAGTGATTGTGGCATGAGAGGTCTAAGGGGCTGAACTGCACTGGCTGGCTAGCCTAGCACAGAAGAGGTGCAGTTTGATACAACATGTTTGATGGCAGAAAGGGACTGTTGCTTTTTTCATTGATATAACTCTCCTGGTTTGTCTTCCATTGCTGTGACAAAACACTCTGACTGACACCAACTTGGGGAGGAAAGGGTTTATTCAGCTTACATCTCCTGAGTCACAGTTCATCACTTAAGGAGCCCAAAGCAGGAACTCAGGGCAGGAATCTGGAGGCAGGAGCTGAAGCACAGGCCATGGAGGAATGCTGTTCACTAGCTTGCTCCCTGGCTCATGCCCAGCCCACCTTCTTATACAGTACATAACAACCTGCCCAGGGTGGCACCACTCTTGTGGGCTGGGCTCTCCCCCACTGCTCAACCATCAAGACAATACTCCACAGATGTGGCCACAGGCCAATCCAATGGAGCCAATTCCCCAATTGAGGCTCCCTCAACCCAGGTGTGTCAAGTTGACACTAAAGCTATCCAGCACAATTAACCCCTTGTCAACTTGACACACAAAACACATCACTATTAAACCACCACCTTTCCAGTTCTTATCCCCAAAGTATGATGTTAACATTAATCACAACCTAAGACAGTACAACCTTAAAAGCCCCACAGTCCTTAAAATGTCCAAATACTTAAAAGTTCAGTCTATTAAAAGTCTCTTAACTGTGGGCTGCTGTAAAATCCAAAACAAGTACTGTCTTATTTCAAAGGGAAGAATCAGGCACTCTCAAACAAAACCTAAGTCCAGCAAAGTAGCTCAAGGCTGGACACCTGGGATTCACTCACGATCTTCTGGGCTCCAAAGGGTTTCGGCAGCTCCCCCTCTCCGACTCTGCCGTCCGTGGCACACTCATCTCGCAGGCCCAGGCCGACTCCATTCTACACCTACCGCTGCTCTTGGTGGTCGTCCCAGGGTACCGGCATCTCCAAAAAGCTGGGGTCGCTACTGAAACTGAGGCAGCACCTTCACCAATGGTCTCTTCTGACCTCTCCTGGTGCAAAGCCTCAGCTTCTCTCCATGACCCCTGCAATCCTGGGGTCTTCACAGCAACCGAGGTGCACTTCCACCAATGGTCTTTCCTGACCTCTCACAGTGCCAAGCCTCGGCTGCTCTCTGTGACCCCCTCAAATTTCAACACCGGAACCATATAGGAGACTCTTACACGTTACCAAGTCCGGCTTCTGGCTCGAGATGGAGGCTCAGGCCCTTTCTGGGTCACAGCTTCTGTGTGCTGACCTTGAAGATATTCTCCCCAGAAGATTTCACCTCAGTGATGCTGGTCTCTTGTTACTTACAGCTGATTTTTCAGCCCCAGCTAACCAGCATCAATTGCCCCAGTACCACAAAAGTTTCACTTCAGGTTCTGGTCTCTTGTTACTTACAGCTGATTCTCCACAGCCCCAGCTGACCAGAACCCACAGATTACACAGTCCTGATGATCTCTGCTCCCCTTTGAAACTAGAAACTTCACAAGCCAGGCCTCCATCTTCTACAACTCCTTCAGCAAAACTGCTCCAAGCTCCACAGCAACAATCTTTAGGCATTCAATGATCTTCCCAGCCCAAAGTTCCAAACGCCTCCACAATCCTTCCCCAAAACACCAAGGTCAGGTCTGTCACAGCAGTACCCCACTCCTGGTACCAATTTCTCTCCTGGTTTGTCTTCCATTGCTGTGACAAAACACTCTGACTGACACCAACTTGGGGATGAAAGGGTTTATTCAGCTTACATCTCCTGAGTCACAGTTCATCACTTAAGGAGCCCAAAGCAGGAACTCAGGGCAGGAACCTGGAGGCAGGAGCTGAAGCACAGGCCATGGAGGAATGCTGTTCACTGGCTTGCTCCTCTGGCTCATGCCCAGCCCACCTTCTTATACAGTACACAACAACCTGCCCAGGGTGGCACCACTCTTGTGGGCTGGGCCCTCCCACACTGCTCAACCATCAAGACAATACTCCACAGATGTGGCCACAGGCCAATCCAATGGAGCCAATTCCCCAACTGAGGCTCCCTCAACCCAGGTGTGTCAAGTTGACACTTAAGCTATCTAGCACAATAACTAACAAAAACAACTTAAGGGAGGAAAGGTTTTGTATTCATGGAGTCAAAGTGAGTACATTAGGGTGTTTGAGAAAGGATGAGAAAAGGAAAGTGAACAGATTGAAAAGTTGACTTCGAGTAAGAACAACGCTTCCCCTCAGGGAATGGGAGGAAAGGAAAGTGCATGTGAAGGCCCTGTGCTGTGGAAGCCTAAAGCTTCCTCATCTGATACCTGTCTTCCCAGTGAGTGTGTGCTGGCCAAGGCTGGGGGGAGGCTAGCAGAGTGAGAGAGTTGAGAAGTGTTGAGGTAGCTGCTGAAAAGACAGGGAGCCAGCTGATGGCCAGGCCAGGGTCAGACTGCTAGCTGGGAAGTCTGTAGCTGCCTGCCTTGGGCTCCTGTGGCTGCAGAGCTGGAACTTGTCAGTGTCCCAGTGAAAAGGCAGAGATGGTTGGGGTGTGGAAATGGTCTCTGAGTTCAGTTTGGCGGTGAATATAACCCTGTCCTCTGAGAAGAACAGGGTGAAGACCTGGATGCCTCCAGAAGCTAGGACTGCTGAGTAACTGATGGAGCCCAAAGGGTAGGAAATGATATTTGGACAAATGCTTTTCTATTTCAGAGATAATGTAGAATTAAGATGAAAGTTCTGTTGTAATGTGAATCTCTTAATGGACTCTAGAATTGACCCACCACTTACATTCACACATTGTAATTACTGTCTATGGGTGGAAGATATGTATTCATATTTTAGAGTAATATAAAATTAAAGGGAAAAAATGTGAGCCCCAAAACATATTTTGGAATTAACATACAGTTTATTCCCAGAGATCATAATTTTGATACATATGTATTGTTTATATAGGAATATTTTGGAGCAAACAAAGGGGAGGGAACAACAACAAAATAAGGACTGGGTCAAAGAACTGACTGATTCCATTAAATTCTGCCCAAAACAAGAAGCCTCTGCAGAAAAAATCCTTGGAAAGACTGAGAGAAAGATGCAAGACATGTATGGCAGAATGCATAAAACTGGGGGGGGGGGCAGACAGAGGGGAATGTACCCAAATTGGACTGAAAAATGATGTACGAAATACACAAAATATCAATAAAAAGAACGTAAAAAAAGAAAACATATTAAAAAAAAAAAAAAAGATGAAAGTTCTGAAGTAGCCAAGACAACAAATGCCCAGCATTTGGTGGAAGCTGGAGATGCAGAGACTTTCATTTCTAGGTGCCATTTAGCTATAGGAGTAGCAATGACCTAAACGAAGCTCCTTTATTTGCCAAGTAGCTCTGATGCTCCCAAGCCACTAAGCATAAACGTAGGATGAAGGGCTTCCCTTGTACCAGTGTGTTATAGGAAAAAGACAGTACAGCTTCTTAGAAAAGACGGAATTTGAGGTGGCTGGTGATTGTCAGGGCATCTGCTTTAGTGTCTTGCAGAGTTTTAGCTGCAGCTTAGGAGGTTGCAGAAATTCAGTTTTATCTTTTTCCCTGCTACACATACTTGTACATGTGCGTGTGTCACTGGAGAACTGGCAGATCATCCCAGTGCTTTGGGCAAGGCAGCTTTAGGTTGGGAGGTACACCTCCTCAAGAGCATAGCTTCTTAACTGTGGCTCACATCATGGGATCATGTAACTGAATGTGGAGGTCATCAAAAATTTGGCAACAATGCAACATACAAGGTCCAAAAGTTAATTCAAAATCAAACATAATAAATTGAAGTGTTTCTGGCAGACTGCCCACACACACACATACATCAGTTGTATTGTACAGTTTACTGCAGCCTTGACTCAAAACACACAACATGTGCTTGGCTCCAATCTGAGAATATTGTATGTAATGAATTGCAGTGTTTTTATATATAGTTTTCTGTTCTTATAAAAAGAAGTAATTTAGCTTGGCATGGTGGTGCATGCCTTTAATCCTAGCACTTAGTAGGCAGAGGCAGGTGGATCTTTGTGAGTTCAAGGCCAGCTTGGTCTACAGAGTGAGTTCCAGGACAACTGGGGCTACAGGGAGACCCTGTCTCGAAAAGACAAAAAAAACAAAAAAACAAAAAAGAAATTTAATTTAGAAAACAAAAGACTTCATATTTTCCTGTCATCATTCCTCAGCTTGTAAGTATCAAATAAATATGTCTTTGGATTATATTGTGTTAGGTTGTTTGATTTCTTTTTTTTTTTTATTTTTGAGACAGGGTCTCCCTTTTAGTCCCAGCTGGCCTGGAGCTCACTCTGTAGACCATGCTGGCCTTGAACTCACAGAGATCCGCCTGCCTCTGCCTCCCCAGTGCTGGGATTAAAGGCGTGCGCCACCACACCCGGCTAGGTTGTTTGATTTCAAAGTTGCTGTTGTTGCTGATTTGAGTTTTACACCCACAAAATCATTAAATGAATTTTGGCTGTGGATTAGGACATTATTTCTAACAGTTGTTTTGTTTGTTGGTGTGGAGTTTTGGTCTTTGGGGAACAAAGTTTCCCTGTAACCTCATCAAACTTGCTGTGTATAGACCAGACTGGCCTCATCTCCCAGAGATCCAGCCACCTGGCTCTGCCTCCTAAGTGCTGGGATTAAAGGTGTGCCTACCATGCCTGGCTTTCTAACAGTTTTAAAGTAGTCCTAAACATACTTCCATGTTTTGTACTACATGTTCATGTGATGCTGCTTGCTCTGCACTGATAATAGGTCAATGTATCCTTCATCTGTGAAAAATATTGAAAATGCTCTGTCAAATATTTAGCCAAGATTTAATTCTTTATGTAAAAATAACGATACCTCATAATTGTCTTAAAATAATTTTATCATTTTTTTAAAATCAACAAATGTTTTGATTTGTATACTTGTTTTATGTACCTGTATACCCGGGACTGTAAAGATTTCTTAGGTGAAACAAGGTTGCAAGTGGATGTCCAGGATGTCTCGAGCCTTGGTTGGGAAAATTGAACTCCACCTCCTAGGACCAGTTCACCACATTCCATTGCTGCTACTTCAACTCCACATTCCTTAAAGGCTATTCTCTGTAGCCTAAAACTCAGAATGAGTATTTGAGATAATTTACTGAAAGCTTACCTTTTAGCTTTTGTTAGCTTTGGTCCAGGAAAGCACAACTAATTGTATTTACTGCCAATTTAGGGCCTCAAACTGTTGTTTTGATTCACTTTTGACTGAGTGGTGACAAGCAATTTGATGATTGCTTGCTGAAATATTAGTGTTTCAAAGTTTAAGCTTTGAGAAGCTTCCTCTTTACTCAGTTCCCTAACTCTTTGCCTCCAACACATATATGTAAGTATTGTATGCATAAGACTTAAAATTGAAACTAGAGTTTTGCGAAGTAGAATTTACTCATAAAATGATTCACTACATTTTCTTTGTTATAATTGATCCACTAGAATAATTTCATAATCTACCTAAAAGTCAACCTGTAGAAAGACTTCAGTCTTTAAAGTTATATTTCATATTTTCAAATTTATATGTATAGATGTATTAGCTTTTGACTATGAGGTTTGGGGTCCCATGAGTATGACTTTAATTTACAGGAAAGATGATTCAAAGATTTTCTCTAGTTTTTAAAATTTAGTATTCATCTCATTAAGATAACAATCCATTAAAGAAACATCTGTTTTTTTCCTGTCAAATCTGAATGCAGATTATAAATCTTATTTTCAAGACATACATGTCTTTCAACTTCTAGCAATTATTCAAATAAAAGGGATTTTTTGAATAACGTTTGATTGCATTTACGAGATGCTAATTCAATTTTTAAAAACATGTAAAATTTTTGTAAATGTATCTAATTTCCCACGTAATTCAATTGTCTGACAAAGTATTCTTATAAACCTAATTAGATTTATGGACACAATGAAACTAAGTATTTACTTAGTATGAAATCACAGTGTAAATCAATGATTTAATTATGTATTTCCTGTTGAAGTAATAAATTATTGTTTACATAAAATATCTTCAGGAGTCTACGGAAAACCACTGGACCGAATAAATGAATTTAAACAAGATTGCAAAATTAATTGTATTTTTCATATTAGCAGCAAACAATACATTTTCAAAATAGTTCATTTTAAAAAGATTATCCATTATTTGGAATTACATGTATCTAAGACCACTGCACTGGGAACTACAAAGCATTGCTCAGAACTAAACAATGGAGCCACCATGTTCTGAGGCTGAAGACTCAGTTATTGCTAGCCTGATAAGTGAAGTCCTGAGTAGAACCTGTTAGGATAATGGGCAGCTCTCTTATAGCATGAAGATGCACTATAAGCCTCAGGTTCCCAACACCATTGTTAGTATTGCACATTCATTGTCTTCAGCGTTTTCATGATACTTTTTCCAGGTTAAAGGATACAATGAAGCCTGTTTACAATATCTTTTCAGTGACTCAGTAGCCCAGTAGAAGTGATTCATAATTGCTCATGACCAAGGGCTCACTATCTAATTATTTGGTTTCTAAATAATTAGGGAAGCTTTTATCTTTGAAGAACAAGAGGTTGTGTCTTGACCAGTGTTTACATTTCTTTCCCTCTTCTTTAAAAAATTTTTTTGGCAAATTTCATACAATATATCTTAATCATATTTAGACCCCTTTCCCTATCTGCCCTCCCCATAATCCCCCCACCAGTTTTCGTGCATTCTGTCATGTATGTTAAAGCCTGTCGACCCGAGTTTCTCTTCCCAAATCTCGCTCAGTGTGCATCCATTCATTGGAGCCTTGTCAGTCTGTCTAGCATCGCTCCCTTAAAGAAGCCAACTCTCCCTCTCCCAGTAGGCACGAGAAGTTCCTCAACTAAGGTTAGGGCTTCTTACCTCCCACCCCCTTCTGCTGGGTTTTTGTCAAATTTGAACTTGCACGGGTCTTGTTCTCCCTGCCGCCATTGCTATAAGTTCATACTAATAGCTTCCCAGTTGTCTACAAAACTGTTTCCTTGTGGTCTTCCATCTCCCCTGGTTCTGCAGTCATTTCTCCCAAGCCTACTCCCAAGCCCTGGGTGACAAGAGGTCTGATACAGGCGCCTACCAGGGATATGCACTGTGCTCTGTACTCTCTCATTCTCTGCACTTTGGTCAATTGTGGTTTTCTGGGTTAATCATCATCTGTTGCATGAGGGAGCTTTGCTGGTGAGAGTTGAGAGGCCTTAATACTCTTTCTGCCCCCTCTTCCACTATTTTCTCTGAGCCTTAGTAGAGGTTGCACTGTAGATGTGTCCTAGGCTTGGGCTTCTCACACGTACTCTCTGCACTGAGATGTGTCGTCGTTCTCATGTAACTGTAAAAGCACGAACTTGATGGAATCCTACACTGCATCATGTTCCTAAATTATTGACATTTTAGAGATAGCAGAATTCTGTTTGAATTTCAAGTACTTCTTGTGTACTATTGTTAGTAACTTCCAGAATCAGTCTACTCACATGACATGGCTTATCCCTTATACCTAACCACTGTTCTGTAGCAGCAGCAGTAGCAGCTGACTAGCTTATGGAATCATATGGATGTGGTACTAGAAACCTAAAGATAGGTTCTTCAACTCTTCACTTAGTGCCTTTGTGACTTCCCGCACGTCACAGGCTCCCAGGCTATCTTATTATCAGTGAAGGAAACCCAGACTGAATAAAGGTAAGGTCCTAATATGTTTTATGCTCTCTGGATATTTAAAAACTTGATGAGAATCAAGCTGCTTTAAACTAGATGGCATCACATTAACACAAAGTGGGTGATTCTGAAGCAGCCGGAGTGCTTAACCACTGGGCCATCTCTCTAGCCCTAATTTTTATTTTATTTTTTATGAGTATTGAGTGTATTGCCAGCATGTGTGGAAGTGCTCCTGTGGACAAATAGGGCATCGGATCCCCTGAAACACTGGCGTTAGGGGTGGTTGTTAGTCACCATGTAGGTGCTAGGATATGAACCTGGGTGTTCTGCAAGAATAACCAGTATTTTTTAAAATTATTTATTTATTTATTTTTATGTGTATGCATGTACTGTCTGTATGTAGGTTGTGCACCTGTGTCGTGCAATGCCGCGGAGGTCAGAAGAGGGTTTCAGATTCCCCTGGAACTGGAGTTAAAGACTGTTCTCAGCCGCCATGTGGGTGCTGGGGATCGAACCCGGGTCCTCTGCAAAAGCCGTCGGCGCTCTTAACCGCTAAGCCATCTCTCCAGCCCGAATAACCAGTATTTTTAACTATCGAACCATCTCTCTAGCCCCAGACTCTTTTTGTCTACTAAGTGTCTAGATTCTCCATGTGTCAGCCTTTTGAGAAAAGTGTGACCTTGGCCAAACTCTGGATTGAAATAACATTTCTGTTTATATTATGTACTCACAGATGTGTGTGAGAGAGTGTGTGTGTGTACTTGTGTATGTGCGTTGCACATGGAGGCTGGGGGTCAATGGCAAGTGCATTCCTTAATCCCTCACTGTCCACCTTACTTTTTGAGACGGTGTCTATCACTGAACTTGGAGGTCACCAGTTCAGCTAGACTGGCTGGCCGGCCAGCCTGGGGGTCCTCCTACCGTATTTACTCAGCACTGGGGTTACAGGGACACTCTGTCATGCTTGGCTTTTTCTGTGGGCGATGGAGATCTGAGCTCAGATCCTCGTGTTTGCATGGCAGACATTTTATCAACTGAGCCATCTCTCTAGCCCTGAATTTAAGAAAGGTTTTATGCTAAATGAACGAACATATTTGAATGTGTTAGGGAAATTTGAGGTGAATTGGGGGAGAGTGTTTTCTCTGTAAGTTGCACAGATCATTTCTTGAGTGTGACAACCACAGAGCAGTTACTTTCAGTACTTTGTGCATTGGTGTGAAGTTGTAACTTTTTACATTTAGGTCTTGGGTTTCTGAGTAAAGAAGATAATTTCTGTTTGTTCCCAAGAATATGTTATGAAGGTTGGTGATCAAGATCCCAGTGAGACAGAAATGAATATCTTACATTTCAGAAGATCATTAAGCTAGAATATGATTTCCCAGAAAAATTCTTCCCTAAGGCAAGGGATCTTGTGGAAAAACTCTTAGTTTTAGATGCCACAAAATGGTTAGGCTGTGAAGAGATGGAAGGGTACGAGCCTCTCAAAGCTCATCCATTGTTTGAGTCCACCACATGGGAGAATCTGCACCAGCAGACGCCTCCGAAGCTCATGGCTTACTTGCCAGCCATGTCAGAGGATGATGAGGACTGCTACGGCAATTGTGACAATCTCCTGAGCCAGTTTGGCTACATGCAGATGTAGTTACCGGATGATGAATTTCCCTCATATGCTTTGGTAAGTCTGTTTGTTTTGGTTTTTATATTAATTTATTTAATTTCCGTATGTGTAGTGAATGTACTGATCTGCACCTGCAGTTGTGTTGCGCAGGCCGATATTGTGCATGCCGTCGGAGGTCAAAAGAGAGGTGCGGATTCACCTGGAACTGGAACGATTCTCCTGGAATTGGAGTTTAAAGACGGTTCGTCGGGCTACCATGTGGGTGCTGGGGAGACGCGACTGGGTCCTCGTAAGGGCGTCCGGGGGGCGCTCTTAACCGCTAGGCCATCTCTCCAGCCCCAATGCCGGTAAGTCGTTGTATAAAAGTCATGTAAAGTTAACAGAAAAGAAAAAAAAAGATCCCCGTGAGGAGCAACATTTGCCCCCCGCATTGTCTAGCAGGCTCCTGTCGTTGGTCAGAGGATTCCGTGTTGAACTTCCTCAGAACATTAATTCTCACACTGACCGCTGACCAGAAATTGGAATCCCCAAACACATTAGTTTGTTACGGATATGGGAGCTTTTGTTTTCATTTGAATTAATGTCATATAATTCCCAAGACTAAAAACCAGAAAAATTGTTCCATTGCCGGTTTAGGACTGGGTTCTTTTTGTTTTTTTTTTTTAATTCGCCTTGCTTGTGTGCGAACTTTAATGAAGCTGAAGGGAATTAGGAAGGTGGGGGATGAGATAATGAGGACCTACTAACTAGCATGTATGGTTAGGCCATTTGCTCATCTGGGTGTAGTAGCCTACACTTTTAATCCTAGCAACTTGGAAGGTAGAAACAGGTGGGACTTGCTAATGAGTGTGAGGCCAGCCTGGTCTACAAGAAGGTACCAACGACTATATGAACTAAATAAGTGAGACACAACTGTTAAAAAAAAAAAATTAAAGATGCAGTGTAAAACACTAAAATTAAAAAAAAAGGAAGTTTTTTTTTTTTGTTTTGTCTTTTTGTAGACAGGGTCTCCCTGTAGCACCAGCCAGCACGGTCGGGTGAACTCACTCTATAACCAGAGCCGGCCTAGAGACTCACAAGAGAGAACCGCACTCCTCTGCTCCAGTGCTAGGATTGGGGAAAGATTAAGTCGGTGTGCCGACAACGCCTGAGCTCAGTGAATTTTATTTTTTATAGTGGTATTTGTAACATCGTACGCCCTTGTTGTTAAAAGTCTTGTTATTAGAATCCATTATTAGGAATCCTGTGATAAAAAGGTAAGTTCTTTTGCAGTGATGCTGTAATTTTTTAAGTTGTAGGGTTTGCAAACATGTTTCCTTAACGCTATTTTAATTGCATTCAAGAAGGGTACAGAAGGGAACGGGACCTTTTTGTTTGTTCTGCAGTTAGAGTTTGCTTTTGGAGCAAAATCCTGGCTTTGAATTACAAACTACGATCATTTCTTTTCTATAACTACACATTTTCAAAGTAAGTCTGGAAATAGTGTTTTTTAAATTGTGGTTTTCAGCAGGTAAAGAACCAGTGTTTTGTAGTGTTGCTTTTTTGGTTTTAGTCACAGTATTTTCTTTTGTTTTCAAATAGTCCTTTAAGAATATGTAACAAAACACTGTACTAAAGTGAGCAAGATCAACTGCCATGTGGAAGGGCTCTGATTCTGAGGGTTCCTGCTGTCCATGTGGAAGGGCTCTGATTCTGTGGGTTCCTGCTGTCCATGTGGAAGGGCTCTGATTCTGATGCGGGTTCCTGCTGTCCATATGGGATTGTATGGGCTCTGATTCTCTGAGTGTGGTTCGTGCTGCTGTCCTGATCTGGTGTGAGGGAGGGCTCTGATTCTGAGGTCTGTCATATGTTACTGCTGTCCATGTGGAAGGGCTCTGATTCTGAGGGTTCCTGCTGTCCATGTGGAAGGGCTCTGATTCTGTGGGTTCCTGCTGTCCAGGTGGACGGGCTCTGATTCTGAGGGTTCCTGCTGTCCATGTGGAAGGGCTCTGATTCTGTGGGTTCCTGCTGTCCATAGTGGAAGGGCTCTGATTTCTGGAGGGTTTCCGGCTGTCCGCATGGTGGAAGGGCTCTGATTCTGAGGGTCCTGCTGTTCCATTGGAAGGGCTCTGATTCTGAGGGTTCCTGCTGTCCAGGTGGAGGGCTCTGATTCTGAGGTTCCTCTGTCCAGTGGAAGGGCTCTAATTCTGAGGGTTCCTGCTGTCCATGTGGAAGGGCTCTGATTTCGGGGTTCCTGCCTGTCCATGTGGAAGGGCTCTGATTCTGGTGGGGTCCTGCTGTCCTGCTGTCCATGTGAAGGGCTCTGATTCTGAGGGTTCCTGCGTGCCAGGTGGAGGGCTTCGATTCTGGTTCCTGCTGTCCAGGTGGAGGGCTCTATTCTGTGGGTCTGGCCGGCAGTGGACGGGCCTCGATTCTGTGAGGGTTCCTCTGCGTCCATAGTGGAGGCTCTGATTCTGGGTTCGCGCTGTCCATGTGGAAGGGCTTTGATTTCTGAGTGGTTCCTGCTGTCCATGGGTGGACTGTGCTCTGATTCTGAGGGTTCCTGCTGCTCCATGTGGAAGGGTCTCTGATCTGTGGGTTCCTGCTGTCCATGTGGGGGCTCTATTCGTGGGTTCCTGCGTCCAGGTGAGGGCTCTATTCTGTGGGTTCCTGCTGTCCATGTGGAAGGGCTCTGATTCTGTGGGTTCCTGCTGTCCATATGGAAGGGCTCTGATTCTGAGGGTTCCTGCTGTCCAGGTGGACAGGCTCTGATTCTGAGGGTTCCTGCTGTCCATGTGGAAGGGCTCTGATTCTGTGGGTTCCTGCTGTCCATGTGGAAGGGCTCTGATTCTGTGGGTTCCTGCTGTCCATGTGGAAGGGCTCTGATTCTGTGGGTTCCTGCTGTCCATGTGGAAGGGTCTGATTCTGTGGGTTCCTGCTGTCCATGTGGAAGGGCTCTGATTCTGAGGGTTCCTGCTGTCCATGTGGAAGGGCTCTGATTCTGTGGGTTCCTGCTGTCCATGTGGAAGGGCTCTGTTCTGAGGGTTCCTGCTGTCCATATTCTGTGGGTTCCTGCTGTCCATGTGGAAGGGTCTGATTCTGTGGGTTCCTGCTGTCCAGGTGGAAGGCTCTGATTCTGGGGTTCCTGCTGTCCAGGTGGAAGGGCTCTGATTCTGGGTTTCCTGCTGTCATGTGGAAGGGCTCTGATTCTGAGGTTTCCTGCTGTCTATGTGGAAGGGCTCTGATTCTGAGGTTTCCTGCTGTCTATGTGGAAGGGCTCTGATTCTGAGGTTTCCTGCTGTCTATGTGGAAGGGCTCTGATTCTGAGGTTTCCTGCTGTCTATGTGGAAGGGCTCTGATTCTGAGGTTTCCTGCTGTCAGTGGAAGGGCTCTGATTCTGAGGGTTCCTGCCGTCCAGGTGGAAGGGCTCTGATTCTGTGGGTTCCTGCTGTCCATGTGGAAGGGCTCTGATTCTGAGGGTTCCTGCTGTCCATGTGGACGGGCTCTGATTCTGTGGGTTCCTGCTGTCCATGTGGAAGGGCTCTGGTTCTGAGGGTTCCTGCTGTCCATATTCTGTGGGTTCCTGCTGTCCATATGGAAGGGCTCTGATTCTGAGGGTTCCTGCGTCCAGGTGGACGGGCTCTGATTCTGAGGTTCCTGCTGTCCATGTGGACGGGCTCTGATTCTGAGGGTTCCTGCTGTCCAGGTGGACGGGCTCTGATTCTGAGGGTTCCTGCTCTCCAGGTGGACGGGCTCTGATTCTGAGGGTTCCTGCTGTCATGTGGAAGGGCTCTGATTCTGAGGTTTCCTGCTGTCATGTGGAAGGGCTCTGATTCTGAGGTTTCCTGCTGTCTATGTGGAAGGGCTCTGATTCTGAGGTTCCTGCTGTCTATGTGGAAGGGCTCTGATTCTGGGGGTTCCTGCTGTCCATGTGGAAGGGCTCTGATTCTGAGGTTTCCTGCCGGCAGGTGGGAAGGTTCCAGGTTTTTAGTGCATGGGAAGAGTTCTGAAAGATTGAAAGTCTGAGGGACTGTAAACCATGCTGCACAGAACTCGTGAGCCTAGAACTTCTACTGTTGTCCACCTTGACTAAGAAATGACTACTGCTGGGCTGGAGAGATGGCCTAGTAGGTTAAGAGCACTGACTGCTCTTTGCAGGGGAACCGGATTCGATACCCAGCAACCCACATAGTGGCTGAGAACCGTCTTTAAAACTCCATGTCCAGGGGAATCCGAGCCTCTTCTGACCTCCGCGCATTCCACACACGAGTGCACAAACCTACATGCAGACAGTAAACACACACACACAGTACACAGAAGGAATCCCCTTACCCACCGCGCCTGACTCCTATCGGTTTTCTCGAGTGCCTGTTTCACTTTTTCATTGTTAAAACCCTTTGCTTCAAAGTAGGCATTGAAAAGAGCAATGTAGTGAAATGAAGATGAAAACCAATAGCATTAGGTCATGTTAATGACCTAACGAGGAGATGTTAATGACCTAACGAGGAGATGTTAATGACCTAATGAGGAGATGTTAATCTTTAGATAATAAATCGATTTCAGCATAAACAAAAATGAATTATCCAAAGCACATACAGAAGCCAAAGAACAATTTTATTAGAGTTAAAAAGAAAACCGTGAGTGTGGCAAGCTGTAAATCGTAGCTGTTGCCTGAGGGAGAAGACAAAGCTGACGGGGAAGGCTAGGCCTTTTGAGCCAAACCAGCCTGGGGAGGAGACCTACGTGGCAGATAAGCAGCCATGTGGCTGGGAGAGGAGCCTTAGAAGAAAGAGTGAAGCCCAAAGTGTTAAAGTATGTTTAGAACAAAGAAAGAAAAGGAAAAAGTTATACTTTTCTGAGTTCGGAAAATGGTCAGCCTTCAAAGTGCAGGGCTATGGCCCTGCAAACTATGGCATGGGGGGGGTGAGGTTGGGGGTGGGAGGAGTGATTTGGGGAAGGGAAAGTCCATTATCTCATTAAAAGCATAACTATCTCTCCCACCTTTTCAGCATGACTTAGAGGGAATCTGCCTTCCTGAGGGGTGGTCCTCAGCAAATGATTGAGGAGCCCAACTCTTTTATGTCTTGTATAGCTTGGACTGTTAGGTCTCCACCCGGGGTCAGAGAAATAGATTTCCCTAATGGACCCATAAAGTCCCAATTAAGGCTACTGTAATGGGATTAATAACCAACTATATTTAGGAGGCAACAGCAAAGCAATTTATAGTTGATAGATATCTCAAATCAGCCCAGATGGCCCTCTTTGTGTAAAATCATCTTGAGTTTATCAGTTAGTTTCTCGAGGTTATGGAGCCAAGCAGTGTCTTGGTTTATGGAATTTGCACCTTTCTGGAGATGTAACACAGGGGACACAGGGCTTTTCATTAAAAAAAAAAAAAAAAGCCCAGGGGCTTTTTCGATGGGTTATTTGTGTTAGCATTTTGTTTTTGAGACAGGGTCTTCATGTAGCCCCAGCTGGCCTGGAACTCAACTATGTAGACCAGGCTGGTGTCCAGCTCCCAGAGATCTGCCTCCAGAGTGCTGGGCTTAAAGGCACATGTCACTACGCCCAGCTCTCTAGCATTCTTTAAAGCATTTATTATGGTTAATTAATAGACATTTTTTGAAGATTTTAGATAATACCACTCGATATCAAGACAGTACAGTTTAAATTTACCATTGCCTGATGAATTTCAACATTTATAACAGTCAGAAATAAAGAAAAGCAATCCAAGAATAATTTAATTTGAGAATTCAGACATTGAATGTAACATATGGTATTAGCTGACAACAAAGTTGATAAAAAAAAAAAAAAAAAGACTCACTGTGCTTTTTTTTTTTTTTTTTTTCTGGTCTTTTGAGACAGGTCTCCATGTAGTCCCAGCTGTCATGGAATTCACTCTGTAGGACCAGGTTGGCCTTGAACCTCACAACGATCTGCCTGCTTTGCCTCCCAAGTGCTAGATTATAGAGCGTGGCCTCCACCATGCCCTGGCCTCTTTTTTTTTTTTTTTTTATTCAACTCTGTTGTCAGCTAATACCATATGTTACATTCAATGTCTGAATTCTCAAATTAAATTATTCTTTGGATTGCTTTCTTTGATTCTGACGTTATACACTGTTTTGAAATTCATCAGGCAATGGTAAATTTAAACTGTACTGTCTTGATATCGAGTGGTATTATCTAAAATCTTCAAAAAATGTCTATTAATTAACCATAATAAATGCTTTAAAGAATGCTAGAGAGCTGGGCGTAGTGACCTTGTGCCCTTTAAGCCAGCACTCTGGAGGCAGAAGCAGGTGGATTTCTATAAGATCAAGGCCAGCGTTGTTTCCAGGCCAGCTTGGGGCTACATGAAGACCCTTGTCTCAAAAAACCAAAAATGCTACACAAATAACCCATCGAAAAAGCCCCTGGGCTTTTTTTTTTTTTTTCAATGAAAAGCCCTGTGGTCCCCTGTGTTACATCTCCAGAAAGGTGCAAATTCCATAAACCAAGACACTGCTTGGCTCCATAACCTCGAGAAACTAACTGGTAAACTCAAGATGATTTTACACAAAGAGGGCCATCTGGGCTGATTTGAGATATCTATCAACTATAAATTGCTTTGCTGTTGCCTCCTAAATATAGTTGGTTATTAATCCCATTACAGTAGCCTTAATTGGGACTTTATGGGTCCATTAGGGAAATCTATTTCTCTGGCCCCGGGTGGAGACCTAACAGTCCAAGCTATACAAGACATAAAAGAGTTGGGCTCCTCAATCATTTGCTGAGGACCACCCCTCAGGAAGGCAGATTCCCTCTAAGTCATGCTGAAAAGGTGGGAGAGATAGTTATGCTTTTAATGAGATAATGGACTTTTCCTTCCCCAAATCCACTCCACCACCCCAACTCCCCCCCCATGCCCATAGTTTGCAGGGCCATAGCCCTGCACTTTGAAGGCTGACCATTTTCCGAACTCAGAAAAGTATAACTTCTCCTTTCTTTCTTTGTTCTAAACATACTTTAACACTTTGGGCTTCACTCTTTTTCTCAGGCTCCTTCCAGCCACATGGCTGATTTATCTGCACGTAGGTCTCCTCCCCAGGCTGGTTTGGCTCAAAAGGCCTAGCCTTCCCCGTCAGCTTTGTCTTCTCCCTCAGGCAACAGCTACGATTTACAGCTTGCCACACTCACGGTTTTCTTTTAACTCTAATATAAAATTGTTCTTTGGCTCTGGATGTGCTTTGGATAATTCATTTTTGTTTATGCTGAAATCGATTTATTATCTAAAGATTAACATCTCCTCATTAGGTCATTAACATCTCCTCGTTAGGTCATTAACATCTCCTCGTTAGGTCATTAACATGACCTAATGCTATTGGTTTTCATCTTCATTTCGCTACATTGCTCTTTTCAATGCCTACTTTGAAGCAAAGGGTTTTAACAATGAAAAAGTGAAACAGGCACTCTGATAAAATACTAGTAGTCATTTCTTTTTTAAATTTATTCATCTTTGTATGTGTATGAGTGTACTGTCTGCCATGTAGGTTTGTTGCACCTCGTGTCGTGCAATGCTGCTGAGGTCAGAAGAGCGCGTCGGATTCCCCTGGAACTGGAGTTTTAAAGACGGTTCTAGCCACTATGTGGGTTGCTGTGATCGAACGGTTCCTCTGCAAGAGCAGAGTCAGTGCTCTTAAACCATAAGCCATTTTACCAGCCAAGGCAGTAGTTCATTTATTATCAAGGTGGACAACAGTAGAAGTTCTAGGCTCACGAGTTCTGTGCAGCATGGTTTACAGTCCCTCAGACTTTCAATCTTTCAGAACTCTTCCCATGCACTAAAACCTGGAACCTTCCACATGGACGGCAGGAACCCACAGAATCAGAGCCCTTCCACATGGACAGCAGGAACCCTCAGAATCAGAGCCCTTCCACATGGACAGCAGGAACCCACAGAATATGGACAGCAGGAACCCTCAGAATCAGAGCCCTTCCACATGGACAGCAGGAACCCACAGAATCAGAGCCCGTCCACATGGACAGCAGGAACCCTCAGAATCAGAGCCCGTCCACCTGGACAGCAGGAACCCTCAGAATCAGAGCCCTTCCACATGGACAGCAGGAACCCACAGAATAAGAGAGAGCCCTTCCACCTGGACGGCAGGAACCCTCAGAATCAGAGCCCGTCCACCTGGACAGCAGGAACCCTCAGAATCAGAGCCCTTCCACATGGACAGCAGGAACCCTCAGAATCAGAGCCCTTCCACATGGACAGCAGGAACCCTCAGAATCAGAGCCCTTCCACATGGACAGCAGGAACCCTCAGAATCAGAGCCCTTCCACATGGACAGCAGGAACCCTCAGAATCAGAGCCCTTCCATATGGACAGCAGGAACCCACAGAATCAGAGCCCTTCCACCTGGACGGCAGGAACCCTCAGAATCAGAGCCCTTCCACCTGGACGGCAGGAACCCACAGAATCAGAGCCCTTCCACATGGACAGCAGGAACCCTCAGAATCAGAGCCCTTCCACCTGGACAGCAGGAACCCACAGAATCAGAGCCCTTCCACATGGACAGCAGGAACCCTCAGAATCAGAGCCCGTCCACCTGGACAGCAGGAACCCACAGAATCAGAGCCCTTCCACCTGGACAGCAGGAACCCACAGAATCAGAGCCCTTCCACCTGGACAGCAGGAACCCACAGAATCAGAGCCCTTCCACATGGACAGCAGGAACCCTCAGAATCAGAGCCCTTCCACATGGACAGCAGGAACCCTCAGAATCAGAGCCCTTCCACATAGACAGCAGGAACCCTCAGAATCAGAGCCCTTCCCCATGGGGACAGAGTAAACCCACGAATCAGAGCCCGTCCACCTTGGACCGCAGGAACCCACAGAATCAGAGCCCTTCCACATGGACAGCAGGAACCCACAGAATATGGACAGCAGGAACCCTCAGAATCAGAGCCCTTCCACATGGACAGCAGGAACCCACAGAATCAGAGCCCTTCCACATGGACAGCAGGAACCCTCAGAATCAGAGCCCTTCCATATGGACAGCAGGAACCCACAGAATATGGACAGCAGGAACCCTCAGAACCAGAGCCCTTCCACATGGACAGCAGGAACCCACAGAATATGGACAGCAGGAACCCTCAGAATCAGAGCCCGTCCACCTGGACAGCAGGAACCCACAGAATCAGAGCCCTTCCACATGGACAGCAGGAACCCTCAGAATCAGAGCCCGTCCACCTGGACAGCAGGAACCCTCAGAATCAGAGCCCTTCCACATGGACAGCAGGAACCCACAGAATATGGACAGCAGGAACCCTCAGAATCAGAGCCCTTCCACATGGACAGCAGGAACCCACAGAATCAGAGCCCTTCCACATGGACAGCAGGAACCCACAGAATCAGAGCCCTTCCACCTGGACAGCAGGAACCCACAGAATCAGAGCCCTTCCACCTGGACAGCAGGAACCCTCAGAATCAGAGCCCGTCCACATGGACAGCAGGAACCCACAGAATCAGAGCCCTTCCATATGGACAGCAGGAACCCTCAGAATCAGAGCCCTTCCACATGGACAGCAGGAACCCTCAGAATCAGAGCCCTTCCACATGGACAGCAGGAACCCTCAGAATCAGAGCCCTTCCACATAGACAGCAGGAAACCTCAGAATCAGAGCCCTTCCACATAGACAGCAGGAAACCTCAGAATCAGAGCCCTTCCACATAGACAGCAGGAAACCTCAGAATCAGAGCCCTTCCACATAGACAGCAGGAACCCTCAGAATCAGAGCCCTTCCATATGGACAGCAGGAACCCACAGAATCAGAGCCCGTCCACCTGGACAGGAACGGACACCCTCCAGGATCAGAGCCGTCACCCTGAGGAACAGCATCGAACCCCCACAGACTCAGAGGCCCTCCACACTCCGGACAGCAGGAACCCCTCAGAATCAGAGATCCCCATATGGACAGCAGGAACATTTATTCCGACTAAGAGCCCTCCACTATTGGCAGCAGGAAATACCCTCATTTAATCAGAGCCCCTTCCATCATGGACAGCAGCCAGGAACCAAAGAATCAGCGCCCTTCCACCTGGCAAGCAGGAACCTCAGACTTCAGAGCCCTTCACAGGACAGCAGGAAACCCCCCCTCAGAATTCAGAGACCCTTTACACCTGGACAGTTGATCTTCTTACTTTAGTAAGTGTTTTGTTTACATACTTCTTAACAGGATTTTGAAAACAAAAGAAAATACTGTGACTAAAACCAAAAAAGCAACACTACAAAACACTGGTTCTTTACCTGCTGAAAACCACAATTTAAAAAACACTATTTCCAGACTTACTTTGAAAATGTGTAGTTATAGAAAAGAAATGATCGTAGTTTGTAATTCAAAGCCAGGATTTTGCTCCAAAAGCAAACTCTAACTGCAGAACAACAAAATGGTCCCGTCCTTTGTACACCTTCTTGAATGCAATTAAAATAGCTTAAGAAAATGTTTGCAAACCCTAACTTAAAAAATTAAGCATCACTGCAACCAAGAACTTACTTTTACTTCCACGGATTCCTCAATAATGGATTTCTAATAAACAAGACTTTTAAACAACAAGGGCATGTACGATGTTACCAAATACCCACTAAAAAAAATAAAATTCATGAGCCAGGCGCTTGTCGGCACACGACTTAATTTTCCCCCATCCTAAGCACTGGAGCAGAGCGGATGTCGGATTTTTCTTTGTGTAGTCTCTAGGCCAGGCTTTCTGGTTACAGAGTGAGTTCACCCCGACACGCTGGGCCTGGTCTACAGCGAGACCCTGTCTACAACAAAGACAAATACAAAAAAAAAAAACCTTCCTTTTTTTTTTTTTGTGATGTTTCCCTTTGCATCTTTAATTTTCTTTTTTTTTTAAAAGTTGTTTCTCACTTATTTAGTTCATATAGCTGTTGGTACCTTCTATGTAGACCAGGCTGGCCTCACCACTTCATTAGCATGTCCCACCTGTTTCTACTTTCCAAGTTGCTCGGATTTTTAAATGCTTGTAGGATACTACACCCAGATGAGCAAATGGCCTCAACCTCTACATGCTAGTTAGTAGGTCTCTCAATTATCTCACTCCCCCCACTTCCTATATTCCCTCTAGCTTCATTTAAAGTTCGCACACAAGCCAACTGGCCGCAATTTAAAAAAAAAAAACAACATCAAGCTCCATCTAACCGGCAGAACACTTTTTTGGTTTTCTGTCTTGGGATATTATATGACAATTGATATTAAACTGAAACACAAAAGCTCCCATATCCCCTTGTAACTCCACCATACTAAGTGATTTGGGGATTACAATTTCTGGTCAGCGGTCAGGTTGAGAATCAATGTTATGAGGAAGTTCAACACGGAATGCCCCAGAACCAACGACAGGGCCTGCTAGCACAACCGTGGTGGCTCTGGGGCAATGTTGCTCCCCTCACTGGGATTCTTTTTCTTTTCTTTTCTTTCCACACTTACATGATTTATACAAGCGACTTATTCCCGGCATTGGGGCTGGAGAGATGGCCTAGCGGTTAAGAGCGCCCCCTCCGGACGCCTCTTACAGAGGACCTCAGTTTCGCATCTCCCCCAGCACCCACATGGTTAGCCCGAGCGAACCGTCCCTGACACTCCAATTTCCAGGAGAAATCTCCAGTTCCAGGTGAATCCGACACTCTCTTCTGACCTCGACGGCATGCACAACTTATTCGGCCTGCGCAACACAACTGCAGGTGCAGACAGTACATCACTACACATACGGAAAATTTAATAAAATCTAATTAAAAACAACATAAAAACAACTTCCAAGCTTATATGAGGGAAATCATCCTTTCCCATTCCCTCTTCCCCGGTAAATACATCTGCATGTAGGCCAAACTGTGCTCAGGAGATTGTCCCAATTGCCTGCTAGCAGTCTCTCATTTCTATCCTCTGCACATGGTGGGCATAGGAAGTACATGAGGCTTTTCGGCATGGCGTTGCTGGTTGCCTGATCTCCTGGGTGGACTCCACACAAATGGAGAGCTTGAAAGGCTAGTACCCTTCCATCTCTTCACCGCGCCTTTTTTTTTTCTAACCCTTTTGCTCCGCCATCTACAATACCAAGAGTTTTTTCCACATAGATTTCCCTCTCGCATGAGGGGAAGACTTTTTTGGGAATAATCCTTATTTCTTAGTTTCTTAATCCCCATCTTCTGAAACCTGTAAGATATTCATTCTTTTTGTTAACGTGGATCTTGATCCCCTAACCTTCCCAAATTATTATTTTCGGGGAACCCTTACCAAATCAGATATATCTATCTCTTCTACTCCAGCAAACACACAGACATTTCACACTATGTACAAATGTTTACTAACGTCACACAATTTTTGCACAATTCTACGTTCACTGAAAGTATACTGTCTCTGTGGTCTTTGTCAACACCTAAGATCCCCCTTCAATGAATCTGTGTCCAACTAAAGAGAACACCTCAGAACCACTACACTCTCTCCACCCAATTCACCTCACCCAAAGTTCACATTTACATACCATTCACCAACCCCATGTTCCGCTTCACCTTCAGCTATTAATTTAATTTTTTTCCTTCCTTCTTACCATTTCACGGGCTTAGGAGAGGATCTGGTCCGTTCTCCGACCTACAAATGTCTGACCCCATCGCAACCGACGGATCCTCGCACGATCAGATCTCCACGCACACTGAAACAGCCAACAGACTCACAGAAGTGTCCATGTAAACAACCCTTCCAAGTGCTCGAGTAACTACAGGGTAGGAGGACCCACCATTATTGGCATCGGCTCCACGGATTTAGCCCGTCTAGCTTTCTGAACCTCCTTCGGTGACTACAAGTTCATTGATAGACCACCGTCTCTCAAAAGTTAAGTTCGGACACGTGCGGGACTAAGGCAATGCCACTTGCAATTGACCCCCTAGCTCCCATGTGCCATTACGCCACACTTTACACACAAGTATTTTACCCACAAACACTCTCTCACCCCCCACTCCCCCTTAAAACAAACCTATCCTGGTGAGCTACCTATTTAATATCTTAACACAATAACTGTTTTCTTATCTTCCATCCAGAGTTTTGTGCCCAAGGTCACACTTTCTCAAAAGGCTGACATCTATGGTCGAATCCAAGACCTCTAGTAGACATAAATTGAGTCTCGGCGGCTAGAGCTGGATGTTCGTCCATCTAGTTTATAAATACTGGTTATTTGGCTGGCTGGAGAGATGGCTTCAGCGGTTATCCAGAGCGCCGTATTAGGCTCTTCTCGCACGAGGACTGCGCTCTGGTTCCGATACCCATGTAATACACATCGGCGTTTGCCCCCTGAGACACAGTCTTTTAAACCCCGTTTCCACAGGGGAACCTGTAAACCCCTTCTGGCTTTGACTCTCTCCGAGGCGAATCTCGCTCGACACCATTGTCCACACTTACCCACCAATCACAAGTAATGCATACACATAAAAATAACTAATAAATAATTTTAAAAATACTGGTTATTCTTGCAGAACACCAGGTTCATACCAACATTAGAACTAACAATTGTGACTATTACAACCACCCCATTTCACGCAAGTGTTTTCAGGGGATCCGCCCATGGTCCCTTATTTGTTCCTACAGGCTGCACTTCCTCTATCCATCGCTGGTTCACTACACTCAATACTCACTAAAAACCAATAAAATAAAAATTAGCTACGACGAGCTCCCGGCCCCTCATGTGGTTTTCAGCCACTCTGGCGATCTCAGACTCCATTCCCACTTGTGTTAATGTCGATGCATTTCAGTTTTAACACGCAGCTTGTATTTTTCTCACAGTTTTTTTTAAATGATCCAGAGAGCATTTAAAAACAATTCTATCGACCTTACCCTTATTCAGTCGGGTTCCTCACTGATAATCCGCTCGCATGGGCTCCCTGTGACGTTGCGGGAAGTCACAAAGTCACTAAGTGAAGAGTTGAGACCTATCTTAGTTTCTAGCTTACCACATCATCTGTATCAATAAGCTCGTCAGCTGCTTACTGCTGCTGTACAGAACACAGTTGGTTACGCGTATAAGGCAAGCCCCTCTACTATACCAGCTCAGTCATGTGATTAGACTGATTCTGCGACAGGTACCCTCACAACTAGTACACCATGACTTAGTACATTGATGAATTCAAACTACGACATTTGACTTTGCTATCTTAACAAATGCTCATGATTTAGGAACATGCGAAGTCTTGTAGGATTTCCTATCCAGTCTCGGATTTTTACCCGTTTACATCTTTTGTTGAGCCAACGACGACACTCTCAAGTGTTCCCACGCAGAGTACCGTGCCCTTTGTGTGAATTGCCAAATCTTAGTGTCACATCTACAGTGCAACCTCTACTAAGGCTCAGAGAAAATAGTGGAAGAGGGGGCAGACAGCTCTCCTTTTTCAGTATTACGGCCTCTCAAAACTCTCACCACCCAAAGCTCCTCTCATGCAAAACCGATGAGATTATACCAGAAAAACCACAATTGGACAAAGTGCCCAGGACGGAGGAGTACAGAGCATTCAGTGCATATCTCTGGTTAGGGCGCACTGTATCAGACATCCTTGTCACCCAGGGGTCGGGAAGTAGGGTTGGGGCACGGAACTGATGCAGAACAGGGGAGAGGGAAGTACCACTAAGTGAGGCAAACAGTTTTGTACGGACAACTGCGGAAGCTTTATCGTTATTGAAACTTATAGCAATGCGGGAGGCCCGAGAACCTAAGACCCCGTGGCAAGTTCAAATTTGAACAAAAACCCTTAGCTAGAAGGGCTGGTGCGGAGGTACTTTGAAGCCCTACCTCTTATGTTGAGGTTAACATCCTCGTGTCCCTACGGGAGAGGGATGAGTTGGCTCTGAATGGGGAGCGATGCTAGACTAGACTGAAGGTCCATGACCTTTGGATGCACACGAGCGAGCATTTGGAAGAGCAAACTCGTGGTCGCCCGGCTCAACTCCTACATGAAGACATGCACGAACATCTCGTGTGGGGGGCTTATGGTGGAGGGCCAGACTAGGGAAAGGTGGTCGAACACTCTATTATGCTATATGTAGGAAATTCGCCAAAAATATTTTTTATAAGAAGCCCGGTGAACGCAAAATGTACAACACTGTCACGACACAACCTCTTGTCTTCAAAGTCAAGCTTCCTAAAAACTTATTTAGAATAAACAATCTACTTCGATCGTGAGCCCTTGTCTTTCTACTGACGCAACCTCAATTCATGAATCACTCCTACGTGCTTAATGAGTCACTTAATAAGTGCTTGTACAACAGGCTTTCATTTGTATCCTCACTGGCAAATGTATAATGAATCGACAACTCTTGTGAAAGACCACCATGATATGTGCACTAACTTATACATCTGGTGTTGGGACGAGGCCTATAGTGCCTCTTCATGCTTCTTTTACGACCCGAGCTGCTCCCTTCTCCTAACCGGGTTACTACTCAGGACTTCACTTCTCAGCCCTCTTTATGCATTTATTTAACTGAGTCTTCAGTGCCTCCGAACCTGTGGCTCTCATGTTTGGTCTGAGCAACGCTTTGTAGTTCCAGTGACAGTGGTCTTAGACACATGTTATATTCCATAATATATGGACCTAATCCTTTTAAACGAACTATTCTATTCCGAACACTGTATGTTTGCTGCTAATATGACAACCTACAATTAATTTTGCAATCTTGTTTAAATTCATTTATTCGGTCCAGTGGTTTTCCGTAGACTCCCCCTCTGCACGATATTTTATGTATACACATACATTTATTACTTCACAGGAAATACATCATTACATCCTGCCTTACACTGTGCTTTCCTACTAAGTAACTACTTTCGTTTCCTGTGTCCATACCATCTTATATTCAGCGTTCTTGACCGAATACTTTGTCCAGACAATTGGACTACGGGGCAATTAGCATTAATTTACCATAAATTTACCTGTTTTCCAAACTTCGATTACGCACTCCTCGTCAAGCATCACAGTCTTCACCCCCTCCCCTTGCCTTGCAAATTAATGCTTAGACAGCTTGAATGAAAGCCTCCCTGTTGTCTTGACACCAATAAGATTTTCTAATCTGCATTCTTTAGATTTGACAGGAATAATATACCCAATTTCAGATGTTTCTCTAATGCCGATGTTATCTCCGGATTCGCTTACTACTAAAGTGTAAAACTTATGAGAAACTCTTTGTAATTTTTTGACTCATCCTGTCCGAATGTTTACCAGTTCATTATTCTCATGGGACCCCATATACCTGAATGTAGTCATAATAAGCTAACACATCTTTTTTTTCCCCCCTTGTCTATAATTCTAGACTTAATCTTGAAAATATGATAATTTATAACTTTAAACGCCACTCGAAGTCTTTATTTACAGTGTGGACATTTTAGGTTAGATTATGAAATTATTTAAGTGGAATCAATTCTAACAAAGGAAAAAAATGTAGTAGTGAATCATTCTTATGGAGTAACCTCTCCACTTCGCAAAACTTAGTTGGCAATTTTTTTAGTTCTTATGGCATTATCATTACTACTTACACAACTTTGGTGGTAGGCAAAGCACGTTCAGTGTGTAACCACGAGTTGAATTCAAGATGGACGTGAAGCTTCTCATATTCAGCCTTCTTTTTAAACCTTTGATTAACACTAATATTTGANCAGTGAGTCTTCTGTTGCTTGTGTCTAAAGATCATGACATTTCGGGTGGTCAGCATGAACTACGAATGTATTGGATGCTGTGGGACTCTGTGTCACATGTGTCTTTGTGTTCTCAGTTCTAGGGAATTGGTGCTTAGGCATCAGGGGTCCCAGAGGTATGAAATTCAGCTCCTTTTAAGATATTATATTAAAAAAAGATATTATCAGCTTGGGAAGGCCATTCTTGTATAAGATAATGAAAGAGTAACCAGAATATTCGGAAAAGCATCAAGGGTTTTTCTGTGTTAAAAAGTATCGCTGCTTGGGGCTAGAGAGATGGTTCAGTGGTTAAGAACATTGTCTGTTCTTGCAGAGGACCTGAGTTGGATTCCCAGCGCTCACATCATAGCTAATAACTATCCATAACTCCAGTTCCAAGGGAATTTGATGCTCTCTTCTGACTTTCTCAGGCATTGCATGCTACAGTGCATTCACATTCATACACAAAAATAATGAACAAAATATTTTTTAAGAAATATTGCTGTGAACTGTTGTAGTAAAGGGCAAGAAATAAAGCTGCTGAGAAGATACAAACTGCATTTTTCTGCATTGACCTAAATGTAAAATGATTGTCTTACACATTTTCCCTGCCGCTAGTTTCCTTCCTTCCTCCCTCCCTCATTTCTCTCCCTCCCTTCTCTCCCTCCCCTCCCTTCCCTCTTTTCCCTCCCCTCCCTCCCCTCCCTCCCAAGTAGTGATGGTTTTGCTCATTCGGTTTTCCCTCCTAAATAACAAGGATAGATAGAAATTAATGGAAGTATAAAATATGTGCTTTTAAAAAAGGAAATCATTGTATTTTTCCTAGTTTGTTTGCATGAAAGATCTTAGAAACAGTAACTCAGCTAATGGCTTCACAATCCAAATGAAACTCAACATCTCAGTGTCATGTTGAAGAATGTTAGGAGACCACCGGAAGCTGGATTCCAGTCGGGAGTCTGGGTAGCTCCGTCTGGCTTTGCTTTCTGGTAGGTAGCACCCATGCCTCTGGTAGGAAGGCCTGTATAGGTGTCAGGCTTTGGGCAGTCAGAAAACTGTGATTTATGATAGAGATGGCTATGTGAACTTTTGGCCTCAGCTTTTTAAATTTTTGTTTGCTTGTTGTTGTTGTTGTTGTTGTTGTTAGGGAGAAGGTGAGACATGGTCTCACTCTGTGGTCTAGGCTGTCCTAGAACTCACTATGTAGACCTGGCTGGCCTGGAAATTAAAATGATCTCCTGTCTATGCGTTTCCTGGTGATGGGTCACTGGGTGGGTGCTACCACATCCAGCTTCGTCACAGCTGTTGAAGAATGCAGTCTGATGTTCCCATTCTTCTTTCCTCTCTCCTTCCCTGCCATTCTTTTCTGAGTCTTGGTTTCATTTGTTTTTACTTTTCCTAATATTTTTTTTTGCAAGATTTTGCTAACTAAATGTCCTTTTTTCTTTTAAGGTTTGTAGGTTTCATATACAGTATGTTTTAAACCACCATTTGTTCATTCATTTACAATACTTTAAGAAATTGAATTACAAAGTCTCATTTATGATAGTTGTTAATTGTAGGGCATAATAAAAGATTCTCTTGTTTCTTTAAAGAAAAACCTTATAAAACCTCCCACACACTTGAATAATGAATTAATAAGAATGAAGCACAATGAATTGTTAAGTTGAAAAAGACATACTAAAATTTGGCTTCATCAATCTAAATGTTTGGCCTATTATACCATGTTTGAATTTTAAACCACACAGTAATTGGTATTTAGGTTCAAAAGCAGCAGTTTTAGAGGACATGGTACAGACATGAGGTATCCTAACCTAATGTTCTTTTTTTTTTTTTATGTGTATGAACATACTGTCTGCATGTAGGTTGGTGCACCTGTGTCATGCAATGCCTTGGAGGAGTTAAAGACGGTTCTTAGCCACCATGTGGGTGTTGGGAACCAAACCTGGGTCCTCTGCAAGAGCAGTTGGTGATCTTAACCACTGAGCCATCTCTCCAGCCCCCTAATGTTCTTTTCAAGAGCTCTTCCAAATCCTATTAAAAATGCCTGACAAGCCAGGCGTGGTGGCACATGCCTTTAATCCCAGCACTGGGGAGGCAGAGGCAGGCGGATCTTTGTGAGTTCAAGGCCAGCCTGGTCTACAGAGTGAGTTCCAGGATAGGTGGAGCTACAGGGAGACCCTGTCTCAAAAAGACGAAACAAAACAAAAACACCTGACAATTTCTCACATTTCTCAGCTTGTTCTTAATGCACAAAATTTCAATCAGTGCACATTCCTGAGTTCCCACCCTGTGCTGCATCCATAAACCCTGGGCATCATCATAAGCACAAGGCATAAGCATGGTGAGGATCCATTCTTCATATTTCCACTGAAGTTTGACTTGAAATCTTTGATTAAATCTTGCTGTACATGGTCTTAAAAGCTGCTTTATGCTGGGTTGTGGTGGTGCACGCCTTTAAATCCTGGCACTCCGGGAGGCAGAGGCAAGGTGGGATTCTGCTGGTGGAAGTTCCAGGCCAAGCCTGGTCTACAGAGTGAGTTCCCAGGACAGCTGGGGCCTAACAGGGAGACCCTGTCTCAAGAAGAAACAAAAAAAAAAAAAAAAAAGCTGGCCTTTTTTTAAATTTTTTCTTGCCTCTGAATCATTGGAAATTGTTGGCACACACCACAATTGATCATTGGAAAGATTGGCAACAACCATCACAGTTGAAAATTCATTGAAAATGTTTGGTTACAACCATCCCACAATTGGAATCATTATCATTTGGATGATTGGCAACCCATCCACAATTGAAACATTGGAAATATGATTGGCACAACCATCCCCACAGTTTGAATCATGAAAATGATTGGTACAACCATCCACAATTGATCATTTGGAATGAAAAATTGGCACACCATCCCACCATTTTGGATCATTGAAATGATTGGGTAACAAACACCAGATCCACAAAAGTTTGAAAAAAATCAATTGGTAAATGATTGCAAACAACCATTCCACAATTGGGATCATTGAAATTATTTGGCACAACCATTCTACAGTTGATCAATATGGATGATTGGGGCATACCCATCCACAGTTGATCATTGAAATGATTGGCACACCATCCACAATTGATCATTGGAATGATTGGCACACCATCCACAGTTGATCATTGAAATGATTGGCACACCATCCACAGTTGATCATTGGAATGATTGGCACACCATCCACAATTGATCATTGGAATGATTGGCACACCATCCACAGTTGATCATTGGAATGATTGGCACACCATCCACAGTTGATCATTGGAATGATTGGCACACCATCCACAGTTGATCATTGAAATGATTGGCACACCATCCACAATTGATCATTGGAATGATTGGCACACCATCCACAGTTGATCATTGAAATGATTGGCACACCATCCACAATTGATCATTGGAATGATTGGCACACCATCCACAGTTGATCATTGGAATGATTGGCACACCATCCACAGTTGATCATTGGAATGATTGGCACACCATCCACAATTGATCATTGGAACGATTGGCACACCATCCACGATTGCCAATTAATCTCTCCCAAATCCTTTTACCACTTTACAGAGAATTTCAGCATCTCTCATAGCATCAAACTGGGATTGTTCCTTGAGTGCCCCCAGAGTCACTATAGCACTGGCAGGTTCAGCAGCTCCTTCTCCAGAACCAAGAGAAGGTGGAGGTAGTGGTCCACTGAGCTCACACTTTGCTGAGGGTGAGGCAGGCCAAAATGTATCCGTGGTATTAAAGAACTAGGAGACCCTTGACCTTTATGATTAGAGTGAAGGTAACTGGGCCAAGACACACATTGAAGTAGAGTGTGGAAGGAGTGGGAGGAGAGGAAATGGTGAATACACACTCATTTGCACAAGGGAAGAAAGTAGATTAAACCTGGGGGTCAGAGTGTGTTAAAAGTTTTGTTTGCGCCTCAGGGTGTGGTATACGTGCATACTTTAGAGTAATGTAAAATTAAAGGGAATAAAGCCGGGTGTGGTGTCTCACCCTTTAATCCCAGCACTCGGGAGGCAGAGGCAGGTGGATCTCTCTGAGTTCAAGGCCCACCTGGTCTAGAGTGAGCTCTAGGCCAGCTGGGACTAATGGGAGACACTGTCTCAAAAATAACAACAACAAAAAAATTTTGTTTGTACCAAGTGGCAAAGTAGGAATTGAAACCTGTGTGAGAATTAGTTGAAGGAATGAATAGGACATTGATTACAGGAGATCGTGCCAATGCAAAGATTATGTATTGACTGGACTGAAGTCACAAGTACAGAGGAGGACGTATTTCTGGGTCGGGAGAAGACATCTTTCTTGAATAGTAGTATCCTAAATTTCCCTGAAAATGAGTTTGTATACTATTTCTACTACTAGATCCAATTTCCATAGGAAAACCCATACTGTTACTTTTAAGTTGAGTTTTTTTATTCTCTCTTCTTTTATTGAACTTCTGCACACTTCTTAATGGTGGCCCATGCCTTTAATCCTAGCACTTGGGAGGCAGAGGCAGGCAGATCTTTGTGAGTTCAAGGCCAGCCTGGTCTTCAGAATGAGTTCCAGGACAGCTGGGGCTATAGGGAGACCCTGTCTCAAAAAGACCAAAAAAAAAAAAAAAAAAATTTAGGCCCATTGCCCCCTTCCGTGCCCCCCACCACTCCAGAGATGGCACATCCTGCCAGTCATGTCTTGCATCTTTTTCTCAGTCCTTTTTAAAATCTTTGGATGCAGATGTTTACTGTTTGGGATAGAAGTTTACTGTTTCTGTCAGTTCTTTGAACAAGTCTTTTGTTGTTGTTGTTATTGTTGTTCCCTTTATTTTTTTGTCTTTTTGAGACAGGGTCTCCCTGTAGCTCCGGCTGTCCTGGGACTTGCTCTGTAGACCAGGCTGGCCTTGAATTCAGAGATCCGCCTGCCTCTGCCTCCCAAGTGCTAGGATTAAAGGGGTGAGACACCACAATTGGCTTTGTTCCCTTTAATTTTACATTACTACAAAGTATGCATGTATACACTCCACACATAGACTCAGATTATGACATCTGAAAATAAACTATAGGTTAAGTCCAACACATGTTTAGGGATTCACTTTTTACAGTAGAGTTGCTTGCAACTCACAGGTGCCAGCTGGCTACAGAAATATTCACTCTGCAGCCGAATCTGGGAAGCTGGTTGCCTCTCACATTCAGGCTGGAGGGCTGATGGCTCTCCCTTAAAGCCTGTGTCAGTTAATAACTTCACAAGTCAGGGGGCTAATGACCCCCAGAACTCCAATTCAGAGTTGATAGGTGTCCTCCAGTCTGATGGACTTACTATTACACACACATGAAATAACAGACCAGGGATCCTGTTAGATGGTAAAGGTGATGAAGAATCAATTTATTGTTATGCAGCAAGTCACTTACATAGGCAGAACATCAGCAGTCAATCCCACAGCGCCTGTATGCATCACGCATTGCTCTCACCTATGGGGTGGGCAACTAAGATGCCTTTGGCCACGTGTGACCTGCATTCACCTACACCAGAATGCTAAAATTAGTGTGTGTGGCTGTTCTTCAGTCTGTTGACTGCTGATGGATAGAAACATTATTTCTCAAATGATGAAAATGGGCTAAAATGAATGAGGTGTTTGGCAGGATCTAAATGTACCAGAAGCCATTGCTTCATATAGTTGATGAATTGTTTGCTATTTTAATTATATCTCAGTAAAACTATATTCTGGGGGCTGGAGAGATGGCCTAGTGGTTAAGAGCGCCGACCGCTCTTACAGAGGACCCAGGTTCGATCCCCAGCACCCACATGGCGGCCGAGAACCGTCTGAAACTCCAATTCCAGGAGAACTCCAGTTCCAGGGGAATCCGACACCCTCTTCTGACCTCCGCGGCATTGCACGACACAGGTGCACAAACTTGCATGCAGACAGTACATTCATACACATACAGAAATAAATAAAATTAATAAAAAAATTTTTTTTTAAAAAACAACACTATATTCTGTGACTTGTTGTTGTTGTTTTCCTTTTGAGACAGGGTCTCTCTGGAGTCCCAGCTGGCCTAGAACTCACTATGTAGACCAAGCCGGCCTTGAACTCAAAGACATCCACAAGCCTCTTCCTGCAGAGTGCTGGGATTAAGGTGCACCACCATGCCTGGCTTCAGTGAAATTTTAGAAGGAAGCTAAGCTTAGATTTGTCTTAGTTCTCATTTCTACCAAGAAATATTTGGAGTGAAAGGACAGCATAGGGGTTGGAGAGATGGCTTAGCAGTCAAGAACACTTCAGAAGATCTTCCAAAGGATCCAGGTTTGATTCCCAGCTCCCACATAGCGGCTAACAACCATCTGTAACTCTAGTTCTAGGGGGCCTGACACCCTTTTCTGGCCTCTGCAGGGCATTTCACCCAGGTGGTGCACCTATATACATGCAAGCAAAATGCTCATACACATAAAATAATATTTTTAAGGAATAGAACAGTGTATTGATGTCCTCGATGATGGAGTCTCAAAGCAGTTTTTGAGCTTTTTCCCAAGTGGGGCTGAAGAAGGGGATAGGACCTAACTTATCTCTGAGGAAACTGCTGGACCATCCTCTTCCTGGTACTTGCTGTCCTGTTCTCCATTGCTCCCTTCCCCACAATGGCTGCTACCTGTTTCTGTCTCCTGGGTCTTTGAACTTCCAGAGTTGAGTTATGTGTTTCTCCCTACTTTCTTTACCTGTTGTAGTAATAAAACACCCTGAGAAAGCAACTTAAAGGAGAAACAGTTCATTTGGAAGACAGCCAAGGGCACAGTCCATTCTGGTGGGGAGGCAAAGGGAGCAGGAGGCTGAAGCAGCTGGTCATGTCTCATCCACAGTCAGAAAGTGTGGTGTGACTCATGCACGCTGCTGCTTGGCTCCCTCTCTGCATTCACAAGTCCAGGGTCCCAGCCAGGGAGTAGCTCCACCCACGGTCGGCAGGCCTCCTTACCTCACAAAATAAAATCAAGATAATCCGCACATATGTGCTCAGAGGCCCGTCCTGAGTGGTTCTAGGTTCTAACCATGTGACTGTTACACTAACAGTACATCGTACCCTGTCATACCTTTGTTCTTATATGTATCGACTTTTTTCCCAGTTATTTTTAACTGATTTGCCATGTGTACAGCTATCTTCTTTGGAAACTATGAAAAATACTTGTTTTCATTTTTATGCAATAATGCTGTAACAATAAATAATAAAGTTAAGAAAATAGACTGTTGAATCATTTTAAGAAAAGCCTAGAAAATTCTTGTCTTTTTAAGAATAACAAATGAGTCAAATCCCCTTAAGAAGAAGCTTTGATCTCTCAATCCTTTTGCTTTGAAAGCACCTGTGAAGTAGTTCCTCTCCTGTGAGGGAACAGCTGTGAAAGGAAGGAGCGGTCAAGCATTGGCTGCCTCTCCCCAGACCCCCACCCCACGCCCTGGTTTTCCTTGAAGATTAAAATGTCATGGAGTTGGCAGCATGTTTTTGTAGCCCAGTGATCAAATGCTCATCTCAGGAAAGAACTGCAGCATTGCCTTGGGTTTTTATTTTATCAAGATAAATTGTGATACGTTCAGGAAAAGCAAAGTAGGAGTTCTTGCTGGAACCTTTTTGAGATATCCCAATGAGCTGGCAGCATCCCTTGGATGTAGTGACAGTCATCTTTCATAGCAGAGTCACTTGTTTTTCTCTCTCCAAGTCCTGTGCTGGATAGCTTTAGTATCATCTTGACACACCTGGTTGAAGTTGTGTCAGTTGGGGATTGCTTCCATTGGACTGGCCTGTGGTCATGTCTAGGGTATTTTCTTGATTGTTGAGTAATGTGGGAGGACCCAGCCCACTGTGGACCATGCAACCTCTTGGTAGATTGTCCTTATTTTGTAAGAAAGCAGGCTGAGCATGGGCCAGGGGATCAACCTAGTAAACAGCGGTTCCATGACCTGTGCTTCAGCTCCTGCTTCAATTCCTGCCCTGAGTTATACTACCTTGGGCTACTTCAGTGATGAACTGTGACCCAGGAGATTTGAGCCGAATAAACCCTTTCCTCCCCAAGTTGGTATTGATCAGCATGTTTTTTCCACAGCAGTTGAAGGAAAATTAGAACAAGTTCCATCAAGAAAAAAGCCCTTTGTGCCTGTTGGGCTAACTCTACAGAATTCTGGGTATGAGCACCAATGTCATATTTATCAGGCAAACACTAGATGATAATAGAAGGGTTTTGTAAGGACTTGAGATACGTTTTCCCCTTTTGGTAAGTAAATCATAATTTTAGTGTTTTAAGTATCCTATACGACTTTTTGTTTAGGTTTACATTGGTTTTAATGTTGATTATATAGAATGGATTGAGAATAAATCTGCCTTCCTTGAGGCTGTAACTAGATGATCATCAGCCACAGGCCACAAAGCCCAGCCGACAGAACGAATGTGTTTACATCTATAATGATAACCAGTAGTTTTTGAGGTCAGTGCTCTGCACCCACTTCTGAGGTGATTTGATTTGATTTTCTGCCTTAATTGAGGGTGTGACTGGAATCTGATCCAAAATTCTTGTCTTTGAATGTTTAGATGCAGTTTATGAATGTGTTTGAACACTGGTCATTAAGATTGGCATTTGGGGAGGCAAGGACCACCATGCACATACCAGGGTGATGTGTGGAGGCTGCTGTTTCTCTCCACTTTGTTCCTATGATACCTGAGTTTTAAAATAAATGTTGCTTTTATTATCTTAAAAAGTATTTTTAAGGGCTGGTGAGATGGCTCAGTGGTTAAGAGCACCGACTGTTCTTGCAGAGGACCCAGGTTTGATTCCCAGCACCAACATGGTGGCTAAGAACCATCTTTAAGTCGAGTGTGGTAGCGCACACTTTAATCCCAGCACTCAGGAGGCAGAGGCAGGAGGATCTCTGTGAGTTCAAGGCCAGCCTGGTCTACAGAGTAAGTTCCAGGCCAGCTGGGGTTATAGGGAGACCCTGTCTCAAGAAAAAAAAGAACTTTTAAAAGTATGATTGAATATTCATTAATTCATCATTAACAAATCCCTAAGTAGCTTGGTAATTCAAGTTCTTTGAAAGAGCATGTTTTTGGTTTTTTTTAATATACAATTCCGTCTTTGTTACCATTATTACATGTCTTACTGATCTGTGTCCTCGTTTTCTGAAACACCTCATTTTAGATCGATTGTCTTTGATTTCCTTGAGTAGGCAGAATTCTAAATTTACATAAATCTGAATTGTAATTTCATATTTTTTGAATGTTATTTATTTTCTTTTGCTTTACTTTTATTTTGTGTGTCTGCATGTGTTGCATGCATACATGCAAGTGCACCAGTGTTCTGCAGTGCCCTAGGAGGACAGAAGGGGGCATTGGATCAGCTGGGTCTGTGGTTAAGTACCATCGTTAGCTGCCATGTGGGTGTAATTTCATATTTTTTTTTCAAGTGTATGAATGTACTGTCTGCATGTAGGTTTGTGCACCCATGCAGTGCACGCCAAGGAGGTCAGAAGAGGGTGCCGGATTCCCCTGGAACTGGAGTTCTCCTGGAATTGGAGTTACAGACGGTTCTCAGCCCCCATGTGGGTGTTGGGGATCGAACCCGGGTCCTCTGCAAGAGCAGTTGGCACTCTTAACTGCTAGGCCATCTCTCCAGCCCCCGTAATTTCATATTTTTAAAGGGAAAGATAGGCTACTTTTTTTCAAGTAAGCTAAATTTTAGCATTTGTTTAGTGTTAGTAGCTTAATATGCCTTGTCAATTGAATAAGTAAAATTACTCCTAAGAGAATTACCAATTAAGTTTATATTGATGTGACTACAGAATGATGTCATTTTACCTGAGACCTGACTGTTGGGAGCTGTGTGAGAAGCCATGGCATTAGGTGTGGGAAGGTGGTACCAGGGCTCAGCAGGTGTGAAGAAAGGTACGGGCAGGCCTCCGACAGGTGCTGGCGTGATATTCCAAGGGTTATAGAAAGGGACTATAACAAGTACCTTTATTCTAGTCAGTCAAAGGTGTGATAGTGGGGCCATTCTGAAACTAATTTGTATTTCAGTAAATTAGTAGAAATATTCATATTAAGTCAGCATAGTCTAGTGAGTTGATAGAATCGGTGCCATGTTATTTGCAATGTTAAATACAGGAATAGACTGAGGATTGTTGCTCAGTGGTAGAGCATTTGCTTACCATGTGCGAAACTCAGGGTTCAGTTGTTAGCAACACCAAAAAGAAAATAAATAAAAAATCTCACAGATTTGGGTTTCCAGGTGACTGGATACATTAATATTGAACAGAAGAGAATTTTAAAATTAATGAGCTTAAGCCGGGCGTGGTGGCGCACGCCTTTAATCCTAGCACTTGGGAGGCAGAGGCAGGCGGATCTTTGTAAGTTCAAGGCCAGCCTGGTCTACAGAGTGAATTCCAGGACAGCTGGGGCTACAGGGAGACCCTGTCTTGAAAAGACAAAAAAAAAAAAAAATTAATGAGCTTATCATAATGGTGTGTGATGTTAAAAGTGTGAACAGTGTATGGGTACTTGTATAGGTAGACCATGCAGATCCTGACTTCAAAAGTATTTGTAGTAAAAAGACATGTCCAGGTTGTCAAGATGGCTCAGTGGGTAAAAGGGCTTCTGCCAAACCTGACCTCCACACGTGTGACATAACACACACACACACACACACACACACAAATGAATCTAATAATTTTTTTGAAAGAACTATCAAATTTGATTAAATAAACTCTGCAGTCACTATCAATTTAGACATTGAGTAGACTTAATTAGTCACGTGTCTTCCACTGTAGCCATCAGTGGCTTCACAAGCTGATTTGTAATTCTGTGTTTGAAACTTAGATGCTGTAATTCCAAACGGCATCACAGATGTATGTAATTTTGGAATTTTCCATGTAGAAATTTCCATAAATGGAAAATTTGACAATGAAACAATAAAATTCATACCTTTTGCGAGGAATAGAGGGGATTTTGTTTGTTTTGTTTTTTTGCCTTTTTGAGACAGGGTCTCTTTGTAGCCCCAGCTGGCCTGGAACTTAGCATGTGGACCAGACTGATGTGGAACTCAGAGAGATCCACCTACCTCTGCCTCCCGAGTGCTGTGATTAAAGGCATGTGGCACCATGCCCAGCTAGGAATAGAGTTTTTAGAAGTTTACAAAATTAAGCCGGGCATGGTGGCACATGCCTTTAATCCCAGCACTCAGGAGGCAGAGGCAGGTGGATCTCTATGAGTTCAAGGCCAGCCTGGTCTACAGAGTGAGTTCTAGGCCAGCTGAGGCCACAGGGACACCCTGTCTCAAAAAGATTTAAAAAAAATGTTTACATAAGTTGTACACAATTTAAGTTTGTTCTCTTGTGTTTCTTGTTGTGTTTGTTTTGTGTCTTTTTGAGGCAGGTATGAAACTCCAGCTTTTCTGCTCTGCTTCTAAGCACTGGGGTAGCAGTCATGGGCCACATGCACATCCCTTTTTGCTGTTTTTCAGTGTCATTGTAGGAAAGAATAAAGAGCAAAGGGTGGTGTGTCTTTCTAGATAAGACAATGACATCTCAAGTTTTGCATGCATGTGGAGGTCAGAGGACCACCCTCTGTTATTAGTCCTCCCTTACCTTCACCTCGTTTGATTCAGGGTCTTGTTTACTTCTGCATGTGCCAGGCTAGCTGGCCCACAAGTTTCTGCCAGTTTTCCGTGTCCCATTTCCCATTATGAGTGCACTGGAGTTACACATGCTGAGCCTGGCTTTTTCCATAGGTTTGGGGGTTTGGGGGTTCCAGGGTTTGTGGGTCTTCGAGCTCAGGTCGACAGGCATGTGTGGCAAGTATGTCACTCACTGAGCTAGCTCCCCAACCTGAAATCTCATGTTTTTATTTGTTAAATCTTTTGGGCTTTCCATTCCAAAATAATCTTACTATAAAAGTTTAAATTGTCAAACATCACAGAAAATACAGGCATAATTTTTAAAGCTTCATTTGAAAGACCCACTACTTTATGTACAGAAGAGTTGAGGTCACCCACCAGTGCTGTTGATGCTTTCCTTTGCTTTCTCACTCACTGCTCTTTACTTTTCTATTTGTATTAAACTTGAAACATACTCAAACTTACTGTTTGCCCTCCAGAAGATGATATAGTTCTCTGTGGCAGTGACAACTTAGAAAAGTGGTTTGAGCCCCAAGTTTTAAAAATCCAAGATTGACCAACTAGGTCTGAAGATGGTCTTCTTGCAGGCAGAGCATCATATTCAAGAGACAGAGTGTGTGTATGTATGTTATGTGGTCTCTTCAGATCTTTCTCTCTTTATAAAGTTATGAGTGTTCAATCACAGTATCCTGATGTAATCTCAGTCACCTCCAAAGGCTGCCTCTACACATTGCAGTTGGATTGAATTTCCACCCTCTTATACCTCACGGTGGAGATTTCATTTCGCTGTGAATTTCAGAGTGGACAAACCATATTCAAACCACTTGTTCCGTGAACATGTTGTACAAAGAGGGCCTGTTCATACATTATGTTTCAGAATACATACTTTAACATTAGGTAGTACAAAGTATTTGGTGTATGGCTAATTTTGATTAGCATTTTTTTTTTCTTTGCAGTGGATGAAGGCCGCAGCAAGGAACCTGACCGACTACGAGTATTTCACAAAAAATCTGTCATGCCCTACGGTGTTTATAAGAATCACCAGAAAGACTCAAATGAGGAGGCCACTGTGCTGCAGTACGCAAGCCTGGTGGGACAGAAGTGCTCTGAGAGGATGCTGCTGTTCAGAAACTGAAGGCCTGCATCTCAACATCAGGCTCTGGGGTGCTCCCTGTATAGAACAGCCTATGCCTCCCGTACTGCCCCGTCCACCAAGTACACTTTTCATTGTGATGGTCTTAGAGCTTTTCTAAAATATTTTGTGGCATTATATTTGTGAGAATTTTGTGGTTAATACAAAGATTTAAAAAAATGTCATGACCTAGCCCCATAATTGGGATTTGCCATTTTGGAGTTTCATTCTGGAGCAAGATGTGTTAAATATCTCCAGTAAGTATTTTGGGAAGGAAACTAAGAAGTGAATCTAAGTGATTTCAACACAGTTATGCTGTTTTTATTCTACCAGAGGAATTCTGACAGGCTGTTCACTCAGAACCATTCAAGGAATTAGTGTTTGCTGGGAAACCTCAAGTGTGGGGACAAAGAGGATGGCATGTTTCATTTCCAGGAAATGTATCTTCTCTACAGAGTAAAACTTTTGCCACTTGGTGTTTAATGTTAAACTACTGCCACTGCTATGTTGTGTAGTTTAATAGAGAATTTGAACATACAAACATGACAAAGATGCTATGTTCACATGGGGTGTCTGTTCATCCAGGACAGTCCAGCTCACATCTGTTATCTTAGCATAACTGTTTTCCCTAAAGTAATTGTTGCTAGTGATCCTGTGTGCTCCCAGAAATGTCCCAGTTTAGATGATAAAATATGCAGTGACTTTAGAGGTATTTGTTCAGTTTCTTAAAAATCTAAGAAATGTGTTTTAAAGAATAGTTAACTCCTCATCTGAAATTCATCCAAAGAACAGAGCTCTGTACCAGCTTTTCATTCCTTGGAACCTGGGACAGTTGTCTTGGTTAGAGATGGAAGGTGGTTAGTACTTAACATCTCCTACAGCTATGCCACAAGTCATGGTGGGGCCTTCTAACCTCTACCTTTCTGTTTTGACCCTCTGTGTCACAGAGTAGGTGCCACCATTAGCTGATCAAGATAGAGGCTATCCTTTCTTAGCACATCCAGGTAGAGGCTATCCATTCTTAGCACATCCAGGTAGAGGCTATCCATTCTTAGCACATCCAGGTAGAGGCTATCCATTCTTAGCACATCCAGGTCGAGGCTAGCCACTCCTCTCTCTGGCTTCGTTGGGAGCTTTCCTCCAATACCAAATGCCTGCTGTCAAGGTGATGGGCTGCCAGCTGGTAGAGAAGCACAATGGCACAGCACGCTTGTTACTCTGGAGCCTGCTAGGGACAGGAGGAACAGAGGAGGGGTCTGTTGCTTGTGCTCGTCCTCAGCTGGCCTTTCTGCTGCCACCTGCTCGCCACCAGCCCTTCTCAGGTCCACTTGCCCACTTTTCCAGATTTCTGTTATTTTTAAACCATTTTATAACATTTAGTAGTTTAAGTCCCAATACTCATTTCCCGGAAATGTACTACACTTCAATAAAGCATTTACTAGTTATCTTCAGCTAATGACAATAAAAAAAACCATAAAAGATTTAAAAATTACAACATTCATATAAACTCTATGCATTGTGTGTCCACTTGTGTGTAGATGTACTGCAGTGTGACACGTTCTTTGCTGATCTGGAATAGGGGATGGAAAAAAGACATTTTCTCTGGCCGTCAAAATCCTATGTTCTTCTGGAGTTTTGACCTACAAAATAGTCTCCTGAGAACTTTTAAAAGAGTTGGTTTGGAACTGTCTTCAGAATCTTTCCCCCTCTACAATGATGACAGCTTTAATTTCTACTTTAAAATAAAAACAATAAGCAACTAAAATACTAAGAAAAGATACATGAGAAAGAGAAGTAGTGTGTGAAGAAGCTGTGTGGTGTGAAGAAGCTGTGTGGTGTGAAGAAGCTGTGTGGTATGAAGAAGCAGGGTGGTATGAAGAAGTGATGTGGTGTGAAGAAGTGATGTGGTGTGAAGAAGTGATGTGGTGTGAAGAAGCCAAGCTATGTGGTGTGAAGAAGTGATGAGAAGAAGTGATGTGGTGTGAAGTGATGTGGTGTGAAGAAGTGATGTGAAGAAGCCAAGCCCTCACACCACACATCACTCTAATCCAAAGCAGCTCACATGTTCTTCACTGCTCCGTTCCCTCGGGGTAATTTGTGGATATGTGGGTATGAAAATTTTCAAGATGAGTTGCAGAAGGTGTGCTGGGTAATTAAATAGAATGGTGGCCAGGCTGCACTGCACCCCACTTTCCCTTTGTGGATGGTGCATAAGTGGTCCTCAGAGATGGAAAGAAAACCAGCCCCAAATCTTACCTCAGCTCTTCGAGTTCTTCTTTCAGCATTGAGAGGGAAGCAATTCATTGTCCCTGGCTGCACTGATATGCTGAGTCTTGAGTGGCTCCAGTGAAGCTTCACAGCAACATGGAAGCACACAGTGATTTTTTTTTAATAATATGCCATCTCAGGAATCTAGACGCCTTCAGAGATGAGTACTTGGGGCTGAGGAGACAGCTCAGTTAGTAAAGTGCTTACCTGGGAAGCATGTAGATGTGAGTTCAGTTCCTCATAACCCACATAAAAATGCAGGTACAGGTGGGGGCGAAGACAGAAGGGTCCCTCGGGCTCCCTGGCCAGCAGCCTAGCCTAGTGGGTGAGCTCCAACCCAATGAGAGAGATGCTGTTTCAGAAGAGGTGGCCTGCATGTCTAGAATGACACCCAGTGTTGTCCTCTGGCCTCCGTACACATGCACCTTGACACATGTACACACAAGCACACTAAAAAGTGCATTCTTTTTTGAGCTCCTGTTGAGTGTCTACAGTGGACTAAGATAGGACAATCAAGGGAAGTACCCCAACTCTGCATTTTCCAAACAGTGTAGCTGTGATACCTGATTTTGTGTTAGTGGCTTTCATATAAAGAAAGACACATGGGAACATTTCAGGAAAGTTACATCTTCTCCCGGGGGGAGGTTTTCGGTTTGCAGTCTGTACTTTAGGCCCCTTCTGAGATTTCAGGTAGATTCACACCTCCCTCCCTGCCCGGCAGCACAGATGTCATTTTGATTTCCCATGTATCGTTTTTACTTAAATTATTTCAGTTCTCTGAGATTTTGTTATTTTTGTCATATGTAATCTGAGCACTTTTTATATTCTAAGATATAGAAGCTATATTATCAGATGAATATATTATTCATTGGATTGAAATTATTTAGAAAAAAAATTATGTTTTCTTTCAAGCAGTCTATCCTGTTTTTAACCATTTGCAAATGCCAGTTTCGTGTGGTTTCTTAGCATATCTCAATTATTATGTAGAAGAACCTTCCCAGGTTTCTGAACAGTAGTTTGGCTTATAAATATTGTACTATTTTGGGATGAATAAATGTGAGAGAGAATATGAACACTTAACCAAATGTATCTCTTGTGGCTGGCTCAAAAGAAAGAAATGACGTGGAAACTATTGGAATGTGTTTGAATTACAAGTTATTCAGAAGTGTTTTCCCTTCCCAAGGGAAACCAGTGATCATAAATCTGATTGCATGTGATATTTTTGTCCTTCCCTTGTATATGCTTTTTAAATAATCCATTTGATAAGTCTGAATGGAAAAAAATAAAGCTGTTTCTATCTGCAGTGGCTCTTGTCAGTCATTACTTAAAAATACATATATGCCTGTACTGCATAAGCCAGGCATGGTGGCACACGCCTGTAGTCTCAGGACTCGGGAGGTGAAGGCAGGAAGATAAAGTTCAAGATCATCTTTGTCTGTATAGCAAGATTTAGGCCAGCCTGGGATACATGAAGCCCTATCTCAAAAAAAAAAAAAATGAGTGTGTGTGTGTGTGTGTGTGTGTGTGTGTTAGTTAACATTTTACTTGTAGTGAAAATGTAGGCTTTGTGAATTATAAAATTTAATTTTCAATAACTATTCTAGACCACTGAGTTTATAAATCCAAGTGTGGGGTGAACAGGGTGAATTCTTTTGGGGAGAGTAAAGTCTTCCTTTAAGCAAATATCTATAATTTCATAATGTAAATCAGGAAATAGAGAAATATATTATTTTTTAATCCTGAGGATTTTCTAAAGTTTACAGGAATATTTTCAAAAATATAAGACACAAGTGAATTTAGTTCACAGTATGCTGATGGGACACATTTATAAATGTTTTGTCATTTCATATAACACAGAGGAACCCAGATTGGTGATAAAAATGAACCCTATTTTCAAGAGATTTAAGTATTGGTTTTAATTCCCACAGGCTTTTTTTTTTCTACAATGGTCATAGTTTTATTATTTTTCAGATTTGAATGTGAGTGTTTACCAGAAAACCTTTAGTAAATACAGGGAAGGGTACTGAAGAAAAGTCATCACTTTTCATCACTTCCTAACATTGATGTTTTAGTGTGTATTTCTTTCAAGTTGTGTGTTTATGTTTGCACATATGTGCACGAGTATGTTATTTTTGAAAAAATACTGGGCTAATACCATGTATATATTTTTTACCTTTTTATTATGAGTATCTTAACTGAACAGGAAAATAGAATGATTATGATACTTGTGTAATGTTCCAGTGTGTATGCTACATTCTTAAAAAGAAGGCTGGACTTTGAGCCCTTTTTACAAGTGGTAGTAATTATAATTAACCAATATTACTAGCTTTTTGGTTATTGTTGATACTTTTTTCTTTTTGGGTGGGGAGGTCTTCTTAAGACAGGGTCTCCCTATAGCCCCAGCTAGCCTGGAACTTAGTATGTAGACCAGGCTGGCCTTGAACTCACAGAAATCTGCCTGCCTCTGCCTCCTAAATGCTGGGATTAAAGGTGTACACCACCATGCCCAGCAATATTTATTTATTCTTTTTCTTTTTAAAGAAAAAATCAGTTTGGGTTTTAGAAGATAAAATGACCAACATTCCATATATATTATCCAAACAAGATAAAAATTACAAATATGAATTTATTTCTGTAGTGCTGGGGATCCAGTCCAGGGCCTCATGCATGCTACAATCCACTCCACCAGTGAGCTCCATAAAGTGGACAGTGGCCTCCAGCCCACATATTATGCGGTTCCCAACATGTAGTTAACAAACAGCATTCTGGCCCCTTCTCACTGTATCAGCCTAAGTGGGGAAACTGGGGGGGAGGGGGGTTGTTTTTGTTTGTTTTTTCAAAGCCAATTTTAATTGAAGCGTTGTGCATTTCATACAAAATTTCCAATCAAACCTAGGGAAAATGTTTTTTTAAAAACATTTATTCCTTGACAATCTCATACATGCGCAGAGTGTATTTTGATCATATTTACCCCCCACCTCCATCCATTACCCTCTTTTATTCACCTCCTACAACGTTTGTTTTTTCACCTATTCTTAGCAACACTTGGGGCCTCTGAAATTTATATACAATATTGAAATCCTTAGCTTCACCATGAAGTTGGGACCCATGGCAGGTAATTAGATCACAGGGGCAAAGCCATTACAAATTCAATTAGTTTCTTGTAGAAGCGCCCATAGGGAGTTTCCTTATCCTTCCATCATGGAAGGACATAGCAAGAAACCAGTATCTATGACCAGAAAGTGTGCCCTCAGGAAAATACCAAGTCTCCTAACACCTTGATCTTGAACTTCCCAAGACTCCAGAACTCAGGAATGAGTATTTGTGGTCTAAAAGCCAATCTCTGTATTGCTTGTCTACAGCAGCCTGAACAGACCCCAGCATTGTTCCCACCCCTCCTCTCCAGCTCCCTATGCATCTCACTGGGTGCTACGTTTTCCCCCTTACCTGAAATCTCAGAAAATATACACTTTTTAGAGCCTCATGCCTCTCTCACTGTCTTTATGCTAGATATTTCCTGGGAGACATGTACTACTGTTTTAAGTTTGCATAAAGTTCCAGTGCAATGCCTTAACTTAAAAGCTTAGGTTTAAAACAAGTGGGGGCTGGAGAGATGGTTCAGCACTTAAGAGCACTAGCTGCCCTTGCAGAGGACCCAGGTTGGATTCCCAGCACCCACATGGCAGCTAACAACTGTCCGTAACTCCAGTTCCTGGGGGATCTGACACCTTCCTCTGACCTCCTTAGGCATTGCACAACATAGGTGCACTTACACACAGCAGGCAATACAGTCATTTACACCAAATAATAATAATAATATTTTTAAAAACACGGTTCAGAATTACTGATCCCTTCAAAAGCAAAGGTCTTTAAATGGAGCTGACAGGAATGAGTAGCCATGTCACTATTACAACTGAGCTGAGCTTTGTGGTTTGTTAATACATTGGCTGTGTGGAGGTTTAACTGAGTAAATTAGTTGTCAGGGTGTCTTCCCTCTTTTCAGAAAATATTGTCCCATTAACTCTTTTTTTTTTCTCCCCCTGTAGCTCTAGCTGTCCTGGAACTCACTCTGTGCACCAGGCTGGCCTTGAACTCACAGAGATCTGCTGCCTCTGCCTCCCAAGTGCTATGATTAAAGGTGTGTGCCACCACACCCAGCCTGTCCCATTAACTCTTGCAATGAGACAGAGAATTAAAGTTGCCACCTGGTTTCCAAAATACTATTTTTTAACAAAATTCTGTGCAAGTGCACCACATGCTCTGTGTTGTGCACCTGGAGGTCAGAGGAGACAGCCTTTGGGAGGCAGAGTCTCAAGGCTAGCTATCCCACAAGCTTCTGGGTACTTTTCCAGTCTCTATCCTCTCATCTCAAAGGAGTGCTGGGATTACAGATGTGCACCACTGCATCTGTCTCGTTCACATGGGTTACGTGGATCAAACTCGGGTCATCAGGCTTGCACAGCAAATGCTTTGACCTACTGAGCCATCTTGCTGCTGTCTCCAAACTATTCATTTTTAGAGCTTGGCATGTCTTCATTTGCAATCTGAGGAAGGAATGCCAAGTGAAAAGAGCCATTTCGAACACAGTCTAGCTAATCTGTCTGTGACAAGGCCTACGGCTTGGAACTGAGCACTGCGGCCACCTTACAGACAGAGGCGTACTTCACTTGTCTGCATACATAATGCAGACTATTTGTGACTAGCACAAATGTTTTTTGTTTATGAATCAAATGGTCATTAAAGTTTGATTAAATACAGTATGCAAAAAATGCTTTTTAAATTTTATTTTAATGTAACAGGCTAGAGACATTCACTCTAAGAAAAGGCACAAATGTTGTACTTGCATAATGTGACCGTGTCATCTTGGATTGAATTTTCCTCTGCACTTTAATTTTTTATGCTTGTCACTGTGAGCCACAGTCTTAAAATCATTTAATGTAGGCCCCCCTTTTTTTTTTAATTAGCGTTAAATGAGAACTCATGAATACTTCATGAAGTCCAATTCATCACACTTTGTTAATTCACTATTCAGGGAGTCTGAATAGCATCTCTCAACTAATGGGCCTTTTTGATCATGAAACAAGAAAAACAACATTTTAGGTTTGTCGATTCAGAGCTTAAGCCCTTACCTCAGTTATATAGAGACAGTTCTGTGTGCTTGTCCGCCATCTTTTAAAACATGGAGAGATGCCAGACTGGTTTGCAAGTTAACTGTTGCTGAGGAGTGTGTGTGTGTGTGTGTGTGTGTGTGTGTGTGTGTGTGTGTGTGTGTGTATGCATGTACATATACATGCATGCAGAGTCCAGAGGAGTAGATCAGGTGTCCTGCTTTATTCCTGTCTATCCGCCATACTCCTTTTGAGACAGGATCTCTCACTGGACCTGGAGTTTTACTGACAACACTGGAGCCATGGCTACTAACCAAAACTGTACTGAAGTCCTCAACACAGAGATCTTAGGGGGCTTAGCAGGAACTAAACTATTCTATTCGGACACGAAGAGGTTAGTGTAAGCACGTACTTCACCCGAAGGTGGTTACAACCCCCTTGAGCAGTGCTGGTGGTGGTGGGAGGTCAGAGGGTGGATGGAATGTGAGGAATGCTGTCTCCAGAAAGGAAGAGTGATTGTGGCTGGTCCCTCTGCTTTTCTGTCCTATCTTGAGACCCACATGTGACTTCTTTCACACAATTGCATTTATCCTCTTACTTAGAAGCCAGTGTAATACCCAGAGTGTGACCAAGGTGCAGTTGAGGCTTCCGACTACAGCAGCTGATGGCTGTGCTGGAAGTAACGTTTCTGCTAATGTCCTTTAGGGAAGATTTAGAAGTAAAGGAACCCAGTTTTAGAGGGAAAGTGGAGAGCAGCTGGCTTCATTGTAATAGCTTCTGTTGCTCCTGTCCAGGTAATGTGCCTTAAGGTATAGATTATAGTGGTGTGATTAGTATGTGATGAACTATGGACCTCGTGTATCTGTAGATGCTTCTCTAGCCTCTTCACCATCTGGAACATTGATAGAGTCTCCAAACGAGGGGCAGGTTCCCTCAGTAAAGTAGACACACATATGAAGACCTGAGCCAGGCATGGCACACACATACACCTGGAAAGTCACTGCTGAGGGTGGGGGTGGGGGCCAAGCAGGGACAGGGAGATTGCTGGGGCTTATTGGCAGCTATTCTACACAAATCGGTGAGTTTAGTGAGAGATCCTGTCTCAAACACGAAGTAGACAGTGACTAAGGAAAATGCCCGAGGTTGACCTCTGACCTCTTCGCACATGGACACATACATGTGTGTGTAGACACACACACACACACGCACATGTAAATGCAGTCAAGTTTTTTAAAAAAAATTTTAATTAACATATAAAAAACCCATGTTGCTGAAAAAGACTACGTACAAGTGCTTCCTTACTGGGTCACCTCTAGTGAACAGAAGAGCCAGCTACGTACAGTTGTTGGAGAGGCTGATGCTTTATAAATGTCTTATAGAGCCCTGTGCCTAGGGGCCCAGTGCTTTGGAGCTTTCCTTTCAGCTTACTAGTCCACCCCAGGTCTTGGGAGTGCCTTCCCTTTCTGAATAAATGGCCTCTCCGTGAGCCTTTGGACATTTTTTTTTTAATTTTATTTATTTTTTGCCGGGCATGGTGGCGCAAGCCTTTAATCCTAGCACTCGCTTGGGAGGCAGAGGCAGGCGGATCTTTGTGAGTTCAAGGCCAGCCTGGTCTACAGAGAGCTCCAGGACAGCTGGGGCTACAGGGAGACCCTGTCTCGAAAAGACAAAAAAAAATTATTTTATTTTCGTATGTGTATGAATGTACTGTCTGCATGTAGGTCTGTGCACCCGTGGCGTGCAATGCCACGGAGGTCAGAAGAGGGCGTCGGATTCTCCTGGAACTGGAGTTAAAGATGGTTCTCAGCCACCATGTGGGTGCTGGGGATCAAACCCAGGTCCCCTGCAAGAGCAGTTGGAGCTCTTGACCACTAGGCCATCTCTCCAGCCCCCTGGACATTCTTACTCTCTGAAGTCACGCATCCCCTCTACTGAACACACCTGTTTTCCTGGACATGAACTCGGAAAGGCATGGTTCCCCCCCCCCATCTCCCAGTTCCCAGAGGTCGCCAGCACTACAGCTCCCCTGCCCTCTTGTTTTCTCTTAAGCTCACAAAATCGTCCTTGAGCTTCCTTCTGAGTCCGTGGTTAAATACTTTTATTTACAAAGACTCTGTGAAAGGGAACCTTGGAATTACAGCCATGTTCTGCTGAAGACTGCATCCTTGGACTAACTTTAGTAAGTGTAAAACGAAGGAAGAATGTACATGGGTGGTCTAGACTAGAAAGACAAACCGGACTAGGTTCAAGTCCCACATCACTGACCACTGACCTTAGGCAGGAAGAAGATGGGAAAACCTCAGCTTCCTTGCCTGAAGAGTTGGGCAGCTGGTGGGAGTGGATGAGATTTCCCCCGTGCAGGAGGCTCAGCGTGGAGCCTTGTCACCTTGCCAGGAGTAGCTTCCAACCAGAAGGAAGAGTGGATTGTTAATTTCCTCATTGCTACAACAAAACACCTGACGAAAGCAACTCGTGTTTATTGGCTCCTGGTTTTACGGTAGGCCCTGGTCCATATGGTGGGGAAGGCTTCGGGGTGAGACCAGCCGCCCACACTGTGTCTTCGAACAGGAAGCAGGAACGGGACAGGAAGTGGGGCTGGGCTATGAACCCCCAATGCTCGCCCCTATTTCCTCTAGCAAGAGGTTCCAGCTCCTAAGAGTTCCCCAGCCTTCCAAACAGCCCTACCACCTGGGCACCGAGTAGTCTGATACATGAACTGAAGGGATACATTTTACATTTAAACCATAGCAAAGGACTGGTTTTTCTGTTTGCTTTCTTTTAATTTTATTCCATAGATGTAGGCCATAATATGTTTTAATTTTTTATATTTATCTATTAGGGGAGGGGAATTTACCTGCCATGGAGCATCTGTAGAGATCAGAAGACAACTTGGGAGACTGGACTCTCTTCCACAATGTGGGTCCCAGGGATTGAACTCAGATCACCAGCCTTGGCAACAAGCACATGTACCTGCTGAACTCTCTTGCCATCCTGTTAGTGTTTTGTTGTTTTTTTCTTTTCTTTTCAGGCACTGTATCTTGTAACCCAGGGTTGCCTTGAACTTATGTAGCCAAGAAGGATGGCTTTGAACTTTTTTGGTTTTTTTTTTTTTTTTTTTCTTTT
>VZQC01011034.1:3596177-3657323 GCA_009823505.1 Rhizomys pruinosus | reverse complement strand
CCCTTTTCTACTTGGCCTGGCAGTGCCTGGGAAGGAGCCTTGATCTTCCTCCCCAAATTATAACCAGAGCCACAAGAATAGCCCAGGACAATCAGGACAAATGCAGCCAGTCAGTGGAATCCCCTGTGACTCCTAGAAAGCTGATAAATTTAACAGAGAACTAGCCTATGTGAAATGAATAATTATTAATTTTTGTGTATGAGTGTATTGCCTATATGTAATTATACTGCCTTTTGCAATGCCCACAGAGATCAAAAGAGAGCATCAGATCCCCTGGAACTGGAATTATGGATGGTTGTTAGCCACCATGTGGGTGCTGGGAACTGAACCTGGGTCCTCGGTAAGAGCAACCAGTATTCTTAACTGCTAAGCCATCTCTCCAGCCCCAATTATTATTTTTTATTATTTCTTATTTTTATTTTATGTGTATAAGCGTATGGTCTGCATGTATGTTAGTGTACCTGGCTCATGCAAATGCCCATGGAGGTCAGAAGAAAGTGTTGGATCCCCTAGAACTGGAGTGACAGATGGTTGTTAGCTACCATATGGGCGCTGGGAATGGAACCCAGGTCCTCTGCAAGAGCAGCCAGTACTCTTAACTACTGAGCCATCTCTCAAGCCCCTCCAATTATTGTTTATTTTTTATTTTGTTTTTTTCGAGACACGGTCTCCCTGTAGCCCCAGCTGTCCTGGAACTCACTCTGTAGACCAGGCTGGCCTTGAACTCACAAAGATCTGCCTGCCTCTGCCTCCCAAGTGCTAGGATTAAAGGCGTGTGCCACCACACCTGGCATGTTTTTAAGCATGGTGTCTGTGAGATGTGGTGTATGTACTTGTAGAAGTGCACACATGTGTATTTGGAGCCCAGAGTTTGACTTAGAGTGTCTTCCTCAGTCACTTTCTACCTATTTAATTATTTTTTTCTTAATTAATTAATTAATTTTGTCTTTTTGAGTCAGGGTCTCCCTACAGCCTCAGCTCACTATGTAGACCAGGGTGGTCTTGAACTCACAAATATCTATCTGCCTGTTTCTGCTCCCCCAAGTGCTGAGATCAAAGGCATGTGCCACCACACCCGGCTTCCACCTTTTTATTTTTGAGAAAGGGTCTCCCACAGAACCTGAAGTTCACTGATTCTGCCAGCTAGCTGCCAATGAGCTTCAGGAATTTGTCTTTGATCTCCTAGCACTGGGTTACAGGTGCTGGTCTCCATGCCGAGCTTTTTCTGCAGATACGGGGGATCTGAACTCAAGTCCTCAGGTCTGCATGTCTGATACCTTACTGATGGAGCCATCTCTCCCCTACACTGTTGAGCACTTTTGTGAATGCTTTACTTAATTTTCTCAACAATCATAAGAGGCAGGTGCTATTATTACTGCATTTTACAAATGGGGAAATTGAGGCTGGGAGAGATTTTGGTTCCTTGGTAGAAGAGACTCAACTGAGTAGCCAGGACAGGATTCAGACTCATGTCTTCAGATTCCAGAGCTTAGGCCAGATACATAACAAGCTGATTCTATTTTAGGATGAGAACATAGTGTGGATGTGCGTGAAGTTGAGCGTAGACACTACAATCATGGTCCTGGTTCCCATTTCTATTAATACAGGTAATGGTCCCAGCCTTGGCATCTAGGTGGAGCCTTAAGCAGGCCTTCCTACTGAAGTAGCCCAGATGTGGGGCAACCTGGGCCGTGTGCTCAGCACTGAGTTTGTGGGAGATGTCATCTTTCTTTCATTATTTACTTTACCTTGAGGGCAGGAGAAGAGATAGAGACTGCCAACCTGAAAGGAGGGAGGGAGGGAGGGAGGGAGGAGAGAGAGAATGAGAATGCATCCTATGCTCTATTGGGGTCCTAAACCTGACACCTAGTAGGACCAGGGTTTCTTTGTCCTTCTTGCTGTTTCATCCAAATATTTACTTCCCTCCTCCCTCAACTTTGAAACCCACTCATCCTACAGTGTGTGAAATAGACTACTGCATGCTGTTGAACGATGCACAGATGGGAGCAGTCTACCTGACCCTCTCTGGCCATCTCAGGAGGCATTTTTTTTTTTTTATGTGTATGAATGTACTGTCTGCATGTAGTTCTGTGCACCCGTGTCGTGCAATGCCTCGGAGGTCAGAAGAGGGTGTCGGATTCCCCTGGAACTGGAGTTAAAGACAGTTCTCAGCTGCCATGTGGGTGGCTGGGGATTGAACCCAGGTCCTCTGCAAGAGCAGTCATCACTCTTAACCACTAGGCCATCTCTCCAGCCCTCAGGATGCATTTTAAAAGAGGAAGAGCTCTTTTCTTCTTTCTTGGACCTCAGCCATGTCCAGCTATGTCCCACCCCTAATCCCGGTGGCACATGTTGGTGACCTGCCCTAGCAGCCTGAACCTAGCCTTGGGAGGGAGAGAAAGAGACTTTGGGGAATGTGACCTGAAATCAGCCTAGGCAAAATGTGCACAATAAACTTTTATCTGAAGTGAATTGTTTGGTAAAGTGGCAGGCACTTCTCAGACAGACAGGCCCAGGAGGACCCACCATTCTGCTTGGACTAATCACCGTTGCTATGGAGAAGGCCACCATTTCATCAGAGAAAGCACCTTAATGTAATTAACACAGAGTTCAGGTCTTCTCCATCCCTTTTGGGTCTGGGGACAGGGGGGTTCTGTGGGTGTCGCTTTCCTTAGGACCCCTCCTGGCAGCCAAACGTGGGCAGAAGGGTTCTCGAGAGGACCCTTCCAGCTTAATATCCAATGTGCTGGAATGTCAGGAGGGAGGGATGTCAAAGGACGGATGAACAGGAAACTCAGCAAGGGGCTGAGGGATTCAGAGTAAGGAAAACAAAATACAGAGAGCTGTGCCTGCTCCAACTGGAGCTTGGAGACAAACTGAAAAGGCCTCCACATTCTCGGGAAATGTCCACTAACCCAGCAGACTGGCTGAGTACAGGCAGGGCCCACCAGCCACCTCTGGGATCTCCCAAGCTTTCTTGAATCATTTTAAACCCCCTGTCACCAGGCTCATTTGCAAACCAGGGAAGATAGCGATTTCATCTTAACAGGGACCATCCCAAGAAATATTCTCCACGGTGCCCATCTGGCTAACAAAGGAAACGCTAGTAAAGTGATAAGTTTTGATGGTTATGAAACAAGGGTCCGAGGACAAGTTTACTAAAGTTTCTAAATTCTAGGCATCTCCCAAGAGGCTGCTGGAACGTCCTGCTTCTCGACTTCCCCTGGCTGAGTGAGGAAAAGATTCAGGCAACAATTCAACTCTCAATGAACAGTATTTAGAGGGGGAGGTGGGGGTGAAACAGGTATATTCATTGCCCTAAATAATCCTTCTGGAAAGAGGTCACAGAAAAGTTGGTCAAGGAAATTACCAAACAGCGTATGTACCTTGTGTATGATCGACTGTATCATCTCTAATTAACTAATATATTCTTTTCCGCCTTACTCTTGGGGGAATTCTCAAGCCTGTCCCCTGCAGCTCCTGGAGACCGAAGAAAAGCAAATGACACTGAATTTTCCCTTCTTAATTAAAATGTTAAATAGAGTTAAGATGCCAAGCCTCATCGGGAGTGTTTGCTCCCCTGGTGAACCCGGAGCCCCGCCGGGGTCAGTTCAATGGAGTTCTTTGAATCAACACGTTATTAAGTTTCCAAATGTAATGAGCCCAGAGAGTTTAATGGAAACTTTCTCCTTTCTTTTAATAAGCATGTGGTTTGGTTAAAAAAAAAAAAAGAAAGAAAAAAAAAGAAAAAGCACTCAGGTTAGGTGCCCTGCATTGCCCTTCCATAACCAAATCACTATGGCAACAGGCAGCTGGTCTCTAGAAAGCTTGGTGACACAGGGAGGGGCCACCCGCAGGAGCCCAGCCCCCAGTGCGGTCCCTGGGCCAGGCATAAATCTCTTCAATGGGATTAGATTGTTTAAGGGGCTAAAGGCTGTGGGAAAACTTTTGTCTGCCACATTCATCTTCTCTGCTGTGTGCCTCAACATTTCCACTCAGGGTACAATGAGGTTAAAAGTAAGAGCAAATGTTTTGATGGGTTTATTTTGAATTATGAATGCGTGGCACTGCATAATCGCCTGTCACCAGGGCCCTGTTCCTGACTGGGCCCTCTGAGGACCAGAGGGTGGGTGATGGAGGCCGCAGTGGGAACTGACACAGGGGAATGACTTCAGTGTGGAGAATGAATTACATGGGTCGAGGGGACAGACACCCTGTATCTTAGAGACAGGTTTCAGGCTCACAGCCCTGCTGTGGGGGAACATTCAGTGCCAAGACAGGCCTTCCTCCTAGCCCTCCTCCTGACCAGTTGGTCATTACAGAGGTAACTACTAAGCTATGGGTTATTATGTTTCTATCTCTTGCTCTGCATGCTCTGGGGAGCTTGGATGTGATGCTGGATTCGGGCCTGTGCTGGGTATTTACTTCACACAAACTGGTCTGTGCCCTCTCCTACTCTGTCCCAATTCGCTTGTTCAAGTCCTACCCCAGAAGCTCAGAACATGCCTGTAGTTATAGTCAGGGTCTCTAAAGAGGCTGACATAAAGCCTTCAGACTGAGACCTATGCAATTAGATGGGTGTGCTTGTGAAAGGAGGAGACTTAGGCACACATAAATGTGGAGGGGGCTGTATAAACACCATACACAGACTGTCCAAGAAGGCCCAAAGCCTAGCCAAGGAGAGAGGTCTCAGAAGAAACCAGCCTGGTTATACTTCACTGTGGGTCTTCTGTTTCTAGAACTGGGGACCATGCATGTCTGCTTGAATCATGTGGGTGACCTCAGAGCCAGAAGAGGCTTGTCAGATCCCCGGGAGCTATGGTTACAGGTGGTTGTGAGCTGCCCATATGGGTTCTGGAAGAGCAGCAAGGCCTGTTGATGCTGAGCCATCCTTCTAGCCCCCATGTTTCCCAAATTTTTAATACCAAAATATTTTTGCTTTATTTTGGGAAAGAAAAAAAATAATAACTGAAAAGGGAGTTAAATAAAACTTGTATTCACTTTAAGACCTAACTCAAATTGTGCTTCCAATGGTAGAAAAGGAGATGAGATTTTACAAAGTTAAGGTCAGGTTCAGGTCAAGACTTGTTCTCTTCTTACTTTTGGTATTTATCTACTGTGTGCTGTGATTATTTGCTTGGCCAGTAACTCCCTGACCAGATGGAGACTCGAGAACAGAGATGCTATCTTTTGTAGGGCCCTCTTTCCAGAGTGCATCCCTAGTGAACATCTGAGAACCTGCAGTAGATCATCAACCTCTGTACAGATGTGCAAACTCCACCAGAAGAGAGCTATGAATCTAAGATCCAATGGGAAACAGACCCAACCACAGCAAGGAAATCCAAATGAAAAAGAGTAGCGACAGTAGACTCACTCTACAGTCGTAACCACCAGAAAGTTCGGAATTACAGCTCCCCTTCCCACAGTAACCTGCTCACATAACACATATGTAATGGAGAGCATTAATACGACGTTCAGTAATAGACGTTACAAACAGATTGGGGAGGGGTGAGGCTGTTACTGTGGCAATGGGAACCATAACTTCCAATTCCCTCGCTTGCTTACGTGTGTAACAACATGCGCATAAGTACGCATTAGTGGCACGTTGCCCTCAGATCTGAACTGTATCTGTGACAGAAGATAGCAGTGACGGGTGAGCCCTTCAAGCTGCACCTGGTACCTCGGGGAGGGGGCATCATTCATGGTTTCCATGTGAATGCCATTGGTATAAACTGGTAGACTATTTCCCTCTTAACCTGGCCTTTTTGTTTGCGTACACAATCACTATTTCCCATGATTTGTGTCAAGAGTAGAATCAGGGTAAACTGGTTGTTGCTGCAGTAGTTTATGGTACAGAGCTCGGGCTTCGGTAAAATCAGGTTATTTTAGACCACCAATGTGTGCTTATTTAACACTTGGCTCCCTGTGTTTTCAGACGTTGACATACTTCGTAAAAGAAGCCACATGCCCTAATGAGGGTGGACATACTACCCAGCTGGAGGTGAACTGGCATTCCACCCTGGAGTTCTGACAGAGGTGTCCTAGCTGGCACTCAGCTGGTTCCAGGGGCCCTGGAGGGGTCTGAGGCCGGATCTGCTGAACCGCTGTGAACTGCCGTAAACTGCCTCTATCCTGGGGCTGGGAATGACAGGAAGTTACTTGTGAACCTGTTTCCTTCCAGGAGAGCCAGCCCACGAGGAAGGTCACAGCACTGGGAACATCCCAAGCTCCTTCCTCCTTTCCAGGTGGATGTCCTTGAGCACTGCCATTTGGTGATTTCTGCCAGGGTCGCATTTTGGAAAATGACAAATAGATTTTTAGCCACTCTTTAGACGAAAACTCTGGGTGAGGGTCCAATAGCCAGGCCTCGCCAGTGAGGATGTGAGGTCAGTGTGGCCTTTCTGGGACCAGGGGCCAGGGAAGGGCTGGTGAGCTCAAACTCATCATCAGGTAAAATACCCAAGACAGTTGCAGGAATTTCAGAGTACAGGGTTTTTCTTAGTAGTCTGAAGCAGGTGACATGCTTGGAACTCCCCGTTCTTCAGAAGATAGTAGGTCCAGATACGCAGTTGTTTTCCACACACTCCCAGGAAGGGTGAGGGCAGGAGAGATAAGAAAAGTTTCCAGAAGAGAAGCTACCCAGCATTCCAATCGTCCCTCAGAGTCCAGTGGTGCTAGAGCAAATGGCAACAGCTTTTCATAAGGAATGAAGAACTAGGTGGAATTAAAATGCCCTTTTCTAAGAAACTTCATCAAGTCCAAGATTTCTTATTCAATCTGAACATCTTTAAGACACTAACACTGAGTCAATCTAAAGGATCAAAACTTGTTGGCAAAAGCCTCTGGTTCTGACTGGGGACATAGTGATTCTTCATTTTAAATGTTTTGTTTAGCATGCACATACATGCCCACGTGTGTTCACAGGTGAAGGTCCAGAAATGACTTGTAGGAGTCAGTTCTCTCCTTTTACTGTGTGGAGCCAGGGATGGGACTCAGGTGTGCAGGTTTGATCGTGAAGACCTTTTACCCACTGAGCCATTTCTCTGGCCCTCCATTGTGATTATTCTTAACAGGCTCTGATCTTTTTAAAAATGTTTATTTTGTGTATATGACTGTATTGCCTGTGTGTGTGTAAGTGCACCGTGTTATGCAATGCCCAAAGAGGTCAGAGGAGAGCATCGAATCCCCGGAACTAGAGTTACAGACAGCTGTTAGCCACCATGTTGGTGTTGGGAATGGAACCTGGATCCTGTGCAAGAGCAGCCAGAGCTTTTAACTGCAGAGCCAGGTCTCCAGCCCCCAGGCTCTGGTCTTAATCACTTGATCCTGAAGGACCATGATCCATAGAACCAAGAGAGCTCTTGTAGCTGGGAGTGTTCTGGGCGGAAGAACTCTCTTTGGTCCTTTAAGTATCTTCAAAGGCTCTTTCTTTTAAGGACACAAAAGTTTCTGCAGTAATCACAGGAAAAGCCGTTTTATTTCTGCCTGTGGATGTACCATATACACACTGTTTCCAAATTTGGTATCATGAAACAGGGGCATGCATGCATTTACAAAAAACATCACTGAGAGATTCCTAATCACTTAAGCAAGAGGCATCCTACAGGCTAGAGGTGATGCTATCAAGAGTATGTGAAGAAATGAGACAGGATTAGATCTGGCCAAAAGTGAGGACCCGAAGTAATAAGGGCTTTTTGAGGAGAATTTATTTGCTTCCATAAATGTCTAAGAACAGGCAGTCTAAGTTCAAATGGGCTTCGTGCTCTTTTTTTTTGTCTTTTTTTGAGACAAGGTCTTCCTTTAGTCCCAGCTGTCCTGGAGCTCACTGTGTAGACCATGCTGGCCTTGAACTCACAGAGATCCACCTGCCTCTGACTCCTGAGTGCTGGGACTAAAGGTGTGCACTACAACGCCCAGCTAATACCTATTTTTAAGATGAGAAAAATGGGGCTGGAGAGATGGCCTAGCAGTTAAGAGCACCAACTGCTCTTGCAGAGGACCCAGGTTTGATCCCCAGCACCCACATGGTGGCCGAGAACCGTCTGAAACTCCAATTCCAGGAGTACTCCAGTTCCAGGGGAATCTGAGACCCTCTTCTGACCTCCGCGGCATTGCACAACACGGGTGCACAGACCTGCATGCAGACAGTACATTCATACACATACAGAAATAAATAAAATTAATTAAAAATTTTAAAAAAGATGAGAAAAATGTTTTCTGAGATTTGTCTGAAAGTGAAGACATACAGTAAGATTTTGATTAAAATAGCCACAAAAAAAAAATAGCCACATCAGAGTTTGTTTGGTTAAAATTTAAAGTCAACAGCAATTAAATTTAGGCAGAGTGGTATACCCCTATAGCCCAGCTACACAGGAAACTGAGGAAGAAGAGTTACTTGAGGCCAGGGATTGGAAGTTAGCCTGGGCAACATAGCAAACCCCCATTTCAAAATCATAAATATAAAAAAAGGCTTCTGGGACTAGGGGTGTAGCTCAGTTGTGCCTACACACCACCTCCAAAAGGTAACTGACCCATTTTTACTTACTCAGATGGAATGGCTGGGGTTTGGGAACTTCAAGATGGCTGTCCCCTGCCTTCCCTTTTGATCTGACCCAGAGAAGGGCTATCCTGAGGACCTGCAATGGAAGCACGTCTGCTCTCCACAGTGCCCCCTGAAGCAAGGGCCTGGTAGTACAGTCTCAGGAAAATCCTCCACTTGTCTGAACCCTCACAGTGTCATTTCTTCTTCTTTTTTTTTTTTTTTTTTTNCTCTACCAGTATGATTATCATTATTTTTTTTTTGGTATTGTTGAGACAGGGTCTCCCTGTAGCCCCAGATGTCCTGGAACTCACTTTGTAGACCATGCTGGCCTTGAACTCACAGAGATCCGCCTGCCTCAGCCTCCCGAGTGCTGGGATTAAAGGCGTGCACCACCATGCCCGGCTCACAGTGTCATTCCAAGCACAGTCCATGAAAATGACTGTTTTCTATCCTAAGCCCCTGGGTCATCCTAATAATGATAACAACATTGGAGTGCCCGGTGTGCAGGTGCCAGGGGAAACCCACACATTATCCACTGGGTAGGCTGTCTGTGATAGGAAAGGAACCTGCAGGTGAGAGAGGTTAAAAATCAGGTCTGGAGCTACCCAGCTGGAAGGTGGCAGCTAGGAGCTTCCAGCGATTTCTAGAGCTTGGGAGTTGAAGCTCTGATGTGCTAAAAATAGCAAGTTTCCAGAATCTATTGTTGTTTTTAAATCCATTCTTTTTTCTAAATTGGTTTAAAATATTTCAAAACATTCCGTTTTCCCTTTTTGAGTTGGAAGCAACAAAGAAGAAGGTCTGACTATTTTCTGGAGCTTGTGGCAGGCTGGTGAGCTGGTGTGATTATCAGTTTGACACTGGAACAGACAGGGATAATTACTGCTTTGTGTTTGTTTGTGTGGTGAGATACTAAGTTAGGAAACAGGGCTAGGTTTTAAGGGAACCCGGCGCTGGTGCAACCCTGTTTCTGGGCCCCACTGTCTGTTCACCACTTTAACCAAGGGATATAGACTCTCTCAGGCCCCCAGCAGCCAGCCCAGGTCTGAAAGCAGCCTGCCCCCTTGGGCCTGCATTCCCTTGCTCTTCTGGTAGGGGATGGGCCCTGGGATAAAGCTGTTCTTGATCTGAGCCACCTCCTGATTGGGCATTCCAAGGCAGTGAATGGGAGCCTGTCTGCTCATGCCGGTCCAGGTGGCTATTCCCTCCACTTTGGCTAGCTAAGGGAATGGCCACTGGCTCCCAAGGACACACTCCCTGGGTATTCATACCTGGATTCAGGAGGGTAGAGCCCAGGACAGTTTGTCTTCACTTTCCTGTCATGGAATGCAGTCACTTTTACAGATCTGTTGGAAATCATGTTAGACGATCCCTAGGGGACTTTGATACCCCCTTACTTCTGGTCACTGGGTATCAGACAGCAGGCTGATTGCCACCCTGTGGAATGCCCAGATCTCCGTGGCTGTCTGCTTATTGTCTATAGCACTGACCTGAATGTGGAGATCAAAACCAGAATCCAGGGGCTAGAGAGATGGTTTGGAAATTAAGAGAACTGGTTGCTCCTGAGAGAATCCAAGTTCAATTCAGTGCACATACATGCAGGGAGATACTCATACACATAAAATACAAGGGGTAAATTTTTTAAGAAAATCAAGAGTTGGGCAGCTTCCACCAGAGCTGAGACTTATCGACAATGGTGCCAAATCTCTCCTTCACCCAGAGCCTGCCCTTGGCCACATGGCAGTGTGCTTGCTTGGTGGAGCTGGGTCACTCTGGACACATCAGCAGAAGGTAAGCTCATTGTTCCGTTCTGTTCCCAGCCTTTGATAACAGACTGGGGAGTCCCGTGATCACACCCCACTCTCCTTCTGGGCAGTGTCAGAGTAAACAAGATCTGAGAGAGATGACCACAATGAGCACTAAATACCTGGCAAAGGAGGGTTCCATGTCCAAGACAGGAGGAAGGCATCTCCCTTACCCCCTAGGGTACTTTGCTGCCGGGGAGTCTGGCTTTGCCATTTTTAATGGTTGGGCTTGGTGGCTCATACCTTTAATCCCAGGACTTGGGAGACAGAGGCAGGTGGATCTCTGTAAGTTCCAGTGCAGCCTGGTTTACATAACCAGTTCCAGGCCAGCTGGGGCTACAGGGTGACCCTGTCTCAAAAAGACAAAAAAAAAAAAAAAAAAAAAAAAAAAAAAAAAGTCAGGCATGGTGGTAAGCACTTATAATCTCAGTTCTGGGGAGGCAGAGATAGGTGGATCCCCAGGGTGTACTGGAAAGACCGCTTAGCCTTGATTGCCAAGCCCCAGGCCAGTGAGGGACCCTGCTTCAAAAAACATGGAATGTAGGACCAGAGGGGGAATGATACTCAGGGTCATCTTTTGCCCTCATGCATGTATACACACCTGCACACACACACACACACACACACACACACACACACACAAACACACATATGTACACAACACAATAAAAAAATCATCATAATAATACCCATTATAAAGGTTTACAAAAAGGATTACGTGGGTTAATATGTATAACAGATTGCTTGTGGTACTTGGCTTATAAATGGCTTATAATTGTACTTATTGAATGCCCATAATAGTTACCCTGAGCAATGACAGGAAGTCAGGTCTGAGGTGATTAGCTGGAGATGTGTTTAACGTCAAGCATGCTTCCTCCAGAGTTAAGGACACATTCTCTAGAAAGCCAGAACTTCTAGGACTTGAATCCTTCCTAAAGGTTAGTGGAGATGATACATGAACCAGAAAGAAAGCATCACAGTCTCGAGTGAGAGAGCCAGATGAAGAATGTGATGGTGGGCCTAACTGCTTCAGACTCTCCATTCATTTACGTGAGAGTGACTCTTATGGACATGCTCCTGTCTCACCTGGACAAGGGACGGCAGGCCTAACTGCTTCAGACTCTCCATTCATTTATGTGAGAGTGACTCTTATGGACATGCTCCAGAGCTGGACACAGGATGGTGGGCCTAACTGCTTCAGACTCTCCATTTATTTACCTGAGAGTGACTCTTACGGACATGCTCCTGTCTTACCTGACCTTGTAACCAAAGGTGGTTTGGGGTTTTGAGATGATTTAACATTGTCTATTCAATCTACTGTGCAATCACTGTATTTAAATCTAGATAATCTTTAGGAAAACAGTGTAAACAACCAACCTTAGTAGGCCTTCGGCTTCTCCTGTAGTCAATTTTTTCAAGCCAAGCTAAACACATGTCTTTAATTTTAAACTATGTTCCCTATTTCTCCCCATGACCTTCCTTGCCCCTGACCCAGAATAATGTGTGTGTGTTTGTGTGTGTGTGTGTTGTGAGATTATCATCACTGAAAGCATATGTGGATGCTAGTGCCAATAACCCAGTTATAAATATTTCTTGTGGAGAGGGATTCATATTAAAAGAACAACAACAGAAAGACTGCAACAGAAAACTGACTGAAATGGTGAATCGGGAAGGGTGGGAGGGGCGGAAGAGGGACATGGGTGTATATTCGATTAATGCGTATTTAATTGACATGAATTCAACAAGTATCCAGTTTTGCCCAGACTCTGTCTACAGGTTACATGGTGTTTTAGGACTTAGTAAAAGTAAATATGTGTACATTAAACTACATTGGTTTAAAGGCTCTCATAAAAACAGTAATGCATCTGAGTTAATTGGAGATATAAATTGCTGTTGTCCACATTTGTTTTACTCAAAATCTATATAACAATAACTTTGGGATTGGCACATACAAATGTTCTCTATAATTTTTCTGTTGTACAGTATCACCTTGTGGCATTCTCTCTCACCTATAGGATGATTTAACTTGAAAATTAAATTTGCTTCCCAAGTTAATCACATACAGTCACCCAAAACAGCATGGGTGAATTTGATGAAATCTGTGCCTTGATTCCACCCTAGAGGTATGTATAATACAACTGATTTTTTGAGACTCATGGGTCAAAAAAACAAAAACCTAAAATAAAAAAGGGGGATACAGATAGATATGAAAACTTTTTGTCAAAAACCTTGCAATTCAAATCTTAAAACTAACTACGGGAAAAGATTTGTATGTTCCAACAGGTCAAAATGTCACCAACTTAATGGCTGAGAAAGAAAAATTACAGCTTTGCATTGAGTAGGATGTACCAGAAAGTGCCAGCAGAAAGCTTGGCCCATCCGAACATTGAAAGGAAGAAAAGCCTCAGATTGCTACAAACATCAAACCCCTCTGTGGATCCTACTTGTAACAACTATTTACAATGAGTCCTAACGAAACTTACCTTCTAGGTTCCACAAAGGTTTTAATACAAGGGACTTTCTTACCTCCCCTCATAGAACAGGGAGAATATGGAGATGATGAGGTTGTTCTCCAACTGTAAATTGGAGCCAACTGTTATAGAGGTAATCTCATAAAAACTGTGTAAAACTGCCTTCTTTAATTGACTGATGACATAGGAACTTGAAAGGAAATTCTCTATCTAGAACCAAATCAATCAATACTAAACTTAAGCTATGACTTAAGCAAATATATTAATAATAGAGCTCTGACATCAGCAATGGATTATTCTACCAGGAGTGTTGGCCAGGGATCCAAGCCCCACAAAAGGGAAAGGCTCCTTTCTGCCTACAAACTGGGATACCTGCAAGAAATAAAGGCGATAAGGCCCTGCTGTCAAAGACCTGATGTAAACATGGGAAGATGTATTGGACCACACTTATGCAAGTGTACAGATGGTCTCTGGAATACCAGAGAGAGTGTTTCCAAAGGCACTAAACCAATAAAGCAAATATAGTTCTCCTTGAGTCAATGCAAGACTCCTCCATCAGCAGAGCACACCTTCACCTGCCTGGAATACTGTGAGCAGAGAGCAGCCATATGCCTGTAATCCAAATTTAATTGGCTATTGCTCTCTCCTTGAGGAATAACCCACAGCTGATGCCACAAGCTTACACTCTAGTGGTTAGGAGATAGACTGTTATACGCCACAGTACCCTGTCATATTACAGAAAAAAAATGTATTCATGGATTTAACATACCATCCAAACATCTGTGTCTATATCAAAGTAACCTTCCATAACATTGTACTGTTTAAATAACTATATATCTAATTGCTTGTGCTTCATTAGTAGGATCAAAAGGTTATTCCTGGACAAAACTGTCAGCCCATGAGAGGAAACAGCCAAACTGACCAGAGTCAAGACAACAGCTCCCGAGAAGTAGACTGTTTTGCTTCTCATCCACTGTGCCCCTTTTCTATAAGCTTGGAAACAATCTGTGGAAGGGGGGCATGGAGAGCGAATGCGGGTTGTGATTGGGGTGATGGTGAAAACTACAATTATAGACTGGACACTCATTTGATCAAACTTGATGTGATACATACAAGCCACCCCTAGCTGGATGGTGAGACCCTTGGGCTTTGTGGTTTTGGACACAAACTGCTTGCAAATTGGTTTTCCATGAAGGATGCTTGTACTCATAAATTACACTTTATTGTTTAAAAAAAATGAAGAAACAAAAAGAGAAAGACTTGCCAGGAAATGTATAGCAGAATGCATTGATTCGGGATGGGGTGGGGTGTTGGCGGAGGGGCACATGGGAGATAAGGGAAATAGGCTCTGAGACTGAAGAAAAGTGATCTATGGAAATAAATACACAAAGCATTATAATAAAAAAACCAAAAAGTCATTGAATATCTATATATATATATATTATATAATATATATATACTTAGGGTTTTTTTTGTATCTTTTGAGGATACGGTCTCCCTGTAGCCCAGCTGGCTTGGAAACTCACTCTGCTGACCAAGCTGGCCTTGAACTCACAGAGATTCCCAATGCTCTGCCCCAAGTTATGGGATTTAAAGGCGTGTGTGCTACACACCTGGTTTAAAGATGGTTTTCTTTTTTTATATTTTAAATGATTTTTATTTATTCTTGTATGTGTATGAATGTACTGTCTGCATGTAGGTTTGTGCACCCATGTCGTGCAATGCCATGGAGGTCAGAAGAGGGTGTCGGATTCCCCTGGAACTGGAGTCAAAGATGGTTCTCAGCCACCATGTGGGTGCTGGGGTTTGAACCCGGGTTCTCTGTAAGAGCAGTTGGCACTCTTAACCGCTAGGCCATCTCTCCAGCCCAAAGATGGTTCTTATCCACCAAGTGGGTGCTGGGAATTGAACCAGGGTCCTGTGCAAGACCAGTCAGCACTCAACCACTGAGCCATCTCTCCAGGCCCTCACAGTATATTTTGTAAAATAATCTGTTGTCTTGTTTGTAATCTTATATACTGTTCCGGGTCAGTAGGGGTCAGACAAGGCAACCTTCTTTGCTGTTTAAAGATTCTTTAAGACAAGCTTTCTCATTCCTTTCCCATAGTACACTGGGCGTACTGTTTCAGTTACTACAAAGACAGTCTTCTGTTCAAGAACAGTTCTGGGAGAAACCAGAAAGGAAGGTGTAGAGAACAGGCGGAGCTCACTCTTGGTTGAGGCTAGTCCAGGAATGAGAATTTCTTTGTTCAGGGACTGATGCGCTGTAGCATCGGCCGCTATCCTCACTCCTCACTCCTCACTCCTCACTCACTCCTCACTCACTTACTCCTTACTCACTCCTCACTCAGTCACTCCTCAGTCACTCCTCACTCACTCCTCACTCACTCCTCACTCACTCCTCACTCCTCACAGTACTAAGAGTAGGCATTGTTGAGTTGTGGGGATCCTGTGACAGACATGATCATGGTGTTCTGTGCTAAATGAAAGCTGACATTGGTGAGGCACGGTATAACTGAGTCTGTAGCTAAGCTGCACATAGCAAATGTATTAAGGCTATGTCCAATAGCACGTTGGTCATTGACGGTGCTATAGTGCCCCTCCCAACCCAAGGGAGACAACTGTCATCGACCCACCATTTGCTCATGACTGTGCACTAGGCAGAGACCAGTGGAGACAACCTGTCTTTGCTACAGGTGACATCAACTGGAAAACTGGAGGGTCAACAGGCAACAGAGCGAGGGCTGCAGCAGGGGCGTTGCCGGAACCCTGGTTCTCCTCCCTGCGGCTGCTCCACACGGCTGCAGCAGGATTCTCATGGAGAAGGCCAGTGCTGATGCACATTTCCTTTTCTCTCTTTCTTTCTTTTTTTTTTTTTTTTTTGGTTTTTCAAGACAGGGTCTCCTGTAGCCCCAGCTGTCCTGGAACTCAAATGGGTAGACCAGGCTGGCCTTGAACTCACCAGATCCCCCTGCCTCTGCATCCTGAGTGCTGGGATTAAGGTGTGCACCACCATGCTCGGCTGATAAGTACATATTCTGTGACAAGTGTCAAGGGGGAAGGAAAGGGCAAAGAGAACCTGGCAGGGGAAGACAACATCTGATGGGGCAGTGTGAACCCTCTCTGCCCTGTTTGTGCATATGAGCCCTTTTTCTCTTGGGTGTCCATGGTGAAGCCATTCTCTTTTGATTATCCATTGAGAGCCCTCTCCATCCTGGTCTCCTCTGTGAACCTCTCCATCCTGGTCTCCTCTGTGAACCCTCTCCATCCTGGTCTCCTCTGTGAACCCTCTCCATCCTGGTCTCCTCTGTGAACCCTGTCCATCCTGGTCTCCTCTGTGAACCCTGTCCATCCTGGTCTCCTCTGTGAACCCTGTCCATCCTGGTCTCCTCTGTGAACCTCTCCATCCTGGTCTCCTCCGTGAACCCTGTCCATCCTGGTCTCCTCTGTGAACCCTGTCCATCCTGGTCTCCTCTGTGAACCTCTCCATCCTGGTCTCCTCTGTGAACCTCTCCATCTTCGTCTTCCTCTGTGAACCCTGTCCATCCTGGTCTCCTCTGTGAACCCTCTCCATTCTAGTCATCCTCTGTGAACCCTGTCCATCCTGGTCTCCTCTGTGAACCTCTCCATCTTCGTCTTCCTCTGTGAACCCTCTCCATCGTCATCTTCCTCTGTGAACCCTCTCCATCTTCGCCTTCCTCTGTGCACCCTCTCTGTCCTAATTGTCTACTGTGAATCTTCTCTGACATTGGTGTCCAGTGTGACTCCTCTCTATTCTGGTTCTTACAAAGTGAGACTCTGCACCCGCTGCCTCTGAGCAACCCTCTACCTGACCCCCTCTCTGTCTGCAGTTTCTGCATTTGGATCTTCTCTACTGTCATTTTGTACCTAGAGAGCTGTGACAGGACACAGCAAAAGGCTTCCTGGATGTTTCTGGAGAAGTGGCATAAAACCTATTAGTTGTCCATACCTGCCCCAGGCTGTGCTGTGAGCCACATTGTCAAGTACATCCTGCTTGCAAATAGAATAGACAAGAAAGGCAGATTAAGCAAACTCTTTTGAGAAAGAAGAAAGAGTATCAGTCATCAAGGAATCTAAGAAGGCTCAGTCTGGGCAAGTCCCTCATCTAAGCCAAATTCCAATGAGCCAGTGGACCTGGGGCTCAGAGGCCTGGGGTGGGGTCATCAGGACAGAAGTGTTCTTTGGAATTTAATTAGATCAAGCTAGGTGATATCCTCCTTAAGGAGGGAGCCGAGTATTTAAATTATACCAAAGGTATTTTTCCTCCGGTGTCTGTTCAAGGAGCCGTGAACCCATCAAGATATGCGATAAGGAAGCTGCTTGTGTCCGTTCAGACTAGTTCCAACCAGCTGTGCTGCTCCCTGCTCTGAGCTGCTGGCAATTAGCTGTCATCCAGCCTGCATGGGAGACAAGGGCTGAGGAAGGAAGACATCACCTCTTCAGCATCTGCAGGAACAGGCAGGCAGGCAGGCAGGGTGCTTATCATCAACACACATCTTCCAGGCAGGCACAGGCTCCAGCATGAAGCAGCCAGTCCAATGGACTTTTCATTTCAAATGACATTTTTTTGGAAAGGTTCGAATCTAATCCTCTCTTGGGATTGAATTATTTCAGTAACCACTGATCCTTCCGATAAATGAGACAGGGCTTCATTTTTTTTTTTTTTTTGTTGCTACTGAGGTATCTAATTTTTTTAAAAGCCTTCAACAGTGTTGTAATTTATAATAGCAACAGGGTAGCTGCATGTACGGGCTCGCCTACTTTCTATTAATTTTCTAGATGAATCTCTTCCCTTGCCGCAAGAAGTTGTGCATGCCTTTCTCTGTGGGTTTCAATAAGACTGTTTGAAGTCATGACTGTAAGATCATCATGATGTTTTGGAAGATAGTGGGTTTCAAAGCCTTCTACTCAAGAGACTTAAGAACCTTATCATCTTAATTCCTGTCCCCAGCTACTTTAGAGCTATGATACGGGTGTGAGGTAATTGATATAATTTCCTGACAATTTCACCCCCTCCCCCAATTCCATTGTTCTTACTCTTCCTACTCCTCTTCTAAAATGAGATGTGGAATAAGAAATTTAAAATTAGAGCCTAGCATTTTCCAAGAAATGCAGAAGTGAGGGACTGTCTGCAGCTGTGTGCATGGCACAAAATGGAGACCACTCTGATAAGAGCTCACCATTTCTTTGTCTATGGATGTGTGCGTGTGTGTGTGTGTGTGTGTGTGTGTGTGTGTTAGAAGCATAGTTAGCATGTAGAGTTGTGTGAATTAGAAGTAGTTAAGATTAAACTAACAGTAGATAATGTGTGAAATGTTGTAACCTTAAAGAAATTAGCAAATGTTGGGGCTGGAGAGATGGCCTAGTGGTTAGGAGCTCCAACTGCTCTTGCAGAGGACCCGGGTTCGATCCCCAGCACCCACATGGCGGCTGAGAGCTGTCTTCAACTCCAGTTCCAGGGGAATCTGACACGCTCTTCTGACCTCCATGGCATTGCACGACATGGGTGCACAGACCTGCATGCAGACAGTACATTCATACACATAAAAAAATAAATAAAATTTAAAAAACTAAAAAAAAAAAAAGAAATTAGCAAATGTTAAACTTAGCTCAGCAAGAGGTCTGCTCCAGCTTAGGGCTGCTTTAGAGATAAGCACTCTGCACTAGGCTGGCCACAGAGTGGCTCAACAGAGCCCAAAAGACTGACCATACTCAATTGATTAGGTGGCCAGAGGCAGCACGGACACAAGGACCTGATAACCAGTCCTGGGTCTCCCACCTTAACCGACGCATGACCCCAGACAGGAAAGATAACCACCTGCTCTGCGGGGGGGACCCTAGGCACAAGCCTGAGATTAGCACTTGAGACCCAGTGCACCCCATATGCCTAGCTGCAGTCGATTTAAGCTGGGAAGTGTAGAGTGACTTTGAATTCACTCCCCTTTGGGGGACCCGATGTGAGATGCCACTGTGAACCTCTCAGCTGAGAACACCCGGACACCTGTTCACCTGAAGTGCATGCTGACCCTGCTGGCCACTGCTGCTGCCCAGACTGGCCTGCCTGAGCTGCCACAGCCTGGGTCTGAGAGAGATCCACTTCAGCTAATCAACCGGCTTCTTAGAACTCCCTAGTGTGGACCCCCTCTGTCACTTCCAAGAGGCTAAGAGAATGCCATGTAGGCGAGCAGCCTTGGGGAGATGGGCTAGGACAGGACAGAATTAGAATTATAGAATTAACCTGTGTGGGAATTAATAAAATTAGATGGTATTATAATATTTGTGTTCTGGATTCCTTTGGACTTAGCCCAGGCTAGTCCATGCTCATGGCACTGTGTGTGTGTTTGTGTTTGTGTGTGTACAAGGTCTCTCATTGAACTTAGAGCCAGGCTGCTGGCCAGCAAGCCCCAGTGGTCCTCCTGTCTCCAGCACCCTGACCCCACCCAATAGTGTTGCCGTGGCAAGCATGCTTGGCCACGCCCAGCTTTTTAAAATGTGGGTGCTGGAGATTTGAACTCGGGTCCTCATGTTTGTGCAGCAATCTGTCTTACCAATTGAGCCATCTCCTCAGTTCCTGTTTGTCTACATTTTTAATTAAGGAAACATTTCCATCCAGCTATGGCTGTTCCAGAGGGAGGGTTAACGTGGTCATGAATTAGAAATCAGTAGATGAGTTAGTAAAAAATTCTTGGAAGTCTCCCCAGCCTTGGAAGGTGTGACAGAGCAAAGAAGGATAAAAGTCAGGATTGGGGCTTTCTGCTAAGATGGGGCAGAGGAGAAGCGGGTTGGAGTAGGTCAGCCTTAGGAACAAAGAAATTATTCTCATGAATGTCCAAGGAGGTGTTTACATGTGTGATGGAATCACGGTTTTCTCAAGTTGTGAGGGAACTTCTAAAAAGTCTCCATTCTGCAGCGTTGTCAGGACTTGAAAATGCCAAGAACTTCTCTAAGCTCTTGGAGACAGATGACCAATTAGAATGAAAGTTGTGTCATTCCTAGACTTTTGTACTACCAAGCAAATCTCTGCCTTTAGGGACGGAAAGGTGGTGTATGTGGTATGAACGACAGGATCTCCTCTGTTCTCATTGACACACTGCATTAATAATTTTTACATTTTCTGAAACTTATGTCTGCCTTGAGCTAAGTTTCAGACCCATCCATATTCATACCTTTTTTTTTTTCCTGAGACAGATTCTCATGTAGACCAGGCTGGCCTCTCTGAGGGTTCCTACCTCTATCTCAGAGTTTAAGGATTATAGTCACGTGCCAACATGCCATGGACATTATTATTTTATTATTTTTATTATTGCCTTTTAAGTTCATTTATTGGGGAAGTGCATGTCATAACACATGTGTGTAGGTCAGAGGAGAAAACTCGGAGGCACGAATCCTCTTCTCCTATCATGTGGATCTTGGGGTTGAACTCAGGTTGCTGGCCTTGGGGGCAGATGCCTTTACCTGCTGATCCACCCCACCTTCCAGGTATGTTCTTTTAAAAATTTTTTAGCAGACTAGAGATAGCACTTTCTGTAGCCAAATGTGTCTTACTGAGTCCTAAAATGGAGGGAAAGGATAGCAGGCTGGGGTTATAGTTCAAGAGATCAGGCTGTGTATATACTTTGGTATACACAAAGTATAACAAATCAAAGACATATACAAAAATTCCTTGGTGCTCGGGACAATTTTCTTTTTTTAATTGAGAAGTGGGAAAAGTAGTGTAGAAACATGGTTGAGGAGAGCCTCTACCTTGTAGGTGACCTCAAGTGCCGCTGCATGTCCTGTCTGACACACAAGCCGTTGAGGCTGCTGCTCCCACACATCTTGGCTCCATCAATTACTCCCCCCAAACTCCCATGAAGTGGTGTTCTTTGCAGTGGGCTCCATGCACACAGCCACCCCTTGGTGGGAACTCTGGGTTCAACGTCATGGTCTGGGAATGTCCCCCATGGAGTTGGTGGCTGCGTGCCTTTCCTATTTGGAGCACTGAAGGCCTGGGGTTCAGGAGTTTCTTTGCTTGGAGGAAACTCTATCATCTTAAGCAAAGCTGGTGAGACTCTCAGGTGAGGGCACTGGTAGCTGTTGTTTCCTTAGAACACATAGGCTCAGACGCACATCGCAGACTATTCTAGAAACATAGCCTGTTACTTTTGACAGGGGCCCTTCCTGCATAAAGAGGATCATTTGTGAACAGCTCTACTCAAGGATGGTGAAGTTGATTGTCTGTGTGCTGATGTGAAGCCAGGTTTGCTCCCCGGTACTGTTTATGTCAAAAATTGAGAATACAGGCCGGGCGTGGTGGCGCGCACCTTTAATCCTAGCACTTGGGAGGCAGAGGCAGGCAGATCTTTGTGAGTTCAAGGCTAGCCTGGTCTACAGAGTGAGTTCCAGGCCAGCTGGAGCTACAGAGAGACCCTGTCTCAAAAAGACCAAAATAAATAAATAAATAAAATAAAAAACTGAGAATACAGGCTGAGGGTGCTTGCTGTGAAAATCTGATGACCTGAGTTTGATCTCCAAGACGCACATGGTGGAAGGAGAGAACTGACTCCTGAATGCAAACCGTTGTCTGCTAGGCCTGTGCAAGTCTATGGCGAGTGCACGCGTGCTGTTCTTTAACTGACGAAAGCAAGGGGTCCTAAGTGTGTAAGGGAGCACAAGTGACACGGGAGCTGCCGTGGGCTAAAGATTCCGTCATCCTTAGCTGCAGCTGTCCATACTCCTGGAGAAATTTGGCAGGTGCTGTCTGACCTCCGAGTGGCCATCCAGCAAGTTTTAGACTCACCACGTGTTGTCACAGGAAGGAGGTAAGGCAGGTGGCTGGGTAGAATTAGTGTTGCAGGTAGGACACTAATTTTCATTTATTTATGTATATGTGTCTGAGTGTTTTGCCTGCATGTGTAAGTGCATCACATGTGTGCAATGCCCACAGGTCCACTGGATAAGCAACCAGTGCTCCTAACTGCTGAGCCCTCTCTACAGTCCAGAAGATCATTTCTCTTTTTCCTTTAGAGTTCAGGGTTGAGATTGGTGCTGAGCTTACTTTTTTAAATTTAAACTTTTTTTCTTTCAATTTAAAAATTGGGCCAGTATGGTGGCGCACACCTGTAATCCCAGCACTTGGAAGGCAGAGGCAGGCAGATCTCTGTGAGAGGCCTGCCTAGTCTACATAGTGAGCTACAGGACAGCTGGGGATAACAGGGAGACCCTGTCTCAAAAACACCAAAAAAAAAAAAAAGGAAAAACATTTAACATCAAAAGAAGTCTTTTCAAATGATGCCAGTAAATAAAGCTAGACTATAATACACAGTTATAAACATGAAGGTTTAAAATCGTTGTTATTGTTTGATCACAATTCCCCCAAATCCATGAACTGGAACCCCAATTCTCGGTGCAGAGGTGACTGGGTGTGGGACTGGAGCACTGCTGTGTTGCAGGCCTGGGTTCCCCATAAAGAGGTGGACTCCACCTCCTCCTGCCCTCCCACCTTGTCTGTGGAAAGCAGCAGGAAGCCACAGGCAGATGCCAGCTCCCTGATCCACACACCACTCCAGTTCTGCTCCCGAGACAGGACCAATCTCAAGGACCCTGTTCCAGCGGCGCACAGCCAACAGCATAGGGATCTCCATGATGGAGGAAGTAGGGAAGCCTGGAACTGTGGCTTCCAGGCATGGCATGCCTCTTACACTCATGTTCTGACAGCAGCTGTGGTCACCTGTACAGGACAGGGCCATCAGCCTTCTAGCATGTACGGGGTAGGGGCTGGAGCCTCCTCCTGCCCAATTCCATGAGCTCTTGGTAGTTAATGTTTACTGAGGAAGGGAGAGATATTTTCTGAGGATGTAGGTTGCTCATGCTTCTGTAAATAACTCGGCACCCCTACTCATGAAAGCAACCCGAATTAAATTTATTGGAGAACACACACACACACACAACTTTACAACAACAAAAGAAAAATATAAAACAAGATAGGAGAGTAGAAGGGAGCGAATGGGGAAGGAGGGGATCAGCAGGACTGGGAGAGGAGACGTGACTGGGTGACAGGTGAGTCTAATCACACTGTATTCTATTCATGTATAAAAGTGTCATAATGAAACCCATTACTATATATAATTAATATATGCTAATAAAAATTGAAATGACAAAAAGGAATTTATCTTCCCAGCTCCCCTGGTTGGAAGAAAAGAATAAGAAGATGCCTTCACAATGCCCTTTGAAAGGCCTCAAAGGCCCTGTAGTTATGGAAACCTCAGTGGTAGGGGGAGGGGGCGTGACCCCTCCCACAAAACCCAGCTGCCTCCAGTTTCAAGTCTTGCTCTGCGTGGACTTTTCATTTTGACCCAGGATAAACCTAGACGACTCATGAGAGAGCTTGTCCTTCTTAGAAGCAAATAGGGCCTCTTTCTCCTTCAGTAAGATGCTGGTTAAGAAGCAGTTCATGGATGAGATGTCAGAGGTCCAGCATCATGAGAAGGAAGTTCTGATGAATGAGCACAAAGTGGCTTTCTGCTATTAATAAGAAGTGTGGTGTGTTTAGGCTGGGTGTGATGGTGTATGCCTTTAATCCCAACATTCAGGAGGCAGAGGCAAGTGGATCTCTGTGAGTTCAAGGCCAGCCTGGTCTACGTAGCAAGCTCCAGGACAACCAGAGCTACAGGGAGAACCCGTCTCCAAAAAAAAAAATGTGTTTTAGTTTAACTAGGGGCAAAAGCATTTTTCCTTTTTATTTCATGGTGCATGGTGGTGCACGTCTGTTATCCCAACACTTGAGATCAGAGGATCTAAAGTTTGATACTAGCCTGGGCTATGTTGTGAGACCCTGCTCGCAAAAAAAAAAAAAAAAAAAAGTAAAAAAGAATGCACTGGATTTGGATCAATGCAGTGATAACTGATATTGATGGTTTTGCTCAATTGTCTGAAAATCCAGATTCTTTATGGCTATGCATGGCTTTTCTTTAAAATGCTGTAGTGATGCATACATCTAATGCAATGTACCGACCATTGACAGAGTCCTTAGCCTGCAGCTCTGAGCACCCTCAAAGGAGACGTGCTCTCCCAGAGGCCCGCTTCTGCAGAACTCAGATTTGCTGTGTATGTTTCATCCAGAGCAGGAACCCTGCTCAGTGCTGCTGGGGTCCCATTTGTTTGTTCTTCTTTGGAGGATCTGTGGTTAATCAGTACAAGAGGGTTGACCTCCCCTTCATTGGGCAAGCTGGACCAAGTCGAAGCTATAAAAAACAGGGCCATAAATCAGCCGCCTTACAATGGAAGAGCTCTTCAAAGCCCCTAAGCCCTGTGCATTCCTCTGGTTAATGAACAACCGGGCAGACGCCATGTTGGCTCAGTGGAGGCCAAGTCAGGAGCAGAGGATGGATATGTGAAAGTCAGCCACCCAGGAAAACCCAAGTCACCCAAGGAAATGAGTGGCCTCAAAGGCCTCCTGCATCTTCTACACAGTGCTTTGCTGGATGAATAATTAGCATGAGAAAGCAGATGGGCGTACCATGAGCCCAGGTGTTTGAACCTATTTTTGCCCAAGTGAGAGGGATTTTCTCTTAAAACTGTCTTCACAACTTCCCCTTGAAGTGCTGGGTGTCATAACAGGATCCCTAAAAGTCTGGAGGACCTGGCACCCTCTCTCTATGACTTTCTATGGCTCCCAGCTACAATCCGGTCAATTCTCCTTCCGAAGCCCATGGAGGGTTGAGATCCCACAGGCTTTCCTAAGCAACAGAAGTTAAACAGATGCCTGCTGATGACCTGAGGTCCTGTGGGGGTTTCTCTTCCCTATGAGATGAGGTACTCCCTGTCTCTGTGACAGAAGGGAAAATGAATATTCAGATTAAAAAACAGTATGAGGCTGGGGAGAAACCTAGGTCAGTAAGGTATTGGACACAAGCCTGAGGGCTTGCATTCATCTCCAGCACCAACAATCAGGCTTGGCAGTGAGCTCTTGAATCCCTGTGACACGATAGGGAGACCGGAGGGTTCCTGGGGCTTGCTGGTTAATAGTCTAGCCAAACTGGTATGCTCCAGATTAAAAAAATAATAATAATAAGGTATAGAGAAATTGAGGCAGACAGCTGATATCAACCTCTGGCCTCCACACACACATGCACACACATATACACACGTAATACACAGAAGCAAGCACACATCAACATTTCCTTCTCTCTGTCTCTCCCTCTCTCTCTCTCTAACTGTATATTATTGGTCTTTTATCACCACTTTTATTTCATAAGCTTACATATGAACCATGTAACTTAATTCTAGAATGAGTCTTTTTGGGTTAGTTAATGGGCCAGGCACCCCACACTATTCTTGCTGTCAATTACATGGTGGTACACATTAACTAATAGCCAAATGTCCATGGAGATTTTTCTGATTATTCCAGAGAAAAACTCCCCAAAGTGTGTATGATGCTTGAGAAATGTGCTTATCTAGACAGTTATTGACTTAATAATAAAATATATTGTTCAATAGTTTTACCTCTTAAAATGTATAACTCACTTTTTTCAAGTCAAAGATTTTCATTTGTTTGCATATTTCCTGGCAGAAGGGAATGTAGACCAAGTTGTATGAGAAGTTCAGGTTTGTACATGTGTTGTGCCACTTGTCTTTGTGATCTCCCAATACAAGACACCATGGCTCCTTACAGAAGCACATCCAACAGTCTTTGTTTGCAGGAACCAGCAGAAGAAAAAAGAAATCGGAGGATACAGCTGGGCTGGGGAAGGCAAGTCCTGCTTGGCTGTCCCCACAGCTTCCTTTTCCCCTAAAGAGCCCTGTTCTTGGCTCCATGCAGAAAGTGCTTAGTTCTGTGTTACAGGTTACCAGCCAATGTAGCCTTAGTGTCTTGGTTCCAAGCCATGAGGATTCTCTTTGCATACACCCTGACCAGCACGCTCCATCTCCTAAAACCTATGTTGTTGTATGTACCTGTAATTCTAGCACTCAGGAAGCAGAGGCAGGTGGATCTCCACGAATTCCAAGCCAGCCTGGTCTACAGAGTGAGTTCCAGGCTAGCCAGAGCTACCTATAGTGAGACCCAAAATAAAACCCAAACCATAAACAAAAGTTGAGGTGTAGTGGCACACACTGTCCTCCTGGTGCTTGGGAAGTAGAGGCAGGAGGTCTATGAGCAAGGGGGATCGCAAGTTCAAGTCCAACGTGGGTCACATAGTGAGACTCTATCTGAAAAAGAAAGAAAATGGTAGGAGAGGGGAGAATCTAGCTTGATTCATGAGGCCTTCATCGAGAATCTTTCTTTACTGGGGAACTCTGGATCCATGAATGGGCATTAGGGTAGCAAGCCACCCCTTGAAATCCAGCAGATTTATATGTGAAATCCAGAAGATGTATATGTGAATAATTATTTGGGTCTAAGTCCCATCCAAAGGCCATTGACCCTACCTTAGCTGGGCTCCATCTACTCAGAGCCCATTGTCCATGCCTTGGGACACATTTCCTCCAGGATAACATGGCTTCTCAACTCTCTCCATTCCTTTCTCCTCTCTCCTTCCTCTCCATACCTGTCACTCTAGGCTTCTCCACTGCCACCTCCCTTGTGTTCCAGACAGCACCCTTGTCTGCCTCCCCATCCCTTCCTCCTGTGATGACTTTCCACATCTTTTAGAGTTAGACTTTCCTAGTGAGATTTTCTTCTGTGTACCGGCCACATTATTCTTTCCCATGTGCTTATACCACCCACGTCTGCTTTGACACTCAATCTTAGACTGCTATAGTATTTATTTCCCATAATTATCCTTTTGTGTGTGTGCTTTCCCATCTAAATGGGATTGTAAGAACAAAGTTCTATTTATTTGGTCAATAGACATTTTAATCTATTAATATTTATTTGGTCTATTTTACTTATTTAGATAATGTCTTATTCAGGTATTACTAGAGCTGAAGCTGGCTTTGGAAACAGTCATACACAGAAAACACTGAATGAATAAATGAATGAATGCATGAGTGAATGAATGAATGAACGAATGAATGAGTTTTGGTGCCTGAGAACTTCTGAAATGAAAAACACCAAGCCAGAGTTTCCCTGATCTGGGACCAAAGGAGAGCATATAGACATGGTGGTTTTTGAACTGTGTCCTTTTAGAGGGTCCTAGGAAGTCCCCAGTGACAATTCCTCCCACGTCCAGGAATCTTCTTTCTGCTGACTGAGCAATCCATGGTGGCTCCTGGCTCCCAAGTACCTCCTTGGCTATTCCTTTCCCAAGGAAAGCCCAGCACAAGGCAGGATCAAAGTCCACCTACCCACAGAGCTTTCCACCTTCAGTGGAGAAGGAAAAGGAAAACACACCAGTTCTCTTTCCACCAAGCTTCCTGAAATTCTTCCCTTCAGGGTCAGCAACTACACGAATATTCATTCCCACTAGACAGTCTTCCTGAAGAGGCTGCACTCTGGAAACGGTGGGGGAGAGAGTAGGACCTCTCTTGGTGATGGGTTGAGTTCTTGCACCTTCAGGTGGGCCCAGGAAGTGTGCCTGGTAGACAAGGCTCTGCCCAGAAAGCTGCTTTTCTTGGCAGATCCATGGGCAGCTAAGCTCTGCCAGAAGTACTGGGGCAGAGTGTGAGACCAGACTGGTACCATATCCTGGGCCTGCGTCTGACTTTGGGATGGGCTCTGCTGCTCTACCTTCTACAAAGAAGAGGAATCTGTGCCCCCAACCCCAGGCTGAAACTCCAGCTCTGTGAGCCACATCCTGAAGGCTTCTGGCCTGACTCCATTGCCCAGGATACCCTTCCCCTCTGCTATAAACTAGAGCAGCTGTGCCCACGAAGGCCCAGAAGTCCGAGTTATTCCTTCCCAGGTCCTCCCCTTTCCTGCCAAGAGCAACAAGAGAAGGAGACAGCTTGGATGTTGGACTTCCCTCCAGGCAGCTGGGGCAGAGACCACACACCTTCCTGTGAGTACCACACATATGCAGTCTATGTAGCTTACTTCATAGGAATCATTGCTCTCGGAGTTTTGCAGGAGAAATCTCCCACAGAGGTTCTGAGAAAAATCATATATTTGAACTCTGTTGAAGTACATTTGGTTGGGGCCACCAACTGCCTGTTCCGTGGAGTCCTTATAAAATGGAGCAGTAGGAATGTGTGCTGGGCCACCATGCTTTTATTTTGAAAAAACACATACATGTTTTACAATACTAGCCATTTTAAACCAAACAGTCCAGTGGTGTTTGTACATTCACAAAGTTGTATAATGATCAGCACTAGCTACTCACAGAACATTTCTATCACACATGAAAGAATCTCACCACCAGTTAGATGGCTGCAAGGCTGCCTCTCCAAAGCCCCTGGGACCAATTAATGAGCTTCGTTGGTGTGGGTTTTCTTTTTTCTGGATGTTTTATATCAATAGAATCCTGCCATGTATGGATAGCTTTCTGTGACTGGCTTCTTTCCCTTAGTACAGTGTTCCCAGGGTTTAGCCTCTGTCGCAGATGTCAGTGTGACATCTTTTTAAAAAAAATTATTTATTTATTTATTTATTTATTTATTTTTGAGACAGGGTCTCACTATGTAGCCCTGGCTGGACCAGAACTTGCTATGTAGGCCAGGCTGGCCTCAAACTCACAGAGATTTGCCTGCCTCTGCCTCCAGAGTGCCTCCTGAATTGCCTCAAGTTTGAGGATTTCTCTCTCTTATATTTCTATGTCTGTCCCCACTTTCATTCTGGTTCAAAACTTTCTAAAGTCTTGACCATGTAGAATTGATTCCTCTTCCAAACCATACAGCACACAGACACACAGACACAGACACACAGACACAGACACACACACATGATACATGAGAAGAAAAACTCACCAACAGTGCTATAGAGAGGCTGGTTTTAAATACAACCACTATTCAAGGCATGTGTTTAACAGTCTTCAATCAGCTACAGTTATTTACATATGAAACCAATTTCACGTGTAAAAGTCATCCTTGTATAAATTAAGTGCTCCATCAAAGATCTCTATGCTTCCCCAATGCCTATTTATTCCAGGCAGTTTGGAAAAAAATTTTAACCTGTGAGCTGGATAGCTATAGCGTCAACTTGAGACACCTGGGTTGTGGGAGCCTTAATGGGGAATTGTCTCCATTGGACTGGCCTGTGGCCATGTCTGTGGGATATTTTCTTGATTGTTAAGTGATGTGGGAGGGCCCAGCCCACTGTGGGTGGTGCCACCCCTGGGCAGGTTGCTGTGCATGGTATAAGAAAGCAGGCTGAGCATGGGCCAGGGGAGCAAGCCAGTAAGCAGCATTCCTCCATGGCCTGGGCTTCAGCTCCACCGCCAGGCTCTTGCCCATCTTGAGCTCCCTTAGTGATGATCTGTGACTTGGGAGATATAAACTAAATAAACCCTTTCCTCCCCAAGTTGGTATTGGTCAGTGTGTTTTGTCACAGCGATTGAAAGCAAACTAGAACAGTCTGAGCTCTCCTCTGTGTAATATCAGCTATAGATGTTTTGCTTTTACTATTATCAGACACAGTTGATTAATTATGCACCAGGCATAGTCCAAGTTTTTAAAAACAATCTCATTATATCTTCCTCATAAGGAGAATGGATTAATTTTTGTTCTCACTTTACAGATGATAAAACTGAGGTGCACATCACTCTAAAGAGGATGGCACAAACTACTGAAGACTTTTCCTAACGGGGGTGAGAAGAGATTAGCAGCCCTCTTGGATGATCCAGCATCCCACTCTCCACTGCTCACCATGCTGCTAGGACCAGATCAGTCTGCCGAAAGGTGGCAAAAGAACAAGTGGCCCGGTACCTGGCTGTGCTGGGATGTCCCCTCTGCTCCTGTCACCAGGCTTCTCAGCTTCCCTGAGTCGAAGGAAAGAGGGGCTGGCTATGACCAGGAACAGTGGGTGGTGCACAACCGTGGTGCTGACAAACAACGTCAGGGCACTCTCTCCAGAGGGTACAGTGTTTTGTTTGAGAGTTGTTTCAGGGGCAACTCACAACCTCTGCTGACATCTGAGGGATCTGTATAGTGTCCCAGGGTCTCTGTCCTGGTGTTAATGTGCTTCAGTGAACATTCTGTAAGATATAACATTGGAATCCAGGTGTGGTGAACCACTCCTGTAATCCTAGCTCTGTACAAAATAGAGGCAGGAGGATCCAGAGTTCAGTCATCCTTCACTACATAATGAGACAGTGTATTCAAGGCTAGCCTGGACTACATGACCCTGTCTTAAAAAAAAAAAAGTATAGCCAGTGTGGTGGCGTATGCCTTTAATCTCAGCAGAGGCAGGCAGATCTCTGTGAATTCAAGGCCAGTATGGTCTACATAGTGAGTTCCAGGAAAGCTGGGCTTCAGGGAGACCTTGTCTCAAAAAGACCCAAAATAAGTAAATAAGTAAATAAATAAATAAATAAATAGTTGTAAAATTAAGGAAAAGTGTCCCTGGGGCTCTCTATACTAGTTTTGCAACTGTCCTTGAGTCTATAATTATTTACAAATAAAGAGAGTTTAAAATGCTATTGTCAGGGCTGGAGAGATGGCCTAGAGATTAAGAGCACCGACTGCTCTTGCAGAGGACCCGGGTTCAATCCCCAGCACCCACATGGCGGCTGAGAACCATCTGTAACTCCAATTCCAGGAGAACTCCAGTTCCAGGGAAATCTGACACCCTCTTCTGACCTCCGCAGCATTGCACGACACGGGTGCACAAACCTGCATGCAGACAGTACACTCATACACATACAAAAATAAATAAAATTAAATTAAATTAAAAAAAAATAAAATGCTATTGTCTAGAAAGCCAGGGAACCAGGGCTGCATCTTGAGCTTCCTGGCTGTGTGTTGCCCTGGGTTAAGGAGTTTACAAGCACTGCTGACTTGCCTGGAGGAAGCCCTTGGCAGAGGCAGGCTATGCCCACCGCTTTCAGAACTGAACCCCATGTCAATTCCCAGTTCCCCCTTTTTCTAGTCTCAGAGTGGCAGGAGCTGGGACATTTCAAAGCCGTCTGCTTAGAACCCCAGTGTACTTGCCTGTACATACTCAGCCCTCTCCTAGCATCCAACCTGCAGCAGTTACACGCCCTCTCGGCCCAAATACCCACTGTCTCATCCAGTTCCCTCAACATTAAGGAGGGAGAAATGGGGATGTCCTGTGTGGAACTGGGGGGGCAGTGGCACAGGACACGAGGGGCTGAGCCTGTGCAGGGGACAGAAAGGTGGGGAGCAGTGTGGGAAGATGAGACAGGACCACCCCCATACCCCCACCCACTTCCCCCGTGTCACCCAGCATTCAGAGATTCAGAGCGACTGTAGTGTGCGTGGAAATGAAACTGGTGGCAGAGAAACACACCCTCCTTCGTGGCTTTGTGGACAGGAAGGAAGGGCTGCCAGCTCCCAGGGAAGCAGACCCTCTGCCTTCTAGAGTCTGCCATCCCCATCCATACTCAACCTTCTGGACCCTGACCTAACTTTTTTTCCTCCCTCCCCTGAGGGGCAGGAGGATGACAGGATCATTGAATCTGTAGCCTGGAGAGAGTGGTGTGCAGATGCAGTTCATGCCTTAGGGTTTAGGCTGATTTGTCACAGCATTCCTGGAACGGCCTAGAGAATGAGCCCAGGAATTCCAGAGCCTGCAGCCAGGGATTAGGAGGCCTTGTTTCCTAGCCCTGGGACAGGCCCTCTGTCCATGTATATAAATTTGGCTTCACCGCTTATGGTTTACCTGGCTTTGAAAAGAAAATTCAACATCTGCATACCATGGTCTTCCCATTGCCTGTGGGGTCTGCAACGGTGGCAGCGTCCTCAGCCATGCCACCCAGCCACGCCACCCCTCCCCGCTTCCACCCAGTTTCCACTCTCCTTTGATCAGTAGATAATGCTCCTGTCTCCCCACCCCCAGCCTGTTCTGGCTTTCCTGATTCCTTCTCCCACAGATGGCCAGAGGCATTTCAGAGGCTGTGTGAATTTGTGTTCATCAAGGCCAAGCTGGAGATGCTGGTCGGTTGGCATTTTTATTTTCCTCTGAAAAGGCTGCTGTTGGAGACCAGGCTGGAGTCCTGCTGGAAGGTGCAGAGGTTCTCCTGTCCCGGTAGACACAGGTCGCTGGAGCCCCATCTACACCCCCACATTGGGCTGGGCTCAGGAAGGTGCTCAGAAGTCCCCAGCAGTGCTACAGCCCTAGGAACCCAAAAGGAGGGAAGGTAGGGTCTTTTTCTGGTCACCCCCAGTTAGAACTGATGAGTGACCACTTGTGTTGTTTGTTGAGCTGGTGGGAGACAGACTTGTAGCCTCAGTCAAGGCTTAAAAACTCTGGCTCACCCAAGTGAGGTGGTGTGCATCTTTAATTCCAGTACTCAGGAGGCAGAGGCAGGCAGCTCTCTGTGAGTTCAAGGCTAGCTTGGTCGACATTGGAAGTTCCAGGCCAAGCAGGGATACATAGTGAAATCTTATCTAAAACAACAACAGAACAGAAAACAAAACAAGTAAACAAAATACCCCACGAAACCCTTGGGGTCCTCTTTGACTTCTCTTCCACCTGTCCTTCAGCCTCAGGTTTGTCAAGAGTCAGAGGAAAGCTGTATCCTTTAAAAGAACTTCCTTGCCAGGCATGGTAGCGCATGCCTTTAATCCTAGCACTTGGGAGGCAGAGGCAGGCGGATCTTTGTGAGTTCAAGGCCAGCCTGGTCTACAGAGAGAGTTCCAGGACAGCTGGGACTACAGGGAGAACCTGTCTCGAAAAAGGCCAAAAAAAAAAAAAAAAAAAAGAACTTCCTGATGTGTCAGCAAGGCTCTGTATCTGCAAGATTATCTGATACCCCTCTACACCCTGGAAGGTAACAGCGGGGCATGCCAGTGTCCAGAGCCCTTTCATTCTTTGTGGATTTTGAGGAATCCAGTTTTGAGGGTGTTAGGTCTGGGTTTCCTGGAACCCCAAGGGACACACAGATATCTACTTCCTCCAGAGGTTATCAATCTTATGACCTCTTCCCCTTTACCTGAGGTCCTGCCCTGCCATGCCCTGGCAATTCCTGAAGTAAATATGTAACTAAGCCTCATGTGTCTGTCTTTTTTGGGGGTGGGGGTTGTGCGCCGTTATAGATCTAACATAATGGTGGTGTGATCTAACAGAGGGGACTGTTGAAATATTTACTCAGGGGACTGGCAACATGGGAGTGGTTAAGAGCACTGGCTGCTCTTATACAAGATCCAGGTTCAGTTCCCAGCATCCACATGATGGCTAACAACCGTCTGTAACTCCGTTTCCATGGGATCCACCGCCTTCTTCTGGCCTTTGCATGATATGTGTGCACTTACATATATGCAGGCAAAACAATCATACACATAAAAAAGTAATTAATTAAAAAATATTTGCTCAGGAAGCCATTAGGCTGAGTTGGCTCCAGTGCCTTGGGCTCCTATGAAAATAAAGTGAGGCACAATGGAGACAACCAGAGCTTAATCAATCAGAAACCACCCCAGAACTCCCAGATAGAGTCTTTCCAAGGCAACAACTCTCCATGCAACGCACCCCACGACTGTGGCTAGTCAAGCTGTTTTTACACTGCTTCTATATCTTGTCTGGTAACTAACTCTGTGGCACCCTGAGCCTCTCTGCTGGTTTGGAGTAGTTCCTAGTGGGGAAAGCTTGCAAGCTCACACAATGGCTTTTCAATTTCTTCTGCTTAAACATTTCTTCTCTTTAAAAGGTATTAATTTCGGGGGCTGGAGAGATGGCTCAGGGGTTAAGAGCATCGTCTGCTCTTGCAGAGGACCCGGGTTCGATTCCCAGCACCCACATGGTGGCTAAGAACTGTCTTTAACTCCAGTTCCAGCGGAATCCGACACTCTCTTCTGACCTCCTTGGCATTGCACGACACAGGTGCACAAACCTACATGCACACAGTACACTCATACACATAAAAAAAATTAAAAGATGTTAATTTCTCCTTAGACAATTTCATATGTGTCTATAATATACTCTGTTCACTCTCTCCCCTTCCTTTCAACTCTGCCAACCCCCACTTCCCTCCACCTAATCCCACTTCCATGTCTTTCTGGGTTTTTGCTTTTGCTTTGTGAACCACTGAGTTTAGCTAGGGCCTCCTGGATGGGTAGAAGATAAATGTTTCTTCTTTTAAAAAAAAATTACATTTATAGGCCGGGTGTGTTGGCACACACCTTTAATCCCAGCAGTTGGGAGGCAGAGGCAGGCGGATCTCTGTGAGTTCAAGGCCAGCCTGGTTACATGGCAAACCGGCCAACTGGGACTAAAGAGAGACCCTCTCTCAAAAAGACAAAAAGAAAAAAAAATTACATTTATTCACTCATTTGTGTGTGTGTGTGTGTGTGTGTGTGTGTCTGTGTCTGTGTCTGTGTGTGCGCATCTGTGTGCCATAGTACATGTGTGCAGATCAGAAGAACGTGTAGGAGTCAGTTCTCCCTTTCTGTCATGTGGATCCTGGGGGTTGAACTCATGTCACTAGGCTTGGTGGCAAGCGCCTTTTACCTGCTGACCCATCTTGCTGGCCCCGAAGGTCTTCTCATAATGGAATCATTTCTGGATCGGGCATAGCAGCAGGCTCCTGGCCTGGAGATCACCCTGTGTGTCCCAAGCCTGAGGCTGGGCCTGCTCCTGCAGCAAGGGCTGGGGCCAGAGGGTGGGTGTGCGGTCCGGGAGCTCAGGCAGCTGTGATAGCCGGTTCTTCTGTGCTACTGGGGACAGAAGCTAGGGGTGCACTTAGTGGTCATCCCAGAAGCTTTTCACAGGCCAAGGAGTCATCTCAGTGAGTGAAAAGGGGCCACAGGAACCCTAAGTCTATTCTGGAGACTTTTGCTGGCTGATTATGGAGCGCCCCAGCTGGAGTCCTGCCAGAATCCTGTTTCACCCCTCCACCCAACCACATTCAGAAGCTGGCCTCACAAAGACTGGGTGAGAGTTTAAACTAGAACTTTCCATGTGGCCCGGAGGGGGAATCTTCTGCACCTCCCCTGCCAAAGCTTTGGGCTGATTTCAATGTGTGTTAATAGGCTTTGGGTCATATTGATTTTACTGGCCAAAAGCCTTAGGATTTCATAGGCTGAACTTGAGCTCTGTTTATTCTGTTACTCTAGTGCTACAGTTTAAGGTTCTCAGCTGCTTCTATCCAGCTTCTCAGAGTAACAGGACTCAAAGGAGAAACTCAAGAGGCACTGAAGAGCATGTATATCCCGCCTGGGCCAGCTTCCCTCTCCAGAGGCAGAGACCACACTGGTGACTCGGTGATTTGGTGATTCGGTGTGGAGACTTTGGGGGAGATTCCATTCATGCTCGTACATCCCCAAATCACCTCCTTTTCTTTCTTACCCCTCCCCATCTTCTCAGGGGTGGGGATGCATCTCTAGGTCTTGCATGTGCTGGGCAAGCATTATACTATTGAGCAACACCCCCTACACCCTGCTTTCTCATGTGGGTGGTACTTTATTATTCTAACTGTCTGACACAGGAGTTATGAGGAAATGCCTTATTAGTGGCCTTACTGGCCCATGTGGCCTTACCAGCCTGCTGCTGCTCCATTAACCGGCTCTGAATGGACATTTAGATAGTTATGAGCCTTTTCTGTTTTCATTTGAGAGGTGAGATAGAAAAAGCTAATAGGCTTCAAGTGTGACTTTTTTTTTAATTTTTATTTATTTCTGTATGTGTATGAATGTACTGTCTGCATGCAGGTTGTGCACCCGTGTTGTGCAATGCCGTGGAGGTCAGAAGAGGGTGTCGGTTTCCCCTGGAACCGGAGTTCTCCTGGAATTGGAGTTTCAGATGGTTCTCGGCCACCATGTGGGTGCTGGGGATCGATCCGAGTCCTCTGCAAGAGTGGTCGGCGCTCCTAACCGCTAGGCCATCTCTCCAGCCCAAGTGTGACTCTTTTTTAAAAATTTATTTTTTTTGCCGGGCGCGGTGGCACACGCCTTTAATCCTAGCACTTGGGAGGCAGAGGCAGGCGGATCTTTGTGAGTTCAAGGCCAGCCTGTTCTACAGAGTGAGTTCCAGGACAGCTGGGGCTACAGGGAGACCCTGTCTCAAAAAGACCAAATAAAAAAAGTAATCATTAAAAACTTATTTTTGTTAATTTTATGTATATGAGTATATTGCCTGCATGTATGTAAGTGTACCTGTGTCATTCAATGCCCTCAAAGGCATCATATTCCCCTGGAACTGGAGTTATGGATGGTTGTTAGCCATCATGTGGGTACTGGAAATCGAACCTGGATCCTTTGTAAGTGCAGCCAGTGCTCTTAACTGCCAAGCCATCTCTCTGGCCCCTGTTACTCTTTCTCTTTACCTCATGTGTATGCTTGCCTACATGTACATCTGTGCGCCGTGTGGATATGTTGACTGCAGAAGCCAGAGGAGAAGCCAGATACTGTGGAATTGGTATCTGATAATAGTTAGCTGCTATGTGGGTGCTGGGAACCAAACTTGGGTCTTCTTAACTGCTCAGTGGTCCTTTCCAGCTGCTCTTTTTCCTCCTTCATTAGGAAGGCCAAATACCTCTCCATTTAAGTCACTGGTGTATGGCGGGTGAGCCTGGGTCTGAGAAAAACTGCAGAGACATACTTCAAACCATTCGTGTCCTCGGCACTGATATTTGAGGTGTACTTAAAGAAGGCTTACAGGGTGACTCCAAGAGTCCCCGAGTTAGAAGACGTAGTCAGTGAGAAGATGGGGGAGGCCGGACCCTGGGCAGAATCCTACACCATGCAGTCAGCCTTCAATAATGAAACGTCTTTCAGTCCACAGGGTATCTCTCATATGCCCTAACATTAAATTCACAAAAACAGCAGCTACCTCTATGCTGTGGTACTGTTTGGATGTTATTTGTTCTCCGAGGGCTCCTGTGGGGGAATTGTGTTGAAGTGATGAAGGCCTGAGGAAGTACAGCCTAGTAGGAGGTGTGAGTGTGTAGAGGAGTGCCCTCAAGAGAGATAGAGGTTCTGAGTTCCCGTGAGGGTGGGCTGTTATATAGGAGCAAGACTGGCTCTTCCCCACACTTTCTAGCCAGCCCCCTCTCTTTCTCTATCTCTCTCCAGGGTCTCATTATGTAGCCCTAGCCGGCATGGAACTCATTTTGTAAATCAGGCTGGCCTCCATCTCACAAGGATCTGCCTGCCTTTCTCTGCACTCGCCCTGCCATCTAGCCTCCTTTCTTGTCATGTGATGGGTCCCTCCCATGTACTGTCTAGCCAATGCCATCCCCTGTATGACACAGCTAAAGCGCCCCTCGCCCGAGCCGAGCATCTATCAGCACCATGCTCTTGAATAGACAAGACTGTGTGTGTGAGCAGGGCTGGGACTGCAGCCCAGGGCCTGTGGCCGATAGGTGCTCTCCCGCCGGGAATCGGCCCCTCTAGGTGCTCCTCCGCTGGGAATCCGCCCGCTAGGTGCTCTCCCTGGGAGTCGGCCCGCTAGGTGCTCTCCCTCCGGGAATCGGCCCCGCTAGGTGCTCTCCCGCTGGGAACGGCCCCGCTAGGTGCTCCTCCGCTGGGAATCGGCCCCGCTAGGTGCTCTCCCGCTGGGAATCGGCCCCGCTAGGTGCTCCTCCGCTGGGAATCGGCCCCGCTAGGTGCTCCTCCGCTGGGAATGGGCCCCGCTAGGTGCTCCTCCGCTGGGAATGGGCCCCGCTAGGTGTTCCTCCGCTGGGAATCGGCCCCGCTAGGTGTTCCTCCGCTGGGAATCGGCCCCGCTAGGTGTTCCTCCGCTGGGAATCGGCCCCGCTAGGTGTTCCTCCGCTGGGAATCGGCCCCGGTAGGTGCTCTCCTGCTGGGAATCGGCCCACTAGGTGCTCCTCCGCTGGGAATCGGACCCGCGAGGTGCTCCTCCGCTGGGAATCGGCCCGCTAGGTGCTCCTCCGCTGGGAATCGGCCCCGCGAGGTGCTCCTCCGCTGGGAATCGGCCCTGCTTTTCTTTACACATTACCAGTTTCAGGTATTTGATGACAGCCATAGAAAATGGAATCAAGTTAAGATGCATCATCTCTTAAGACGAAGAAACAAAGACACAGAGAGATCCAGCAACAGCCCAGGGTCACCCAGCAGAAGTCATGCCTTGAGCCAGGCCATGTGGACTCCTCTGTGAGTAAGCAAGTGGTTCCTAGGATGATGAGCACGAAAGATGAAAGTAGCTTTGACTCTGGAATACGGTTATTTTGAAAATCCAAGCCAGAGGAACATTTGAGTTCTCTCTAGTCACTGTCACCCTTGCCAGTGATGCTCTTGGAAGGCTATTTGCCTGGTGACTACAGTCTGTCACACTAGGCCTTTGCTCAGGGCTCAGATTCCCTCCGCTCCCTTCAGTCCGTTGCTGTGGATATCTATGGGGAAATGGTTGACCTCAATTGTGAACAGGATGAGACAGGCCTGCTCATGCCTGTGGGATCTTCTCCATTGGGCTAACTGGGTGAGAAGAGCTGCCCGCTGTGAGTGGCACTGTTCTCTGCGCTTGGATCCTGGATTTTTTTCTTTTTGGTTTTTTTAAGATGGGGTCTCCCTGCAGCCCCAGCTGTCCTGGAACTCACTATGTAGACCAGGGTGGCCTTGAACTGGCAGAGATCAGCTTGCCTCAGCCTCCTGAGTGCTAAGATCAAAGTCGTGTGCTACCACGCCCAGCAAGGATCCTGGATTTTATAAAAGGGAGAAATGGAGCGAGCACAAGCATTCCTGAATACAGATGCCATGTGACCAACTGCCTCAAGTTCCTGCTGACGTGACTTCCCCACGTGCTGGGATCTCAGGCTTGTGCCACCAGGCCTGGCCGACTGATCACTGGTTGGGTCTCAGGCCCTGAGACACTGGCTGGCTCCCTTCCTGTTAGGTAGAGTCATACAGTCTATAAATGGTTCCTGGCCCAGCCTCATCCTAATCCCAGTTCTCTTAACTGGCTTAACTGAAATCGAACCCTCTTTTTCATTCTCTGTGCATTAGAGGAATACAAAAGGAAAGCCATAAGTCTGGCAAGAGGGACAGGCAGTCCCAACTCCCACCCCCAGGACTCTAGTCTTCAGGCCACATCCCATTCGTGGCCTAGAGCTTCACTCCCCGGACTGGTTTCCAAAGAGTGTCATGGGCAGAGAAGACAGATGGCCAAGAAAGCCAGATGTTTCCAGCAGATTCCTGTCATTCCGACAATGCGAATACCTCTTGGGGCAGAAACCCACTTGGAAGGGGACTGGTACTTTCTGCAGCTCCACAATTAGAATGTATTTCTTTGAGCCAAACTTATAACTTACAGGAACGTGCTGTCATTCAGACACATAATGATCCCAATACTGGGTACGTCCTTACTGGGGCCAGACCAGAAGCATCAGGCTGTTGGACACTGAAGTGGCCTGAGGAGCCACTGTCATTTTTGGTGGGCTGACAGCAGTGTCCAGAGCCCCAGCAAAGGCATTTTTAGAAGGAGCATTACTGAGTGCTCTGACAAGTTGAAGCAGAGAGCTTCTTTCAGCTGCTTCATTCCGTGACTGCCATGAAAGTTATGCACGGAAGCCTGGAAGGGGCTTTTTCATGGCAGGAGGAGATGTTACTACATGTCATTAAATGAGGACATACAACCTGGGGGAAGGAACGGGAGGGTGGGTGGGCAAAGTTTGCCACCTGTGGGGATAGCAGCCAGGCCCTAGGAACTGGAGCTTCAGGTGTTCCGTCATGGCCAAGGCCAGCAAGCAGGCACCATAGCCCCAAGGCAGGACCCAATTGAGTCAAGAGGACAAGAGGATGCTATTGAACTAAGGACAGGCACACAGAGGATCCTCCACTCACTACCATGGGGTCATGGTGGGAGTGCAAGTGCTTGGAGGGGAAGGGGTGCTGTTCCCAGGAGGGAAACGATTATGATCGTTTGGGAAAACTTGAGAAACCAAGTCCACCTTTCCTTGACCTTCCAGGAGAAGGCAGGCTCCAGACACGGATGGCTCCAAGCAGCTGTGACCTCTGTCTATTGCACATATACCTGCCACGGTCTGGCTGGAGAGCCAGGCCTGGGGCTGGTGGTTGCTGCACCTGCTGGGGGCAGGCTTGGCCTCCTCTCTACCCTCTATTCTGCTCTCTAAACCTGCCTTTCCACAAAGCCATGGTCTCTGGCAGAGTTGACCATATGGCCTCTCTCTCACTCAGAGCCCTTCCAGACAGCCCCAGGCCTGAATCCTGGCTTTCAAGGACCCGAAGGAGCTGCCTGACTGGTCTGCAAACATTGTCCCTCCATTCACCCAGCCTCCTCCTGGGCTCCAGGTTGTTCAGACACACCCAAATATCCTCCCACCTATGAGTCTCGAAAGCCGCCCATCCCTTCAATCTTCCTTGGCCTGCATAGCTCCTGAGTCAAGACCTTATTCAAGTCCTACTTTGCCCAAATCCTCAAATGGAGCAGTACCCCCTCATGGCTTCCACAGCCTCTGTTCACCTCCATGCACTGCTTTGTCTAATGGTGCTTCCTGTCTGTTGGGCCTACTGTGGAGCCCTGAGAGAGCATGGCTTTACATTAAACTGCTCCTCTGTGGTTATTTCCTAGGGAGCTTTAAGAGCAGGTTGGTACAGGGGTCCTCTGCTGTCTGGTCAGGGGGATGCTTTAAAGAGTTTGACAGGAAGGGCTGGGAAGATCACTCAATCAGTAAAGTGCTTATACACAAGTATGATGGCTTGAATCCCATCCCCAGCATTACATACAAAATGCAGGCAAGGTAACACACACTTTTGATGCCAGCACCGGGGAAGAGATTGGCGGATCCCTGGACTTGCTGTCCAGCCAGCATAGCTGAGTCAAGAATCATTGAGGTTCAGTGACTCTCTCAAAAATAAGGTGGAGGTTTGGAGAGATGTCTCAGTGGTTAGGAGTATTTGCTAAGTTCAGTTCCCAGCATCCATGTGAGGTGGCTCACAACTGCCTGGAGCTCCAGTTCCAGAGGATCTGACTGACACCTTGTCTGGCCCCCTAGGGCCCTGCACACATGTGGCTTATAGATACACAGATATGCATACATATATATTTTAAAAAATGGATCGAAGTTGAGGAAGATGCCCTATGCCAATCTCTGGCCCCACCACACATGCGAGTGTGCACACGCAGGTGCATGTGCACACACACACACACACACACACACACAAGCTTGTCAGGAGATTCTAATTTAGAGCAACGTTGTGAGACCATCTTGTCCTTTTGATGTGTCCTGTGCCTCAGGCCCTTACTGAATTGGATGGTATCATAGCAACTTGGAGTTGAAGGTGGTAAATAAGGTTACAGACCAGCACTGCCAAGAGGCACACAATGCGAGCCACATGCGTCATTTTTAGTTGTTGTTTTTTTTTAATTTTTAATTTTTTTTATGTGTATGAATGCACTGTCTGCATGTAGGTCTGTGCACCCGTGTTGTGCAATGCCTCGGAGGTCAGAAGAGGGTGTCGGATTCCCCAGAACTGGAGTCAAAGACAGTTTTCAGCCGCCATGTGGGTGCTGGGGATCAAACCCGGGTCCTCTGCAAGAGCAGTTGGCGCTCCTGTTAGGCCATCTCTCCAGTCCCCTTAGTTGCTTTTTTATAACCACATGGAGGAAAGCACAAAGAAACAGTATATGGATTATTTTATATCTTTTATTTAATCCATGTATGCAAATATCACCTCAATATGTAATCGGTAAGAAAGTTGTGGACGGGCCACTTTTTTGTCTCCTAGAACTTTGAAATCCATGCGTTTTACACTCATGGTGCGTCACAAGTTGGGTGAGCCACATTTCAAGTGCTCAGTCCAGGAGCTGACTATGATTCTCAGCTGCCAAAGTGACAGACCACAGGCCCTTTGACTGAGTCCCATGTTCCTAGACTGCTGGCGTCGAAGGTGCTTACTGGTCTCCCAGCGGCCAGCTTGCTGAGGAAGCAGAGGCGGCTTTGGCAGCTGAGTTGAGGGAGGTTTCCTGCCCAGCCCGGAACAAGCGCTCCTTTCCAGTTGAATCAGAGCATCTTCTTATCTCGCCCCGCTGCCCCCACCTCCATCTGGGTCCCACATCCAAAACAAATTTCCTCCCATCCTGGACCAGGCCCAGCCCCCAGCTGCAGACCTGCTGCAGCTTCCGTCCCAATTGCTCTTTGGAGCGCTGGCTGCCAGGCCCAGCAAAGCTCAGGGCGGGACCTGGCCCAGAGATGCACAGAGGACCCAGAGAGGGCTAGGGATAGCTCGCTGACCTTAGCTTTCTCCTGGTCTGTCCCTGGCCCAGCATCCTGATCACCCCCTTGTCTCAGAGCCCATGGGTCCGCCCCAGCAGCCAAAAAGCCCAGCAAGCACAGCACATCTACCACGAGAATCCCTGACTGCTTGCCAGCCTCCCCAGGGTAGCTCTTGGTGGGGACATTTTTTTAATGCCAACATGTGCAAAGGCAGCAAGAATAGGACTATTATTAGACCTTCCCCAGCGTCCCGGTTACTGGCCACATGATCCAGCCCTTTGACGTCACCGTGGGAGCCTCACCCCAACTCCCACAGACACTAACATGGCATTTCTGAGAACGCTTTCCACTAGTGCACACCATCACAGTGCTCCCAAATATATTTCATTTCCATAATCTGCTTTGTCTTTTTTTCTTTTTCTTTTCTTTCTTTTTTTTTTTTTTTAATTTATTGCACGTGGCTGATTCCCAGCCTTTGTTGCTGTTTGGAGTCTGTGAATCGTTTGGGCACATGTGGAAGACTGGCTTTTATGTTTTAGGTTTTTGCTGAAAGCTAGGACAGCAGGGATAGCTAATGAGACTCTCTTTCTTTCTCTTTCTTTCTTCCTTCCTTCCTTTCTTTCTTCCTTTCTTTCTTTCTTTCTTTCTTTCTTTCTTTCTTTCTTTCTTTCTTTTTCTTTCTTTCTTTCTTTCAGGGGGTATATTTCCTAGGCAGTAGTGAGATGTTTCCCTGGAAAACTTGGACATATAACTTGTCAATGGTCCAATTTCAGGCCACTGCAGAGTGTTGCAACCTGGTTGACTCTGCAGTTCAGTCAGTGGGACTGAGCAGCATCTGTGCCCAGGCCTGTGGCAGGTTCTGTGGGACAGGCTATAGGCACGGGTCTCCCAGGCCCTACCTGGCTGAAAACCTGAGATCCAGTGTGCAGGTAGAGAGAGACCAAAGGTGCCCAGGTTGCATGCGCCACTGTACGTTGGAAGCCGATCCACTTTGGAGCTCAAGTTGTAACTCTTTTTTGTTTAAAGATTTATATATTTTTTATTTTATTATTTTTTTGTATGTGTATGAATGTACTGTCTGCATGTAGGTCTGTGCACCCATGTTGTGCAATGCCGCGGAGGTCAGAACAGGGTCTCGGATTCCCCTGGAACTGGAGTTCTCCTGGAATTGGAGTTACAGACGGTTCTTAGCCACCATGTGGGTGCTGGGGATCGAACCTGGGTCCTCTGCAAGAGCAGTCAGTGCTCTTAACCACTAGGCTATCTCTCCAGCCCCTAAAGATTTATATTTTTTATTTTATGTGTATGAGAGTTTGTCTGCATGGATTTGTGTGCACCATGTGTGTGCCTAGTGCCCACAGAGGCTGCAAGAAGGCATTGAATCTCTAGAACTGGAGTTATAGATGGTTATGAATTGTCATATGGGTACGGAACCAAACCCAGGTCCTCTGCAAGAGCAACTATTGACTTTAACTGCTAAGTCATTTCTCCATCCCCAAAAGTGGTTCTTAGAGTTCAGAAATTAGGTTATCTTTCCAGCTCTGCTAGGGACTGGATAGTCACAGAGCGACTTCAGGGTCCTTCTGAGTACTGTCAACACTTACCACTGCCCTTCCCCAGTTCTTCTGTTCAGAAAAGAAAAAAATGACCATCCATCTATCATCTATTCATCCATCCTTTCATCCATCAATCTACCCATCCATAAATACATATACCTATCCATAATACATTGTATTATTATGTTTCTCAAGGTTATGACAAAGTATCTGACAAATGCAAGTTAAGGAAAGAAGGAAGGATTTTATTTTGACTCACGGTTTGAGGCTTTAGCCCATCATGCATGGTGGGGAGGGTACAGCAGTAGCAGTGAGAGGGCCGGTAACACTGGGTCTGCAGTCAGGAAGCAGCGAAGGATGGAATACTAGTATTCAGCTCTCTGTTTCATTGTTATTCAGTTGAGGACCTTAGGATACACTTAGGGTGGGTCTTTCCACCTCAACTAACCCACTCTAGAAAACTCTCTTAGAGATAAACCCAGAGATTGGACTCTGTGAAGTTGACAGTCATTATTAACCATCACTTGTGGCTACCCATCTAGTACATTGATATATCCAGCCAAGTGTCCATCTGCTCATCCAAATATCCATTCATCCACTCAGCTACCTATTCAAATCCCTTTCTACCCTCTGTCCACCTATCATCCGTCCATTTGCCCATCTGTCTCCTTATCTGCTCCTCTAGGAAATCAACCATGAATTTGTTCACTCATTCAGTTCTCTATTGCTGAGAATCTACTCTGTGATAGACTCTGTCCTAAGTGCTAAAAAATTGCAGAGCCAACAGGCACACATCCTGATATCAAAGCAAGTCTAAGATGGCAATGATATATGTACAGATAACCTGCCCCACTAAAATGGTCAGGATGCTGTCATTAGCTGGAAGGAGAAGACTCCAGGTTGGAGGAAGATGGAGGCTCTTCTGAGCACGTGACATTGTGGGCTCACTGACACCTGAACACTGAACTCATTCATGAGAGTATAGGTATCTGTGTTCCCCACTAGTCTGAGGATCTTAAAAGATAGGGAATCTAAGACCTAGGAAGGGCATCCTTGTTCTGACCCAAGTTTCAGAGTCCTCTGTGGTCCTCTCCAACTGTACTCCATTCTTTGGGGTTCAGGCTATGAGGCTAAAAGCCACATCCACTCAGAGTTCTCCTCTTGTAGGTCACATGACAAAGATATAGGCCCAAGATTTTCAGCTCCAGGGGTTCTGAGAGGCCATTTCCAGGGCCCTTTCAGTCCCTTCCCTGTGTATGGGCTCCTAAGAGTGGATCGTGTCACTACCATGTACACCTCAGAGCCTACTGGGGTTGTGCCATTGGTGGGCAGTGGATGGCCCTTGGGAATGCAGCCTGACTTTCCACAGGTGTGCAGGCAAGGCCCCCTATGGTGTGGCCAGAGCTGTGACAGGAGGGAGAAGCTATAGGTCAAATTTAGGAGCCTGTTCTTGCCACACTACCAATTCTAGCACAGAGTTGAAGACTTCTACTTTCCAGGCTATTGTGAAGGCATATTTGTTAGGGTTGGAAGAACATATTAACAGTTGGTTTTTAAAAACGAATCGGTATATGTTTAGACATATGGTAATTGGACCTCTTTGGTGGTCCTGTCTATTTCCTGTAAATATTAGGGACAGGATTCAGCTTGGAGCTGAACATAAGTTCCTAGGCACATATGACAAATGATTGTAGTGTCTGCATGATTTGAACTGGATTCTGCACAGGAGGAAACAGAGAGAAAGAACTGACTGGGACGGTGGACCAGAAGGGAATAGGAACTACAGATTAGATAAGACACGTCAATGGGAACTCGACGACTGTACTGCGGTTGCTAAGGAGCATCTGTGCTCTTAGGAAACTCACATGAATGTATAAAAAGTGAAGGATCATGACAGGAGAGTGAGCAGGCGCTAGGCGTGGAAACACAGACCTGTGAGCCCAGCACTTCTCCTAGGAGAGGAGATCAGGAGCTCAAGACCAGCCTTGACTACACAGTTCACAGGGTGGGCTACATGAGACCCCATCCTAAAAAAAGAAGGGGTGGAAGGAGGCAAGGAGAAGGGAATAGAAGGGAGGAGAAGGGAATAGAAGGGAGGAGAAGGGAGGAGAGAAGGGATCAGTGGCCACATGTCCACGCTGAGGGGATACAGTGGTCCTCTGTATTATTCTTGCAGCTCTTGTTTCTCAACTGAGAGTTTGAAGTTATTTTAGAATATAAGGTTAAAACAAATAAGCTGCACAAAGGTTTGAGCAATATATTCCTTTAGTAAATATTTTCTGAGGTGACGCTGAAGCTCCCCTATGGAGTCCACAACAGGGAAAGACAAGACTATAAGCTGGCCGGTCCACACAGTCCACTTACCTATGCTTGCACTCTGCTAAGAGCGGTTTGATCCCCAGCACCCACATGGCGGCTGAGAGCCATCTGTAACTCCAATTCCAGGAGAACTCCAGTTCCAGGGGAATCCGAGACCCTCTTCTGGCCTCCGCAGCATTGCACGACACGGGTGCACAGACCTGTATGCAGACAGTACATTCATACACATACAAAGATAAATAATAATAAATAAAAAAAGAACTTTGCCCTATGGACTCACTCTTGGTGGCAGCCTGGGCTGAACACATGGGAACACTGCCGTCCTGAGGAGTGAATTAGACCAGCAGGCCTGCAGGGCCGCGGGGGCAAGGGTTGCCTGCTCAGTGCTTGCCCTTTGCAGCCTACGATGTCATTAGCCATACTTGAGTGCTCAGTAGTATGAGTAGTCCTTCTTCCAAAGTGTTCATGGTGACCATCTTGTATCCTCATAACCCCCAACAAGGTCATTATCTCCATTTACAGATGGGAATCAACAGCACAGAGAAGGAGAAGCAAGGAGCCAGCGTCCTGGTCTTTGCTGGAGGACTTCAAGGAACTGGTTAGAATCAAAGGCCCCAAAGGGAGTTGAGGTGGTGCGCTTACAGGATGCCAGTAACTGGGTCTTCGTGAATAGGAGAGTGCCTGTGGGTGGCAGAGATGGAATGGCCCACTAGGTCCCTAGCTGGTGGCTTGCAACCAAGGGTGTAATTTAGGTGTGGAATAGTCTGCAGTGTGTTCCCAGCAACTTTCTCTCAGGGCCCATGTTGGCTGTGTCCCAGTCAGATCCTCTGCAGCAGCCTGGGGACTCAGGATGAACTAAAGGAAGCCCAAGTCCAGATGCCACACTCACTTGACTGAGTCCTTGCGCCTGGCTCCGCCTCTTGGCACCTTTCTTCCTTTTCATGAAGGCCTGGCACCAGGAAGCAGATGTCAAGATGGGATTAAGGGGATAAGAGGAGCACTTCCAGTGAGAGGAGGCTGGGCAGGAGCGGGGAGAAGTGAGGAGAATCATCAGACCATGTGTGGTGCGCTGTGGGGCCCATCCCTGCAGAGGACAGGATGCTGACAGGCAGGCGGGACGCTGGGTGGGAGTAGCCCCTCTGCAGAGCAGCCTCACGCTCTGGCCCCAGCAGCCAGTGAAGCCTGTTTACAGACTGGTGGACTTCAGAGTGCCTGTCCTATTCAGTACCATATCCTGCCTTCCTTTCCTGTCCCCACGGGCCCCCTGACCGTCCTCTGCAGTAGGCTTCTCCTTTTAACACACTATGCAATTTATATATGTTTCAGTGTGTTTATTTTCTGCTTCCCAACCCCCACCTCCAGCTAAAATATAAGCTCTGCACACGCAGGAATGTTTATGGGCTTTGTTTACTGTTATATCCCCAAAGTCCACAACAGCACACACACACACACACACACACACACACACACACACACACACAGGTTCAACCATTGACTGGGACCACCAGAGTTGAGGAACTAGGGAGAGGAGGTAGTCGGACAGGGATTTTTAGGAGTATGGCTTTCCAGAACCAAGAGGCTGCACTTGTGGGTGGTCATTGCTATACATTCAGAGTGGGTGCTTTTGCTTTATGTGGAAAGACCTGAGCTTACCTGACTGCCGCTGTAAGGACTGTAGCGTTTCAAATGACCTATTGAGATAGGGAGGGCCTCACTCAACGGACTCCAGCAATGGTGTGGCATTCAGTATTCCTTGAAAACAACTTTTCCATGACCCATCAAGCAAGGAGCAGCACCCAGGTGACTGACACTTGATTATATATATATATATATATATTGGTCTTTTTGAGACAGGGTCTCCCTGTAGCTCTGGCTGTCCTAGAACTCACTATGTAGACCAGGCTGGCCTTGAACTCACAGAGATCTGCCTGCCTCTGCCTCCCAAGTGCTAGGATTAAAGTCGTGTGCCACCACGCCCGGCAATAACATTCTTGAAGTAGCACGTGGGTGGCTATTGTTGGTTGTTCACAGGCAAGTGCTGGCACCCTGTCCCCTCATGTAAAACTGCTTCGCGGTGGCTGATAGAAAGTGGCTTCCCATGTCCTACCCTGAAACCCCAGCAGTCTCTTCTGAGTATTGCTCTTCCCTGGTGTTATTACTAACCCATGGCCAGGCCCCCAGGGCTGAGTGTTGACTTCTATGTTCTTCTGGGTCACTTTTTCAGTTTTGAACCTGGCACTTTGTGCCTTGGCTGCCCAAAGGTTTGGAAGAGGTGTCTAAAGGCTGCTTCCACATGTGGCTGTCTACTTGGAAATTCTGGGTTGCTCTCTACCACCAAGTAGGCTGCCTGCTGGCTGAGCCTCCCATCTTCCTGCCTGGAGGGGTGGGGGCTTGATGCTCCTCTCCAAGGCTAATTCTCTGCAAAAGTGGATGTCTGCATACTTCTCTACTATTCTTGTAAATCAGGTCTGCAGACAAGAATCGTTTGCAAAGCCACTGAAAGCACCCCTTGGAGGTCCCCGCTAGACACTGGCCATCTGTAGCCTGAGGGTAACTGAGGCCAGGATAACCAAATGCGGTGTCTAGGGCTTTGAAGAGAATTTCGTTATAAAAATGAACAACTCTGGGGCTGGAGAGATGGCTCAGTGGTTAAGACCACTGACTGCTTTTGCAGAGGACCCAGATTTGATTCTGAGCACCCACATGGCGGCTAAGAACCGTCTTTAACTTTAGTTCCAGGGGAATCTGACACCCTCTTCTGACCTCCGCGACATTGCATGACACGGGTGCACAAATCTACATGCAGACAGTACACTCATACACATTAAAAAAAATAAAATAAAAAATTAAATAAAAATGAAGAACTCTGCATTTTACACTAAGGTCTTCCAGAAGCTTTCCTCCCTTGCCTTTTTCCTTGTCCTACTATTCGAGTTTCCCAATGAGTTGACCATGCAGACCCCCTAGTACTTACAGGTACCCACTAAGCAGTCATTGTGTGGAGGCATTGTTCCCATAACAATGCATGCCATCTTTCTGAACCCCACCAGTTCTGCAAAACCCAGGCCCAGCCTTCCCACTAAGTGAAGATTTCTCCAAGTTCATTGTCCCCCTGGAAGCCGTTCCCTGCTCTGAAGCTCCGGTCTGTCCCGTACCATGGACTAATTCTTATCCATTACTCTCTACCAACCTGTACTGAGGTAGTGACTATCTGAACAAGGGTACAGTTGTCTCAGTCCCTGCCCTTCGATAAGTTCCCACAATATGTTGAGTATGTTGTTGGCTAACTTTATGAGCTGACTTGGCTAGGGTTGGTGCCCTGAGATATGGCCAAACATTACTCAGGATGTTTCTAAGAGCATGGTTTTGGGGTGAGACTAACAAAAAAGCAGAGTTCCCACCATGGCATGCACAGGGCCTAAGCAATCAGGTGAGGGCATGAATGGAAGAAGAGACTCACCTCCAAACATAGGCGACTGCGACTGCCAGCAGACGGGCTGTAGACTTAGACTCAAAATAGACTCTTCTCTGGGTCTCCTCCGCCACACCACCCTGCAGACAGTTAACGTGCCAACCTCCACAACAGAGAACCCAGTCTACAGTGTGGGAGCCAGGGGAGCTGGGAGGAGTGGTATGATATGAAACAGGAAGGTGGAACTGTCCCCAGAGCACAGAGAACCTCTCATCCAGCATCACAGCGTTGCCTAGGTAAAAACTGCTCAAAGCTGGGAGCAGAGGTTCCTTGCTTCCCTAAGGTCATTGTATGATATCCATGGTCATATTTATTGGCAAGTCATCACTTTGTGTATGTTACACGTGTGTGTATTCATGTGTGTGCAGGTGCATGTATATTCTCTGTGCACATGCACACATGTGCAAGTGTATCAGGCCAGAGGACAGCCTTGGCTGTAGTTCTTCACAAGCTGTCCATCTTGTTTTGTGGGACAGAGCATATTAGTTACTTTTCTGTTGCTGTGACAAAACACCATGACCAAGGCAACTTAGAAGGAAGAGTTTATTCGAGCTTACAGTTCAGAGGGTTAGAGTCCATAGTGGCAGAGAAAACATGGCCGCAGAGGTGGCTGGAGCAGAAATTGATCACATTTTCAAGCAGGCACAAGAAGCAGAGCACTGTTGGAAATCTGGCAAGGCTTGAGAACCCCCAAAGCCCCGACTGGCGTGCTTCCTTCAGCATGGCCACACCCCTAAAGGTGATCCTTCCCAAACAGCACCACGAACTGGGGACCAAGCATCTAAATACTTGGAGCCTATGGGAGACATTCTCATTCAAACCACCACACAGGGTCTCTCACTAGCCTGAAGCTGACTGAGTAGACCTAGGCTGGCTGGCTACTGAATTCCAGCAATCCTCTTGTCTCCACCTCTCCAGTGCTGAGACGACAAGCACGTGACACTGTTCCTGGCTTTTGTAATGTAAGTTCCAGGCAACTGAACTCAGGTCTCCGTGCTTCTAAGGCAAACCCCTTAGTGACTGAGCCATCTCCCCAAGCCCAACTATTCATCACTCTTGCAGCCAACTCATCCTGCCCATGTGATTTTTCTACCCATGGGAAACAACCAGCCTGCTCTGTGGTGGCCACTTGAGTCTATTAACCACCGAGCTGGCTGTCCTAACTGCAGCAAGGGGCGTCAGCGATATCTTTGCAAACTCTCACAGGCCTCCTCTGTCAGCATACTCAGCAGGAGACCAAGGCTTATTCATGCCCAATATGCCACTCTTCCCTCCTTCCCACCCACAGTTCGTCAAGACCTTCAAGATGACCTTGTTACTCTCCGACTTGAATCATGTTTGAACACACAGGCGTTGGCAGCATCAGGAAGTGACAAACCCTTGGTTCTCGTGATTTAGACCTCCAAGTTCCCATCTTTCCCAAGATTCAGATTTCAGCTCATATGGTTGACCTGTTGGCCCCTCCAACCTTCCTTAAGTCAATTGGATTTTTTTGTTTGCACCAAAGGATCTCATCAGCATTTTCTTGTGAACAGAGACCTGGGTATAGTGAGAATGGTGCAAGGGGAGAGGACACTCAAGCCCACTGAATACTCCTCTCCACCAGGAAAGGACAAAGCTGTGCATTTCATAGACACTAACACCTGAATTCCCCCAAGGCACATTTTGCCCCAGCTGTCTGTCACATAGTTGATGAAGAGAATGCTTTTTGTATGTGACATCAACACTTTCAGAGTGAGTGACTGGGATCTCAGAGCTGACAGAAGGGCACTTTTCCAAGAAAAGCCTTTCTCCTAGAATGAGGCCCTAGAAGGTGCAGAGGATGGTCGAGGGGGACATGGATGTGCCATCTTTCAGTAAAAAGGACAATTCAGAAGACTAGATCTGTGAATGAGACCAAGACTTGGGAATCATCTGACCAATTTAATTCACATGTATTTCTCATTTCATCCAAAGTGTATGAGTGATACAGGATGGGGGAAAAAAATCTATGCCCAAAAAGTTTAAAATAATTCTCTTGCCAGGCATGGTGGTGCATGCCTTTAATCCCAGCTCACGGGAGGCAGAGGCAGGCAAATCTCTGTGAGTTCAAGACCAGCCTGGTCTACATAGCAAGTTCCAGGCCAGTTGGGGCTAACCTGTCTCAAAAAAGACTAAAAAAAAATGTTCTCCTAATTAGCGCAAAATAGCTGAGGATTGGCAAACTTTCTCTAAATGGTCAGAAAATAAAACTGCAGGCATTTTGGGCTTTGCAGTCTCTGTGAAAACCATTCAACTCAGTCATGGGGTAGCAAGTCAGCATAGAGGTTATATAACCAAAGACCTTATGGGTAGCTGGTACGACTATGTTGGTGGGCTCTGACTTTTCAATTTCACGTAATTTCCATTCTCAAGAAATACTATTGTTTTGGGGCTGGAGAGATGGCTCATCAGTTAAGAGCACTGGTTGCTCTTTTTTTTGTTATTTATTATTTTTGTGTGTATGAGTATACCGTCTGCATGTAGGTTGGTGCACTTATGTCATACAATGCCTCAGAGGTCAGAAGAGGGCATCAGATTCCCCTGAAACTGGAGTTAAAGAAGGTTCTTAGCCGCCATGTAGGTGCTGGGAATCAAACCCAGGTCCTCCGCAAGAGCAGTTGGTGCTCTTAACCGCTGAGCCATCTCTCCAGCCCCACTGGTTGCTCTTGCAGAAGATCCAGGTTCTATTCACAGCACCCATATGGCAGCTAACAACTGTCTGTAACTTCAGTTCCAGAGGATCCAAAGCCTTCATCTGACCTCCACAGGCAATGCATGATATGAGTGTACTTACACACATGCAGGCAATACAGTCATACACATAAAATAAAAAAAAATATTAAAAATGAAATACTATTGTTTTATTAAGGTTTTGAGCTATTTGCAAATGTAAAAACCATCCATGACTTGTGGACCATTTGAAAACAATAGTTTGCTCATTTTCTCTTTCAAGTGAAGAATCAAGTCTTGTAATATGGTCTAAGAGGTAGAATTTCCCCTCCTATGTCAATAAATAATAGCTATGGTAGTTCAAATTCCTGTTGTCAATCCCCCAGGCCTGCCGGGGAATTTCGTGGTTCTACCGTGAATGAAAGGGGGTAAGAGTCACAGAGGATTGACAACAGGAAGGCAAACTCACCATAGCTATTATGGAAATCTGTATGGAGCCTTCTCAAAAAATTAAAATTAGAACCATCATATGCCTCAGCTATGCCACTCCTAGCAGATGCCCAACGGACTCTAACTCCTACCACGGAGGCATTTACACATCTGGGTTTATGGCTGTTCTAGTCACAATAGCAAGGAAATGGAAACACAATGGGCGTTTATTCAGCTGTAAAGAAAGAGGAAATCATGAAATCAGCAGGAAAATGGATGGATTAGAAAGTATAATATTAAACGAGGTGACTCAAATTCAGGAAGACAGAACCTCTGTTCTCTCTCATATGCAGCTCCTAACCTGTATTGTGTGTATGTATATATGTATGTTTATACATTTATACATTTATACATAAATGTATATTTATGAGCGTGTATATACATCTATGTATATGCATGTATATAAATATGGGTAAAACTTAAAATCTAGAAAGGAGACTAAGAGAAGGTTAAAATAGGCAGGGAGGAAGGGGCTGGAGAGCTGGCTCAGCAGTTAAGAGCACTGGCTGCTCTTGCAGAGGACCTGGTTGGATTCCCAGCACTCCCAGGGCATCTAACAACCATCCTAACTCCAGTTCCAGGGGAATCTGATGCTCTCTTCTGGCCTCTGCAGGCATTGTGCGACATGGGTACACTTACGTGCAGGCAATACACTCATACACATAAAGTAAAAATAATAAATAAAATATTCTTTAAAAGAGGAAAGGCGACCGGGCAAAGGGTTGAAGAGACTCTTAGGGGTGACAGGGGATTGTGAAAGTGGGGAGGAGAACCGTTATGAGCCTGCTTGGTGTGTGCGCATGTTCACTGTTTCTGAAACGGGAGCAGGAAGCACTGCCTGCTTGGGTTTCCTAGAGGAATGGAGGTGTAGAATGAGCCCTGTGGTCGACGAGGAGGGCCTGGCATAGACCTATGGTCCCAGAGCCACAGAAGGAATTAACAAGTGTTCTGCTTCGTTTTTCCAGCTGTCTCACTTGTGAGCTGACCTCCTGGAAGACCCCTCAAATGACTTCTGCAAACAGGCTTCTAAAATCAATAGGCTACAAAAATCTATCTGGCCTGCAAAATCTTCAGTGGTCCCCTTTACATCTCTCATTCCCTGTTCTTGGTGCATTACAGGCCTGTAATTCTGTCAGGTCTGTTCATAGCTACAGTAAATTGATACCAGAGGTAAGTGGTAAAAATAAAAATAAAAACAGTAAAGGCAGCTATTTGGGAATCTTTGTCAGCCTCTGAGCTCACAGCGTACGAACCAGGGATGGAGCTGCCTTGGTGTGGCCCTTGAGGGTTAGACCTATTACCTTTTGGTTCTTGCTCTACAATGCTAACAGACACCATTTTATAGAGCAAATGCTGTATTCTAGGCAAGGTCCTCCAAACCTCAGAACCAGTTAGTACCATCCCTGGAAGCATTGTCCCAGATTTACAAATGAGGATAGTGATGCTTGCCCAAGTCAGACATTGCTAAGTGGCTTAGCTGGGATCCAACTCCTTGTTGTCTTCCTCTGAAGTGTGGACAGAGTTCCCATTACAGAACCAAGCTGTTAGGTCTGAGGCATAGCATCTGTCACATCCCTGCCACAAGGCCTCATGCCTAGGCTTCTCCTGATGCCCATATCTATCAGGGAACCTGGTAGTGTCTTTGCCAACATGACACCGGAAGCAGGTGGCAATGTGTTTCTCCCATCTATAGAGGAGGAAGAGTTTTGAGTGTTCACAGTTGCCCAGCTCCCTCTCCTGCCCCTATGGCCAGGGCTTAATAAGTACCGAATTCATGATGACTCTCCTTGTCTACCAGCCAGATTCCTCAAGGACATGTCTAGATCCCTAGGTGAAAGCATGCCTCCAGTCCCTGGAAGCAGCCTGTATTAGTCACTTTTCTGTTGCTGTGATAAAACACCATGACCAAGGAACTTATAAAAGGAGGAGTTTATTTGAGCTTACAATTGACGGTTCCAGGGAATTAGAGTCCATTGTGGCGGGAGGCATGGAGGCTGGAGCTGGAGCAGCAAACCAAGGGTCACATCTCACAATGAGCACAGGAAGCAGAGAGAGGGCGACTGTAGACCACGAGGCTTGTTAAACTCACTAAGCCTGCCCCCAGTGACATACTTCCTCTAGCACAGCCACGCGTTCTAAGACCTCCAAAAACAGTGCCACCAACTGGAGACAAAATGTCTGGGTACTTAAAGCCTATGGGGGACACTCATTCAAACCACCACACAGCCCCATCCCCAAGCTGAGTCTGTGCACACAGCCAGCTCAGAGCTCAAGCCATGTGGGATGGAAGCCTGACTTTATTATATAAACAAAGGTGGTTTTGAATTTGTTAATTGTGCTATGGGCTTTGGATTCTTAGGGTTGAATTTTACCACAAACATAGTAGTGGGCTGTTCAGAGCACCCTGTGCATTTCTACTCTGGCAAGCGATTGGAGATACCAATGCTAAGAACAAAAAGCACACTGCAGTGTTTATGGAAAATGAGACACACTTGTGATGAAAGCTACTATGTGGAAAGAAGGGCCAGGACTTGTGCACTGTGGGTAAGAAGCAAAGTGAAACCCAGGAATCTGGAGACAGAGCCATTCAGCTCTTGCCTTGCTATGAGGAGAAGGAGGGCAAGGCTAGATGGCTTTCACAGCCGCACCCTGGTGGCTCCGTGGAAAGTTTCTCTGAGCCCTTCACCTGGCAAATACTCAGCAGCGGGTCACATCATTAATGCTGATGAAATGAGACAGGGCCCCACTGTGGGCAGCTTGGAGCATCTATGATGTGGAGTGGCCCTGACACGTCCGAGCCAAGGGGACCTCCAGACCACCTGCCCCGCTCACCAAAATGCTGCTCTTTTAAGATCCGCACAGTCTCTTTGGACTGTCATTAAGATGCTAGATTCCATAGTCTTGATGTGAACCTGTTTATCAGTCTGCTGCTCAATCCAGGAAGGAGAAGAGAGAGTACAGAACACGAGGCCTGGGAATAGGATAGAAAAATGTCCGCTCTGGGCCACTTGGGCTCAAGGAGGCAGAACACCTGGGTCCTGAGGAAAGCCAAGCCAGTTGGTCTGGTGAGGAAGTGGCCAGACAGAAAGCATGGGGTGCCTGTCCCCACACCTCCACCCACCGGATCTAGGTAGGGGAGACCCTGGAGGGTGTCAAAATGACCAAAGAAGAGAGGACTGAAGCCACTGGTTCCAGCAACTGCATGAATCCAAGTAAGATCACAGCAAACGGACAGATGCATTCAGTCCACAGCTCCCAGGGCCAGGAACCAGCAATCCGCACAGGCTCCTGTGCCCCCCCACCACCACCAAACAGGTGTACGGGGAAGGTAGGTGAGGACCCACTCCTAAATAAGACTCATAAGGCACTGGAGTGAGCACCCAGCCAGAGAAGAGCCGATTGGAGTGCTGGGTGTTTTGACTGGCAGGTAGCCTACGTACAAGCTGCAAGGGTAGAAAGTTAGAAGGGAGCAGGGAGGGAGGGACGGAGGGAGAGACAGAAGAGATGGAGGCGGGCAAATGAGCCATAGCAAGGCTATTCACAGCCCAGCAACCTGTGCCAGCTCGGGGCTGTCTTAGCTTTGTCCTTGGCACTCCCCAAGCCCTGCCCACAACCCATCAATCCCCTTTTGTGATTCAGGTACAAGCCCAGTCCCTCCTCTGGTGTGGGGTGGAGGACAAGGAGCCAGCCTCTCCTGCTGGCACTGGAAGCCACAAACAACCAATTATCACTACCCCTTTGTGTGGGAACAATGGTCCCCAAAGATCCCAGCCCCCTAGAGAGAGGAAGTTCCAGGACAATGACACCCTCCCCTGCACCCACCCCCACCCCCAGTCACACCCGCTCCTACTTCCTAGCCAGCATCAAAACAGGCTGGAAGAAACCTCCTGTTCTGCAGCCAGAGTCTGGTGACCCAGCTCCTTCTTGCAAAGTGTCTGTGACCTCTCAACCTGACCCTTGTAGGAACTTACCGCCTCCAACATACTGGCCAGCACCCCTGCTCTCCGCAGGGTCCTGTGCGATTCAGTATCAAGCAGGCTGGCTTCCTGTCACCCCCTCTTACTGCACCAGCCTGTTCCCATTCGCTCACTCTTTCCACTTTATATTCCACCATTGCCAGGCTTACGAGCATGCACCACTGTGCCTGGCTTTTAATGTAGGTTTGGGGGTCAACCTTGTGAGGCAAGAGCTCTAACCACGGAACCATCCCCACAGCCCAGCACTTTATTTTTCTCAGAACTTACCATGATGTATTATCAGTGAATGTTTATGACTTTCTGTCGGACATCCTTGACTGGAACACAAGCTCAGTGGAGACAGTGGTCGTCTATTCAGTGCGGAGCCCCCCTGTCCCTGAGGCGGCTCTGACCCTCAGTAGCCCCTCTTCCTACTTCCCTCAGTGCGGAGCCCCCTGTCCCTGGGGCAGCTCTGACCCTCAGTAGCCCCTCTTCCTACTTCCCTTAGTGCGGAGCCCCCGTCCCTGGGGCAGCTCTGACCCTCAGTAGCCCCTCTTCCTGCTTCCCTCGTGGCCTTTTGATCCTCTCCCACCTCCACTCCAAGCTCTGAGCTCTGCTTATGCTTGTTCCCCAGACCTGGAACATACTTCCAACCCTGCTGCTTCATCAGGGCAGAGACCATTTCTTTTCTAGCATCCAGCTCCAGGAATCCTGCAGGAGCTTGCCCTACATCCTGAGATGGGCTCAACACACGGCCACAGACCCCCAAACTCACCACATTGCATTGAAATGATCTTCATGACTGTATTGGTCAAGTAGACTAGAAGCCCTTCAAGAGCAGGACTGTCCTGTCTCCAGTACCCCACAAAAGCAACTTTAGGAAGGAAGAGTTTATTTGGGTTCGGAGTTTCAGAGACAGTCCGTCTTGGTGGGGATGTCATGGGGGCAGGAGCTTGAGGCAGGGGTCACACGGCATCTACAGTCAGGAAGCAGAGAGATGAATGCTCAGCTCGCTTTCTCTTTTTTATTTAGTCTAGGACCCCGGCCCACAGAATGATGGTGCTCACGCTTAGGGTGAATCTTTCCACCTCTATTAACACAGTCCAGACAGCCTCTCCCGGACATGCCCAGGGACTTGTCTCTTAGTTGGTGGTTGAGCCAGTCAGGGTGAGAACAAAGGTTAACCACCATGCGTGTTACTACCCTGCCCCAGGTGTCCATGGGACTAGCCTACATTCATCTTCAGTGCCACCCACAGTCACCCTCTAAGTGGCTCTGGGACTCCCAACATCTGGACCGTTGGCTTTGAAATCTTTGCTTAGCAGTCTCCCAACTTCAACAGTTAGTTTTTAAATGCTAGTTATTATGACATGTGACATGTAAAAATATCTACAAAGAAACATACCATAAATGAGGCCTTGAGTTCCATACCTTCAAAATTATTAAGTCCTAAAATTCTTTTAAGGACATTCTGTATCCAGTTTGTTTGTTTAGGGTTGTTGTTGTTTCTGTTGTTGCTGAGATAGGGTCTCCTTATAGCTCAGCTGGCTGGAAACTCACCACATAGACCAGGCCCGCCTGTGTCTCATGGAGATTCACCTACCTCTGCCTCCCAAATGCTGGGGTTAAAGGTGTGTTCCACGACGCCCCAAAAAGACAGAGAAGGTCAGAAATGAGGAAAGACCTACCAGGCCTGGTGGTGCACACCTCTCATTTCAATGCTCAGGAGGTAGAGGTAGGAGGATTGCAAGTCCAAAACTAGCCTGGGTTACATGTACCCCATATACCACAAACCAAACAAAAAAATGTACATAAAGGGGCTGGGAATGTAGCTCACTCAGGAAAGCGCTTGCTGTGTGAGCCCGGGGACCTGAGTTCAGGTCCTCAGCCCCCACGTTAAAAGCTGGGTGATTTCAGAATGTGTTTGTAATCCCAGTGCCGCAGGAGGCGATGAGAAGGTCCTTTGAGCTTGCTAGTCGGCCAGTCTACTGAATCCCTGAGAGACTCCGCCTCAGAAAACAAGGTAGAGAGCAATAGAGAAAGATATGTGGCATTGATCTCTGGCTTCTGTGTACACATGTACTCAGTTTGTGTAATTGGACCTCAGGGGCTAGTGAGGGAGAGCCTGGACTGGAGTTGGAGGATGACTTTTGGCTCTGGCCCAGGGTCACTGGCAACTTGGGCGGGAACCCCTTTGCTGCCCTCTCTGGATGGAAAATGAGGCCTCAGGCTTGGCCTGGGTCTGGCTTTCCAACTGCAAGGGTCTCACCTCTCCTATCCTGGCTGCTTCCTAGTCAGCACTCAGCTCTGGATTCAGGTCGTTTTCCCTCAGACATGCCAAATGAGGCTTTTTTCATGCTCATTAAAACCTTCTTCAGGGGACAGACAGATCACCACACCCTAGTACGAGACACCTGTGTAAGGGTAAGGGCTCCCGGGACAATCTCGTGAGTTGGCTGAGCTACTGAACCAGGCATGTTTGGCCCACCTTGCACAGTGCTATGAGGGACCAGGTGATTGGAGGCTAAGGAAGCTGAGGTGGAGCAGGCAGAGTGTAGAAGGCCGACTCGGGACCAGGAGCAGGTGGCCTCTCAGGCATCCCCTTTGGTTTCATTCGAAGAGGTCTAATTCATGGTAAGTTTTCGGGAAGAGTTCATATTTTAACACTGACCAGCACTGGCAGCTCACACCTGCAATCCCGGCTGACGCCAGTCAGGGCCATGTGGTTTCAGGGTAGGGCTGGACTACAGAGTGAGGCTGAACTTTCCTCCCCCACACCTAATACTGTGAGTACTAATAATTATGAATATTATAATTCAAAAATTTGAAAAGGTTCCTTTTTGTCTGTGGAGCCATTTTCAGTCGCCCTGTAGGGAGTGGATGTGCACCAAGACCCTGTCTTGTTGAGAGCTGAGCATCACTGCGTGGTTGGCTGGCTCCGGCTACGTAGTCACAGACCTCTGACGCATTCCCAGCCTCAGTCACAGTCGTGGAGAGCAGCCAGAGTTTTGTGTGACAGATTCAAACCAGAAGTAGCTCTTCCGTGGCCCTTCCTTCCCATGCCCTTTTCTTAATGTCTTTGAGGATAGAGTCAACCTCTTTTAAAAAAAAAAATTTTAAATTATGCCAGGTGTGATGGAGCATGCTTTTAATGCCAGCACTTGGGAGGCAGAAGCAGGTAGATCTCTGTGAGTTCCAAGCCAGCCTGGTCTATATAGTGAGTTCCAGGCCAGCTGGGGCTACAGGGAGACCCTGTCTCAAAAAGACCAAAAAAAAAATTATACTATATTTTACGTATTTGTGTGTGTGGAGTGTACCTGCAACTGTGCCATAGTGCCTGTGTAGAGGTCAGAGAACAACAAGTGGGAGTCGGCTCTTTCTTTCTACCACGTGGGGTCCTGGGGATTGAACTCACCAACCTTGGTGGCAAGTACCTTTACCCTGAGTCATCTCACTGGCCCCAGCCCTTACCTGACGACTTGGCTGTGGCTGACAGCCACCTTGCGTGGGTTAGCTGATACAACAAGCTTCTCAAGAGCTTCCAGAGAGTGCTTCTTAAACCTCTAGGTGCCCACAAGTCAGCAGCTCATCTTGTCGAAATGCAGAGGTTGATTCAGCCAGTCCTTGGTGGGGCTTAAGAGACTGAGTTTCTAAAAATCGCCCAGGTGAGTCCAAGGTTACTGGGCTTCTGTCCCCTCTGGGTGTCACATCATCCCTGTGCCTGGACTGTGTCTCTGCATGCCCAGCCTTGTTGAGCACTTGTAGATGGTCCCTGACAGAGTTCCTCCTTGGCCTTGATAGCAGCAAGGCCAGGTTCCTCAATGGCTGTCGGTGTCCTGGCAGCTGTGACCAGCCTGAGTGACAGGAGATGAGCTGTGGTTTTACTGTGCCCCTGTGGCTATCAAACAGATGAGACTGCGATGCTATTCTTGGCCCCAGGGTGCAGCCAGGCTGCTGGAGACTCAACCCATCTGCATGTGGCCCGGTTGGTCCTGTGGTGACCCTTGAGGGCTGGTGGAGGGGAGGATGGGAAGTTCTGGCCTGTCTCCCTGGCTGCAGTCTCTGGTCCCAGTCATATGTAAACTGTCAGTGTGATTTTGAGTGTCACATTACTGCCACATGGACTATGCTGTGCTGCAGGGGGTGTGGGAAGGGAGACTAAAGGCACCTCCTGGGACTGCCTGGACTAGTTCCTGAGTCAGGGTCCCTGCCTGGGAGGTCCGTCTGCATTGGAAGTGGGCTCCTTATGGAGACTGTGAGTGTACGCAGGCATCTGGAACATTCTAAACCAGAAGGGAACATACACCCTAATCCCAAGAGAATGTGGGGAATGCTTCAGGCTTGCAGAGCAGGGCGTGAGCCCCCCAGCACACACACACCCCGCCCCCTGCAGCTTGGCACAGCCTGTAGTGTCCCAGACTACATTGTCCCAACTCCCAACTTTGGGGCCTCAGTGTTTTTCTGGTAATTTATGGGGCAACCATTTCCTCTAGGAAATAGGGTGGAATGCACAGAAAGCTTCAACTGAATTCTGTCCCTTCCTTCAAGGGGAGCGGACAGTATTGGGACAGGAGCTAAATGCACATCTGTTTGGTTGGTTTCAGACACACTGTGTGGAGGAGAAGGAGGAGGAGGAGGAGGAGGAGGAGGAGGAGGAGGAGGAGGAGG